>CM059314.1:7395000-7430000 GCA_030340665.1 Neosalanx taihuensis
TTGGAAGTCGCTTTGGATAAAAGCGTCTGCTGAACGAATACATGTAAATGTAACTCTAATAATCTTCCATGGATTTCCATTGTATGGCCTGTGAAGGTATTCCACTGTAACTCACGTGTTACAGTGTTACCTTCATCCTAAATCTGATGGGCAGCCCAGGTGTCACACTCGCCTCCCCTTTCTGTTCTATATATCTTTTATTTTTGACCCTCTCTACCCTTCCTATGGCGACGTCTTCAAAGAGAAAGAGAGAGGGAGAGAGAGAGAAAAAGCCCGGCGTGTCGTTTCCACAGGATGTCCAGGCCGGGGAAAGAGGGACGTCAGTAATCTGTCACTGCTTGCCTGTTTACATAGCTGGCCCTGCTTAGAAAGAGCCAGGTCCACTCAGGGGGACGGGGGGCTCAACTCCCTTCTGTTGCTGATCTCTCTCTCTCTCTCTCGCTCGCAGCCGTGCTGCATTCCCTCATGGGCCTCCGAGGCAGCCTGGAGCAGGGGTGAGGGGGGCGGGGGTGGGGGTGGGGGGCGGGGGGTGGGGGGGGGTCACTCGCAGGAGATGGGATCCATCTTTGGGGAGAGGGCAGAGGCGGCAGACGGCCGCGTCCCCGAGCCCGGAGGAGGAAGACCCGAGGAGAAACGGGACAAGGCGACCTTTGCCCCCTGTCCGCCCACTCCAAGGAGCGAGAACAATATTAGTCCATTAGTTATTAGTATTGGGGGGGGGGGGGGGATTTTGACCGGTTCTTGGAATGACTTTTCGATCCTTTGTGGGAAAGAGTGGGTGGTGGAGGGGGGGGGGGTTGATAGGGGAGAGGCTTTAAAAAAAAAAAACCCTCCTCGTTCTTTCTTGGGGGTGCGTGGCGCTGCCTTTTGGGTATTGGGGTCAGTGTGAGTGGAGCTGGTGAGTGGACTGTGTGTTCGTTGTGTGTGCGCACGGGGGCCGGGAGGTAGTTTTAGAATCGGCAGCTGCTGCGAGTTCCATTCCTGTGTCTGGTCTGGAGGCTAAATTGATAATTAGCTCTGCCACAAATATAGCCCCACCCCCCGAACGACCCAGCCACGGCAATCATACTCAGAACAAGATCACACTCATGCACAAATATATCCCTTATGCATGCAAGGACACACACACACACACATGCACACACTCACAACCCTGGACCTTTTGGCTATTTCCTGTGTTGGAGTGAAAAGTTCTGGGGCTCTGTGTGTGTGTGTGTGTGTGTGTGTGTGTGTAGGTTCGGTCTGTTGTGTAGGTGTGTGTTTCTGCATGTGTGCCGTGAGTGTGCTGGGGCGATGGTGGCGTTACTCTGTAATTATCTCAATGGCACCCCCCCCCCACCCCCACACCCCTCCCCCCGGCCCTCCCCCACCAGATGCAGCCCCTGCCTTTATCTCCAGCCCCTAATTCCCCCTCCATTCATTTCCCAAGCCCGGCCATGATGAAAATCTCCTGCGCACCACTGCTGAGGTATGCCTTTGAAATAGGAGTCGTGCTACCCATCTTCCCCCAATCAACACGCCTGCTGGACCTCCGTGGCTTTTTTTTTTGCGATGAACACGGGCAATTTAGCCTATTTGCATTCCTTTTCGCTTTCGGGGCTATTAGGAGTTCTCTGGAGCGTTGCGTTTTCACTCTGCAGATCCCCCCCCCCCCTCCCCCTTCCTCACCCCCCTCCCCCTTCCTCACTCCCCCCCTCGTTCCCAAAGCCTGCTGTGGAGTAAATTTCTGAACTGGTCTGTGTTCGTAATCATCTCCATCAGATGGGGGGGGGGGGGCCCCAGCTAGCCTCAGAAGCAGCCTCCCCCCCTCCCTCCCTCTCCCCCCTTCTCCTCCCCCCCCCCCCCCCCTCCCCGCCCCATCCCTAACCAAGCTCTTGGCAGCGCGCAAAAAGTGGAGACGCCGTTTTCTTTTTTTTCAGGGCCTCCATAACTCTTAAAGCCGTCCGATCTGCTCGCGTCCGACCCTCTCGCGGCCCGTCTCATGACGAGCCCGACGCGGAGGCCCCCGAGGGCGGCCTCCGTCCCGCCGCTGTGCGACGGCAGCCCAAGCTCTTCGGAAAAGTGCGGCGATGCAGTGAGGCCGAGTTAGCTCGCCCCCCCCCCCCTCTCCAGCACACACACACACACATGAAAGCGGTGTCCCGCGTTGGCACCGCCGCTGACGCCATCGACCGCACTTCTGCTCTCGTTCGACGGCTCGAAGGCTGAAAGACTTCAGCTTAGCTGGAATTCATTTAAACTAACCCTCAATAAAGGAGACTCCAGAACCGTTTTTTTTTTAACCACTCTTTTGTCCTTAAAGGCATTCTATTATTTTTTACTTTTCGCTTGAGCGTTGGATAATTGCATAGAGCAGTAGGGGTATTTGAATCGTTGCCATACCCTGCTCGTTCCTTAGTTACGGGCCACTTCCGTAAAGCAGGTTGGTCTCCGTATGACAAAGCCCTGCGGAGGGAAGGACGCCGATCGCTGATGCGGTGACGTTATCTCTTCCACCTTCCTGGGAAAAGCATCGCTCACCTCCATGAATCTTTTCACTCAGACTCGTCCGGCTAACTTCAATGGCGACCGGTAAAAACAAAGCGGGAATAATTTCATTATCGCTACCAGCTGTACCAGTGTACTTCCGCTTATCTTTAAAAACACTGTAGTCTGGTGGGTGTAGAGCAAAGTGGACTGAACTGGGACCAGCAAGAACTCAGTAGTCGAGCAGAACTCAGGAATCAGGTGGCTGAGCGGTTAGGGAATCGAGCTAGTAATCCCAATGTTCCCGGTTCAATTCCCGGGCCGTGCAAAAAGACGTTGTGTCCTTGGGCAAGGCACTTCACCCTTACTTGCCTCAGGGGGGGGAATGTCCATGTACTTGCTGTAAGTCGCTCTGGATAAGAGCGTCTGATAAATGTTTAAATGTAAAATGTAACCGTAAGAAGTGAATAAGGTCACACGGTGCGGTCACGGTGCGGTCACGGTGCGGTCACAGTGCGGTCACAGTGGTTGTCTCCTCTGCAGAATGCCACTGACAGCTCCTCCAGCTCCTCGCAGAAGAAGGAGCCCCTCATGCAGACTCTGGCCCCGCCCATCTTCTGCGAGCCCCGCCGACCGCACCACTGCATCCTGGGACATCTCTACAACCAGCACAGACCACAGGACCACTACTTTCTAGACCAGGTGAGGCCTGGCTGCTTTGATTACGTTCCCTGAAGGAAATACAGCGAACCCTCGTTCACTGTTTTTAAAAAAATTATTGTACAATTAAATACTCTATTACAGTGGTCTTCAACCCTGGTCCTCAGGACCCACTGTCCTGCATGTTTTAGATGTTTCCCTGCTCCAACACACCTGATTCTAATGCATGGGTCGTTATCTAGCTCTGAAGAATCCTGGTAAACGATCATGCATTAGAATCAGGTGTGTGGGAAGGGGGAAACATCCAAAACATGCAGGACAGTGGGTCCTGAGGAACAGGGTTGAAGACCACTGCTCTATTATATATTAAAACCAAACGCTTTTTAGAGGCCCAAGCATTTGTTTAACAAATAAAAGTACTGTATCCTGTAAACCGCAGCTTTATTGATGCACAGGTTTATGTTGGAGAGACTGTTTAGCCAATCAGAATGCAGAACACGATGCACAATGCAAATCCGTGAAGTAGCGAAACCGTGAAAAGTGAACCGTGGTATAGCGAGGGTTTCACTGATCCCAGCTTCATGTTAAGGGTGCACATGCTGAATATTGAAAAGCGATTCTGTTTTTCGTAGATTTTTTCGCCGGGACCTCCACAGCCCATGTTCACCCGCCACGTCAGCTTCCCTGGAGGAGGAGGAAATCGTCCGTATCAACCCCCGCGAGCGCGCCTGGCTGACGGGCTACGGGGGATTACCGGCACGCCACCGCCACCCACGACAAGCTGATCCAGCCCGAGGACGCCTACGCGCCCCCCAAACCCGACTACACCTACCCCTCCCCCCTGGGCCTGCGACCCGCAGCGCGGCCGAGACGCCAAGTCCGCTCGGCAACCAGAGGGCGGTGGTGACGGCCCAGCCTCGCGCCTGCAGCCCAAGGGCAAGCGGCGGAAGGAGGACGGCGAGCGTTCTCGCTGCGTCTACTGCCGGGACATGTTCAACCACGAGGAGAACGGGCGGGGGCGGTGCCAGGAGGCGCCGGACCCCATCCAGACGTGCATCCGCAGGGTCAGCTTCATGTGGTGCGCCGACAGCCTGCTCTACCACTGCATGTCGGACCCGGAGGGCGACTACTCCGGACCCGTGCTCGTGCGACACCAGCGACGAGCGCTTCTGCCTCCGCTGGTTGGCGTTAGTGGGGCTGTCGCTGCTGGCCCGTGCATGTGCTGCTACGGGGCCACTGCGGTGCGTGTTACCGCTGCGGGTGGCATGCCACTGCTGCGGGGGGAAGCACAAAGCAGTGGGCTGAGGCCCTCGGAGGTCCGGCCAGGGGGACAGAGAGACTGGGAGGGACCTGAAGAGGGGGGCCCCTCCACGCTTTCGTTTTTTTTTTTTTTGGGGGGGGGGGGTGGTTCCGTATTTTGTTTTGTTTCGTTCAGGATCGTTGTTTTTGTTTTTGTTTTTTTTTTTCTGTTTCGTCTCCTCGCCGAATTCCAGATGGGAAAACAAACGGCTCGTCGAGTTCTTTTCCAAACGGACGGTCCTTTAGGGTGGTAAAGACGGAGACGAGAGAAAAAGAGAAGAGGTTCTCGTTTTTTGGTTGGTTTTCGTGTTCGTGTATTTTGTTCTGTAGGGGCACCCTATGACTTCCACATCTTGCATTACCAAAGACTGAAACAAAAACGAATATTCATTTATATATAAATATATATGAACAGGTACTTGTATATTTTACACTCATGTGTTTTAGAAAGCTTGAATATTTCTTTGTCTCAGTGTTACGCGAGGTCGGGGGGGGGGGGGGGGGGGGGGGGGTGGGTGGGGGGGGGGGGCGGCGGCGTTCTCTGGTTTAACCGATCAAAGATCAAGCTGTTCCTTCATGTTAATAGAGGCACTTAAATCAACTGTGATCATGTATCCCCCCTCCCAATCCCCCTGCCCCCACCACCACCCACCTGTCAACCAATGAAACAAAAGAAAACTTTAACTGACCTCAGACCAGTGTTTTTTTTTTTATCAGGACTCAATGACCCTGACCAAAAATATTTGATAAATTCTTTAATCACAGATAAACGAGGAGACGAGCGTTAAACAAAGCTGCTCGTTAAATCAATCAGAACAAAGAACACAGTAATGACGTGGTGATACTTGAGTATCGGATAAGGGAAATACTGCTTCAGACACTTCATATTTAGGGTAGTAGAGTAAGTGTGTGTGTGTGTGCTTTGCACATGTGTGCGAATCTGTGTCACATGCACACACTTGTGTGCAAATATATGTGTTACTTCCTGTCTGTGAAAAGAGAATGGACAACAGTATATCTCAAAATACAATTGTTGTGACTTTTACGAAAGGCCCAAAACTACAAAATGGGAGGTGCAGAATAATCCATAGCATGTAGCTATTAACTGATTTAGGGAGGGGGAAAATAAACTTCAATCAACTTCTTTTTTATGTCAGAAAGGAAGCAAGGTGACTTTTTCAAATTTGGTTCATGTAAGGTTCGACATAATCTATAAAAATCAGTTATTGATTGCATGGTTGAATGAGACCCCAGCCTAGTGGACAGAGGGATGATGGGGAGTCCAGTGTCCATGAAGGAAACAAAAAGGATGTGGTCATATGTGAGATGGATTGATCCACTCCACCCTGTCCACTCTGTCCCCTCCACCCCTGTCCCCTTCCACTCTGTCCACCCTGTCCCTCCACCCTGTCCCCTCCACTAGGTCCACCCTGTCCCCTCCACTCTGTCCCCTCCACTCTGTCCCTCCACTCTGTCCCTCCACCTCAGTCCACCCTGTCCTCTCCACCCTCTGTCCCACTCCACCCTGTCCCCTCCTGCACCCTGTCCCCCCGTTCCACCTCCACCCTGTCCCCCACCCTGTCCCCAGCCCCCAGCCCCTCCCACTCCCCCACCCTGTCCGCTCCGTCCACTCCACCCTCCACCCTGTCCCCTCCACCCTGTCTCCTCCACCCTGTCATGCTGCCCCTCCACCCTGTCCACCCTGCCCCCTTCAACCTGCCTCCTCCACCCTGTCCACTTTGTCCACTCCACTCTGTCCCCCTCCACCCTGTCAATGGTGCTTTTGCATTTATTTAATTGCGTTGTCTTTCAAAAGGATACTCGCCCACGCTAACTATCAGGGAATCGCTATTCAACTTCAGTCAACGTAAGCTTGAGAGAAACCAACACTTGATACCGCCCCCCCCCCCCCAATCCTCAAAGAACAAAAGTGTAGATAAAAAGCGCCCCAAAGTGCCAGCCCCATCCAGGCTTCCAATTGAACTTGAGGACACACAGGATCCCCGATCTCCAGTATTTGAAGCTCTCTCTGTTTGCACTGAAGACAAGTGGTTCAGCAATGTCTGCCATTTTATTACCTTCATCCCCCCCCCCCCATGTCTTCTTAGTCTCATTATTACATAACTTGTTGTAGGAGGAGCCTGACGTTTGTCCAATGAAGTCATCAATGTTTGTCCAATGAAGTCATCAATCAGGAAGACGGTGGCACAAACTATGAAGTCATCACGCTTCGACCAAGACGAGTGTGTACGTGTGTGTGTACCTGTGGGATCGGACAGGATGTGTGTGTGATAAGCGAAACAAAGGACCAGCCCTAACTGATACCGACACCCAGTAACCTTACCCTTAACAGGACCCTTAACAGGAGGAACCTTTAAGGTGTATCTTTCTCTGTTAAAAAAAATAAATAAAAAGGAAGGAAGGAAGGAAAAAAAAGCACAACACTAATCAGAAACGCGCAAATTGTTGTCAAGTGCCAACGTGGATTTGCATTCAGTGTGGTAGGCAGACATCTTATTGCTGTATATGGCAGCCACAAGAAACTGGTCATAACCGTTACCCCTTCCAAGTTTCGTCGGCAATTTTCTGGATTGTGTGACTAAAGTTGTAGGGTCTGTATTTAAATTGAAAAAGCTGTTGTTGCGTCCATGTCCTCATCCCCCTTACCCCCGCCCCCTCTGCCGTGTGTTCCTGTTTCGTCGAGCTTCGCAATACCGTTGCCATTCATCGTAGAGAAGATCCAAGTTTTTTATTTTTCTATCTGTGGTAAGAAAAGTGAACCAAATGCAGTCTTGTCTATTTGGTGCAGAGTTCTGCTCCTGCACACATTCGACTCTTAAAGGAAAGTGCCTGAAGTATCCTCATCATTTCTGTTCTCATGTGTACTTCAAAATAATAATGACCATGTTTAAAAAAAAAAACACAAAAAACTGTTGAATGGATTTTGGTTTCTCAGTGTCTGTTTTTTTTTTGTTTTTTTTACAATATGCATTTTTACCTCTGTAAAAAAAAAGCAAAAAATATATATCAAGTGTATTATGTACATTTTAAGTTCTATTTTTTTATTGTTCCTAATATGACGAACGTGACTCTTGCTTTTAAAAACAAAAAATGAGTAAAGCGACAAATGTACAAATCCCAATACATCATATGGAAACTAACCAAAGCATGGCTTGGATAATGCGTACTTTCCACTGTTCTATGTGTGTCCGTCTGTGTGTGTGTCTGCGTGTGTGTGCCGTTGTGAATTTTTCACATGTCCTCATTTTCGCTGACAAGGGTTTAGCATAAGCCACACAGGAGCTTCAAACACAGAGGTTTGTGGTTTTCAGAAAGAAACTTGTGGTCTTGGTTTTAGGGGCAGGATTCCCAATCTAGCAGGATAGTTTTTCCCCTCCTTTTGTAGCACAGAGAGAGAAATAGAGAGAGAGATGGAGAGAGAGAGAGAGGGAAATCGAGAGGGGGGGGGGGTGCTCATTGACCTTGTGCTGCTCGCTCCCTGCTTCAGCCTTCTGTAACAGGTAATCCATACATGGGGCAGGGCAGGGCCTAGAGGCCTGTGTGTGTGTGTGTGTGTGTGTGTGTGTGTGTGTGTGTGTGTGTGTGTGTGTGTGTGTGTGTGTGTGTGTGTGTGTGTGTGTGTGTGTGTGTGTGTGTGTGTGTGTGTGTGTGTGTGTGTGTGTGTGTGTGTGTGTGTGTGTGTGAGAGATAGAGATAGAGATAGAGATAGAGGGACAGAGAAGAAAGAGAGGGGGAGAGAGAAATAAATAGATAGACAGGAGAGCAAGAGAAAGAGAGGGAGACAGAGAAAAGAGAGAGAGAGAGAGAGAGAGAGAGAAGCCAGATTCCGTCTTTGCTCCAGAGTCCCCCCCCCCTTTATCTGTCAAGACTGAAATATGTGTTGGGAGCTGGAGGGGGTTCATGAGGCAGTAATAGAGCGAGCAGCCTGAAGATCTGCAGGAGACACAAGCTGATTTAGCTGCTGGGTCTGGATGTGCATGTTGAAGAGAGGGAGGAACAGGCTGACCCTCCAGGGCCTGGGCGGCTGTGGAAACGAGGAACTGCAAATAGTATCAAACTACAAAACATGTGCAAACATTTAAGGCATACTTTCTTCTAATGAGGTCACTTATTTCTTTCCCTTCTTTGAATAGGGGTCTAAAAAAAGGGGGAACCACGACTTATACTGTTGATTCCCACAGATAAGTAGATCTACTCTATAGATTTGTTAGCATTTATGCACTGATTAAAAAAAAAAATCAATCATATTGTTTAATCATTATTTACTCACATATTATACACGGCCCATTTCCTGCCTGTTGAGCGTTCCATGTCAAAAAGTCGACAGGTGTTTCCATTGCGCAATCTTAAATCAAACCCACGAAACAAAAAAACTGAGATAAATGTACAGGCATGTTTGACAAACCCAAAGGCATTGCAACTTGATGCAACGCAATGAGATTCACTGTCAGGTCTGATTACTCGGTTCATGATTAGAGTTTTCTGCGCAATTAAAGCTCATCATATGATCCATTTCGTGAAACAGAATTGGCTTGAAACAGACAAGTGGACGGGATTAACCCATATGCAAACGACAGCCTTTCAAAGACAAACCGCGACTCACAAGTTAGCAGTCAGTCCTTGAAGTCCAGCCATAACGAGGTTGCACGCGGTCGCGGTGCATCAGATATCGTTCCCCTTGACCCGTGTCGGAGGTTGACAACAGAGAAGGGTGAGAACCAGACCCGCCGTACATCATGGATGACCTCAGACGAGCGTCCAGCCGGAGCCCTGTCACCTCTCAATTCTGACCTGCCAGCTTTCAGCAACTAGACAAGCGTCTCTTGACCCGGTCCTGTCGTGAAGGTTCAGTCCCAGTGTGAAGCTAAACAGGTGACCCTCCACCCCGGTACAAGGAACACCGTCAGCCCGGGAGCGGAATTGCCGGCGGGAATTTGCCTTCAACCTGATGCCTTTCGGCGTCTGCAGACGATTGTCCTCCCAAATCAGGTAAAACACGTCAGCAAGTGCTGTCATTAATCATACTTAATAAATCATATTCAACTACTTTGATAAAGCTTTACCCAAACAGTCAGTTAGCAGGTAGACACATGCCTAATGCTTTGTTAGACAAGTAAATACGGCATGTTTCTTTATTAATGAATTCCCAAGATGGTTTGTGTTAGCCAAACATGAACAAACCCCTCAAATGAAGATGATAGACCTGCAACAATATATGTCCAAGTGTATTTCGACCCTCACCAACAATCCCTTACAAGGATAAGACGTAAGTGTCGCCATCGGTTTATTAAATCTCGATACTTCCTGCCAGTGAACAATCCCCCGCCCCTCGTGAACCCATCCTTCCACCGGTGTTGTGCTCGCCCGCTGGAGCCCAAAACGGCTCCTGGCTCCAGTCCCCCGCCCTTCCACGCTCGCCCAGGGGAGGGCCAACAGTTTTTTTATTTTCCTCATTTGTGGGAACAAGGCAGGGCATGCATCCGGATGTTATTGACCGCGTAAAGCAATAGAAACAGGGGGTCTGTGTTCACCGGTAAGGGGGGGGGGGGGGTGGGGGTCAGCAGCGGGGGGGTTTTCCACACGGAGCAGGAAAGAGACGGGGGGGGGGGGGGGGGCTTTTGTCTTCAGCGGCGCCCTTGTTTGTTTGACGCTCGTCCCCGACGGTCCGAGGCCCGGACGCGGAGGGCCGGCCCTTCCAATAAACAGGATCCTCTCGAGGGTTCGTTTTGTCAGGAAATGTTTCAGGGTCGTCCCCGGGGGGTTGGGAAACCCAATGGAAAGGGATCCTGATTAAGGGAAGACGGCTCCGATGCGTCCATGTGGGTCGCAGGGCGTGAGTCGCAGGTGTCAAACCTCGTGCCATCGCGGGGCCAAGAGGGTGCAGGTTTTCGTTGCCAACCAAGCCCCTACGCCAGCTGATTTCACTAACGAGTTTGATTTCACTAAGTGGAGAAACTCGTTAGTGAAATCAGCTGGCGTAGGGGCTTGGTTGGCAACGAAAACCTGCACCCTCTTGGCCCTCTTGGAGTTTGACACCCCTGGTACAAGTCAATGTGATACGGCACCTCTATTGAACAGGAGCTTGCGTACGAACGTGTGTCCAGGTTGCCGTGAAGTGTGTAACTCACGCCTTCCTGTGCCAATCTCATTCTTAACCTCCGCGTTTCTATCTACATGCCTAACGCTAGTGTAACTTGAGGGGCCAATATGGACACACTGTTCTTTTCGTTAAACCAGGGCCTGTTGTCCGTTGGCTCAACAGGCTGTGACTGGTGTTGACCTGAGACCAACAGGAAAAGGGCCAGCGACAATAATATCACCCCTGTTTGTTTTCACGGACGCTCGTGTTGAAAGTTCGTCCACTGCTCCGGGAGGGGGGGGGGGGGTGTTACTGTAAGGCAGAGAGGGGGCTTCAGGGGTCGGTAGGAGGAAGGAAGTGAACTTTTTAACTGTTCGTCCCCCCCCGTCCCTCCCCCCCAACACTCACCTCAGTTACATGAAGTTTCTTCCATCCTTCAACCCCCACGTTTTTCAAAAAAAAAAAAAAAAACGAAAAAGAATGTTCCGGTAGCCTCAGTGGTCGTTCCAGAGAGCCCTGCGAGATGCTGTGTGTGTGTTTATATGCGAGTGTATATTCACATCCAGGATCGTTAGCCAAATGGGATCGTTAACAGGTCTTGAACACAGACGCCTCACAGTCGCACCGTCAGCCAAATGTTGTCAGCGTCAGGTAGGGCTACGCGCCACCAGGCACCATTTGTCAGATTGTAAAGAACTGAACTGTTGGGCTCCAAACTTCCATTTAATGTTTTATAGAAGTTCCTGTTTTTAACCGATTTTATCTTGAAACTTTGCCTTTGTGAACATAAACAGTTCAAAAAATGCTTTCGTATTCCCTTACACAGTACTAAATAGCGTTACAAAAAGAAACCACATTACTTAAAGGTCTTACATAGACACAAACCCTCCTCTTTACATGTGATAATGATCCCCCCAACTAATACATTACTTTAAAATAAGTCTTTTTTTTACCCCCCCCCCCCCCCCCCCCCCCCCCCCCTAAGAAGAGTGACGCCATCAGAGTCAGAATATGCCGAAGGCCTAGCATACGCGCGGCGCGAGACCGCCTCCCAAACGGGACGTTAGCCTGGGCCTAATTTAAATAGGCCCCAGCGTGTCTGCCTGCTTCCCTTTTGTTTACACGGATGAAATCTGAAACAAATGTGAACACGACACCCCTCCGGTCCCCTACGCCTCAACCCTCCCTTGAGCTAGCCTCGCTATCTCAAACAGAGCCATGTGTGCTGTGTTCCTGGGGCTGGAGCGAAAGGCGCATAGCGAAACCAGCCCTGCGAAGGGAGAGGGTGGGGAGGGGGGGGGGGGGGGGGTGGGTGGGATGGTGGTGGGGAGGGGGGCTGGGGGGGTGGGGGGGGCGAGCAAGGTCGAAACCTCCCCACTGGGCTTCTAAACTGCGTTGAGTTTTTATGGCTTCCTTCTTCGTTTTTTGTTTTTTTTTTTGTGGCTAATTGACTATTTTCAGTCTCTGGTTCATGTCCGTTAAAATGACCATCAGTCGTCCGGCAGGAAAGCCTGAGGAGGAAGACTGGTTGTTTTGCTGTTTTTGAAATGGGGAAAATGGGAATTTGTCTTTTAAACACAGGATTTTGCGGTGCAAAATACAGGCTATTATTATATATTTTTAAAATTATTTTTGGGGGTATAAAATAACCGTCTGTATCAAATCTCAAGGATTGTTTTTCTGAATTACAATTATCCAAATAATCTTCGTTAGGGGATTTACTGTGCGGTTTTTCTTCTTAGTGGCATTTTCAAGCCTGATTGGTCGCTTGAGACCCCTGAAGTAAATGCTCAAATGATTAAAGAATCATTTTGGGATAAGAGGGGATTTCGGCATCTCAGTTAATCCCTAACAAAGTGTCCCCTAAGTGGAATACAACTACAGGGGCATTGTGGGTAGGTGTGTGGGGGGGGGATTATAACCTGCTGTAAATTAGCCTGTTTTTAGTGGCTGAAAAGAATGAAACCAACTTTTTGCAGAGGCTTTTGACATGAGCCGTAACTCCCCCCCCCCCAGAAAAGCATCTGTCATGCATGTCCCTCCGAACTCCACAGACCTTCCCCCGACTCCCCCCAAACCTCCCTTGTTCCCGAGAGCCTCAGACAGTTCAAAGGCTCCTCTGTTAATCCCTGTCTCTCTTCCTCCGCCTCCAGTTTTCCCCTACATTCTGAGCAGGGTTCCTCCCCTGTCTTATCTTGGGACTGGAGCCTCTGCTTTGGACAGAATAACAGGTATTTCGCTCGGCCTTGGAAGTTAACTTACATCTCTTTAGCGTGACGCCAACTTTGCCGTTGTACCAACGCCCCATGAGGACGGGCCGCGCTGAGGTGGGACGGACGGCTGAAGTGAATCACTCGTGTGCGGAAAGGCCGTCGCCTTGGAGACCTCGATGGGTGGGAATTCCGAGGTCGGGCTCCGCGGCAACGACGAACATCAAAGCGAGCGGCTGTTGAACAGACTCGGTTCCGCAACAGAGCATCCTCCAGAGAACCTCCACAGTTCTCAAACTACACACCCAGATTAAACGCCTGCTAATATGTCTGGCATTCGTGGCAAGATTGCTGTGAAAGTCAAATCCTACCGAATGTTGGTGTCCCATACGAATCTCAACACTCACTGCACAACACAGCATTTTAGGTGGGTGATTGATGTTTACGTTTTGTAAATTATGTATTTCGACAAAATGTATTCCCTTGAACATGCGGAGGACGGTGTGTGTTTATGATAGGGGAAATCCTCAGATGTATAAATAAAGTCAACATATCGATCCCTGAGATTCAGTCAAGTCCATGTCACCCCCATATTCAGTCTTATTGGGAACACAGTCAATGACAGTGTCACAAGTAAATAGGGTGACCACATGCTCCTCGTCTCAACCACAAAACACCACCAGGTACTTATAAATCACTTTGCTTTATTTAAATCAGCGGTAGACAGTTACAGTATGAACAAAAAAAAAAAAACAAAAAAAACCAAAAATGAAACAACCAAAATAATATCCAGCTACAATAACTGCACTTAGCACTGGAGGACAGTTTTATTTTTATTTTTGCTGAGAGAAATGTCGACATATATATTGTGTGTGAAGTGCGGCCGATATACATATGAGAACCAATACGAAAAAAAAGTAAATACCAGCTTGTACGCGGTCTCCATTTTCTAATGACACCAAATTCTTATTATTACAAATATTTCAATATCCCTCAACAAACCCCTTTTCCCATTTTAACCCAAGACCCACAAATTAAATTTTCAATAGCGTCTTAGACCAGCGAGACATTCCTTTTGATCTCAGAATAATGACTTCCTTTTTTTTCTTCTTTAAAAAAAAAAAAAACAGATATGGTTTCTTTCTGCTCATAGCGACTGATCTGAGACATGCACTTGTGTTTTCCCTCATAACTGTTAAACATGTGGATATGACTGAAGACCTGCCTGTGGATCAGTCATTAAGAGCAAAAAGTAAGCGAAACCTTCAAACACTACGACTTGTTCGTCCAATAGCCATCGAGGGTGTCCTTTATGGCAGTGGTTCTCAACCCTGGTCCTCAGGGCCCACAGTCCTGCATGTTTTCGATGTTTCCCTGCTCCAACACACCTGATTCAAACGAATGAGTCATTGCGAAGCTCAGCAGAAGCCTGATAATGATTATTCATTTGAATCAGGTGTGTTGGAAGGGGGAAACATCTAAAACATGCAGGACAGTGGGCCCTGAGGACCAGGGTTGAGAACCACCGCTGAATGGGACCCACTGTCCCTCTTTACGAGAGAGAACCAGGGGGAATAATGCACTGCAAACAAACAAGAACAGAAACAGAGAAAACAACAGTCACACAGAAAGAAGGCGAAACCATATCCTGTGAAAACAGAAAGCAAAAGTATGCCAACGAAACTGAAAAAGGAAAAAAAAAAAAAAATTGATGACAAAATGACCAGTCCCCTGCTGGAATTGAACACATGACAGATTATGCCATCAATGGAATGAAAAGCCTTTTATATCGTGAGGGGAACGGCAAGTTTTTTTGTAAATTTCGTAACTTTATTTTGTTCCTTCTTCATGGAGCTCAGTGATCCACGACAGCTGACTGGATTTCATAACCGGATAGAGGCGGAAGTGATCGACGAGACCCCAACACTGACCCGTGACCTCATCACGACCTTCATAAAGCCTTACTTCAAACTTTAGTCCCCCGTCAATGCGTGTGTTGGATATGGGGGGGGGGGGGGGGATCATAGTACCCATCAAATAAAGGAGCTTCCAAGAGTAAGCTAAGATTCTGACAAAAGAGATGAGGGAAAAACAAATACTAATATAGGTGTAAGGGAAGATTTTCTTTTAAAATGGGGCGGGAATGCCTCAACAAGGGCCTGTAAATGTTAAATTCCCAACAACACCGGGCATTTGATACCCATTACAAATGGATCGCTAATAATTCCTGGGATCGCTGTTTGACTCAAAGTAGGCAGGCGATTAAAACTATTCCCAGGTGAGTTGTGAGCACGCAACCCCTGAACCACTCCCCAGCCCTCCACCCAACCCCACCGCCCAACCCCTCCACCCAACCCCACCCAACCCCACCAACTTCACCAACCCCCTCAGCCCTCCACCCAACACCACCAACCGCCCCCCCCCACACACACCTCCCTGACACCTCACTGAATGGCCATAGAAATAGGTTGAGTGAAATGGGGGTGGGGGGAGTGGTTGTGAGTGGAGTGTGTGGAGAGGAAGAGACCTGTGGATGTCAGCTGGAGGTGAGGGGGGGAGGCAGGGCTGGGCTGGGCCCCCTCTGGAAAAGGGGGTGGGGGGTGGGAGAGGTGCAGGTGCAGGGGGCGCTTTATCTGACGGTGACGCCCAGCTTCTCCAGCACACGCATGCCCTTCTCCTGGTACTCTGCTCGCGTCAGCCAGAAGTTGTCCTTGTCCTTCATGATGTCGGCCAGCACGGCACCGCCCAGGAACACCATGTGCTTGCGCCGAGGGGGGTCCTCGATCCGGATCTTGAATTTCTGCGCGGAGACGGGAAATAAAAAAAAGGGGCTGGTTTGTTAAGAGGACGAGACGCATCTATTAGCCCACCCCCTCTCCCCCTCTCACTAAAAATAGGTGTTTGATAGTCTTATAATTACAGGTTAGAAAGCCATCTCCCTGAACTAGAAGGCCCTTCGTGGCGAATGCCGCAATCATCGTGGCAAATCGAGCGAGGAGCGTCTCGGAGTGTCGGGAGAACGGACAATGACACGTTGTTGTTTTCATCTCGTTGTCAAGCGCATGATTTAAAATACAGTCCCGTGACAAAGATGGTTACTCCTCAGCGCCTCCTCGGAGGTAAGTCCATTAGCTGACGTCGTCTCCCCCCCCCCCCCCCCTCAGAACAACACTGCCTCCTGGTGGCAACAAAGACAACCACATCACGCTCTTTCACGGACTTTGAGCCGAAGCTGCGAACGTGATTCGCCCTCGAATGCGCGGAAAACACGGCGTCTCGAGACGGACGCGAGACGGACTCTCGTTCGGGGCGGCGGCGGCGGCGTTCTCACCGAGAGCTTATCGACGTCTCCCTTCAGCACGCGCTCCAGGTACAGCTGTTTGAGCTCGCGCTCCAGTCGAGAGGGGAGGCCGGGGTACATGGTGGACCCCCCAGACAGAACGATGTGTTTGTAGAACTCAGCCCTGATGGAAGCAGAAAGTAGGGTGTTCACAAAACAATTCATAAAAAAATGGATACTTTAAAGTCTGTGTATGTTTATCATTTTGCACCATCCTGCCACACTAAATTCCATGTAGGTGCAAATTGACAAGGTGAATAAACCAATTCTGATTAACCCCAAAAAATAATGTATAAGAGGACAAGATGAAGCAAGAAGGAGGAATCCAATTTTTCTTCAGAAAAATCAGAGAAGAACAGAGGGGATGCAGGTCAGGTTAAACGGGCAAGGCACCTGGTGTCGATATCGGCGGCCTGGATGGTGTTGAAGAGCAGCTCAGCCACTCCAACCCCTTCCACGTTGATGAGGTGGGGCTGGAAGAGAGCCTCAGGGGCCTCGAACCTCTCCCCTCCCACCTTGATCAGCCTGCCATCGGGGAGCTGCGGACAGGAGATGGACCGCAGGGTTACCACAGCTACTTTACACCTTCCTTTGTGTTCTCCTGCTTGCATACAAGTCAAATTGTTTACCTTAAAAGCGTAATCCAACACCCCAGTTTAACTTTAGCTTTAATCTTTATAAAAAAAATATTTTTTAAAGCAAGACCAGAATCAACATGTGGGAGTTTTTTTTTTTACAAAATGACCTTTAGTTCAACAGAACCATAACTATTTAGTTAGCTAGACTGGCTTTAATGGACAGTGTTGTGTCTAGCAAAGAAAACTTTGGGTTTCATTCCACCAAAGTGTCTTAAACGTACTTCGGTAACATTTCTACGTCATCTGGTCCCGACAACGGACCATGTTCGGACAACGGCTAGCCGGCCAGCGATACCAAGGAGCTAGCCGAGCTCTGTGGACGTAGCTCCTCGACACAGAAGACCTTTTACAAAGCGTGACAAGAACACTGTGGGAGCATAAAGGAACCATTGACGAGGCTCCCAGTCTGGAGAGCGGGGGGGGGGGGGGGGGGGGGGACAGAGAGCAGCGCAGCACGTGGCGTGGGAGTCTGGACTGCACAGGAAATGATGTCAAGCCCGTGGATGGGCGGGTAGAAGGGGCAGAGCCCTCCAGCCAACGCTACAGTGGTGCTCCTTGTTCCGTCCCGTGTCTCTAGACGATTTTGGACGGAGGCGGTGGAGGGGGGGGGGGTGGGGAGGTGTGCCGCCGGACCTCACGTACGGAAAATTCCACTCCGTCGGTTTACATGTCTGCTGCGGCTCTGCGGCTCTCTCGCAGGTTTTGCCTCAGAGACGCTGAGGGGATGTGCTCATGTTCTCGAGTATCCTGTGGGAGCAGGAGGTCCCCCCCCCCCCCTCCCCCCCCCCCTCCCCCCCCCCCCCCCCTCCCCCCCCCCCTTTTTACTTTAACCTCTAACCCAGTGGTCTTCAACCCTGGTCCTCAGGACCCACTGTCCTGCATGTTTTGGATGTTTCCCCCTTCCCACACACCTGATTCTAATGCATGATCGTTTACCAGGATTCTTCAGAGCTAGATAACGACCCATGCATTAGAATCAGGTGTGTTGGAGCAGGGAAACATCTAAAACATGCAGGACAGTGGGTCCTGAGGACCAGGGTTGAAGACCACTGCTCTAACCTCAAAGATGACCGAGAAGGAGAAACCTTAAGCAGGTCATTGGGGAAGGTGTGGGAAGGTGATACTGACCGTGTAGGACTCCACCAGGACCGTGGTCTCCAGGGCCAGTTTCTGCTCCTGCTCGATGTTGTAGCCCACGTAGCACAGCTTCTCCTTCATCATTCGCACCGTCTCAAAGTCCGCCGAGTGGTTGAAGGCGTAGCCCCTCAACAACAGCAGCTAGAGAGCAGAGTTCAAGGCAAGTTACAGGTCAGGGAAATAAAAAAAGAAGGCCTTTCTTTGTGCTTCCTCAAAGAAACGACAAATGTATCTTACATTTCCATGTAGTCATTTAGCAGACGCGCTTATCCAGAGTGACTTGCAGCAAGTACAGGGACATTCTCCTTCTGAGGCGAGTAGGGTGAAGTGCCTTGCCCAAGGACGCAACGTCATGTTGACAAAGCCGGGATTTCGAACTGGGAACCTTCGGATTACTAGCCTCCACTCCCATGAGTCGGATCTCGAATTTGATTGGCAGGGTCGGGTTCTAATATGTTTCAACAGTAAACCTACCCTCGTCCCACCCCCTAAGGCAGTGGTTCTCAATCCTGGTCCTCGGGGCCCACTGTCCTGCATGTTTTAGATGTTTCCCCCTTCCAACACACCTGATTCAAATGAAGTGTAATTATCAGGCTTCTGCTGAGCTTCATAGTGACTCATTCAATTGAATCCGGTGTGTTGGAGCAGGGAAACATCTAAAACATGCAGGACAGTGGGCCCTGAGGACCGGAATTGAGAACCACTGCCATAAGGCAATAGAACAGTGGCAAAAGGAAACCAAGAGGAGGTGACATTAGAGGCTGACCTTGATGAGGTAGCGCGTGATGTCCCGTCCGGCGATGTCCAGGCGTCTGGTCAAGTGGGGCAGCGAGAAGCCTTCGTACACAGGGCAGATGTGGGTGACGCCATCGCCAGAGTCTACCACCACACCGGTCAACAGACCTGGAGGACGACAACATCCATTAGTACGACCCTGACCGCCTTCTGTTCTCCTTTACTCTGTAACAGGGGTCTCCAACCCTGGTCCTCAGGGGCCACAGTCCTGAAGGTTTTACATTTACATTTATTCATTTAGCAGACGCTTTTATCCAAAGCGACTTACAGTAAGTACAGGGACATTCTCCCTGAGGCAAGTAGGGTGAAGTGCCTTGCCCAAGGACACAACATCACATAGCCACAGCCGGGGCTCGATCTCACAACCTTCCGATCACGAGGCCAACGCCTTAACCTGCTGAACCATCTGACCCCCCATTTAGATGTTTCCCTGCACCAAGCATACATGATTCTAATGAATGGTCATTATGAGGCTTCCACAGAGCTTGATAAGAAGCCATTCGTTAGAATCAGGCGTGCTGGAGCAGGGAAACATCTAGAACCTTCAGGACAGCGGCCCTCGAGGACCAAGGTTGGACACCTGTGCTGCATAATAACATAAAAAAAAACATTCACACGTAGCATCACTTGGAGCGTAAATTCTTGCACCACTGTTTACGCTACTGTGTATATACACCCCCCCCCCCCCCGTACTATATATACCCATTCCACTTTGTACCTATGTTATTTGTACTTCCATGTTATTTGTATCATTTGTATTATGTGTATCATTTGTATTATTTGTATCATATCTGTAGTGTATTTTACATTGTATTCATTTTTTATTAGTATGCCACACATATGTTCTATGTTTGCTCATTTCTGCCACAGTGAATTCTACGTTTGTTAATCTTGCATAGCGAATAAACCCCCATTCTGATTCCGATTAAAGTTGGTTCTCGTTGATTCTTTAATATCCGTTCTAACATTACTCAGGGAGGTTTTTGTTAAACGGTCGTCCGTCTCCCGTTCCACATCCTCCTTTTTGTGGCCTTGTTAGGCTTCCCCAGTGGTAAAGACCTACCCTGAGCGTATAGTGTGAGCACAGCCTGGATGGCGATGTAAACTCCTGAAAACTGGTACGTTTCGAACATCACCTGCGGCGAAACAGAATAAAGGCTGTTAGATCAGGTGACAGGCCCACAAAATGGCTTCAAACTGAAAACCAGCCTGTAGCCCATGGATACAACAAGCACAAAAGAAGGAAAAACCCCAGAAATCCTAAACGTTTCTTAAACATCTATTTTATATAGGTTTAGAAGTCTTGGCAAGGGTTAAAATGGTTGCCGGGGGCTCCGAACATTTAGCTCTCTATACTGACTGAGGTCGGCCTGAATCATTTATAAACAGTGACTGACACCCACAAAGAGCGGTTGCTATGGCTACGCGAGTCAGAATAAATGTGGGTTTTGAGACGTACCCTCCCAACCCCCCCCAACCCCTCCTAGTGGGGTTTTGCCTAGCTGGCATAAAGAATGAGTGCAGAGAGTCCTTAATGTCCAATACGTTTCACTATACCTGTTAAATGAATAAATGCATTGGCGAATAAAAGAACAAGGGCTAGTTTGAGTGCCCACTCTGAAGGGTAAGGATGTGGGGGTAAGGAAGGGTAAGGATCGTTTCAGCACTAAAATGGTCTGGATTCAGCAACCGGAAAATGAATTATAAGTACCCCCCCCCCCCCCACCCAGCATACTTAGCGATACGTTTTGAGATGGGTGCCACGTTTGAATGTACGACAAAAATTTGGATCGGGATCGGGGGTGGGGGGAGGCATTTCCCGCGCTCACCTCGATGATCTTCTCCCGGTTCTTGGTGGGGTTCATGGGGGGCTCGGTGAGCAGGATCTTGCAGTTGCGCGACTCGATGTTGAGCTTCTCGGGGCCGAAGGTGTAGTCCCACAGGTGCTTCATGTCGTCCCAGTTCCTCACGATGCCGTTCTCCATGGGGTAGTTCACCTCCAGCATGGAGCGCAGCTCGCTCGCCTCGTCCCCGACCATCAAGTCCTGGAAGGAACATGGCGAGGGGTCAAAGGTCGAGCTAGCCAAAAAGGTTCTGGCTTCTGAACGGTCTGGTAGCCCCGTGGAGAGGAGGCTAAAGACCACGCTAGGCTTGATCGATGGATAGAGGATGAAAACGTTGTTTTGGTGCTGTTTCTTTTTCCTACATGCATCGCCTCAAAACACACTGCAAAACACACTTGATGCAATCCCTCGAAGAGGAACTAGAGCCTAAAGCCTCAACATTCACATGCCGCAGTACGAGACAGGCTCAAGAATTCAGAGTCCAATTTGGACTCTTCGTCAACCCGGAGTTAGTCAGCAAACTCGGTAAACTCCTACTTCAGTCCTACTAGCTCCTCACCTGCAGGTCCATCTGGACATTAAGAATGGGATCTGTATCGTGAGGACACCGGACTGATGGCAGGATTCTGAAGATGCCAGATATCATCACTATTTCCTTCTGCATTTACTGCTGTACGAGCTGCAGTCAAAACTACTTTGCGTGTTCAAATCTGTTAGTCAAACGTTTAAAAGGAAATTACAATGACAACAGATGGTTTCAGGGCGGGGGAGACGAACGTTGCGGTCATGTTAATGCAAAACCACCCGCATGAAGTAAAGAGAATCCATTTTATTGGAGAGACGACAAGCTGGTTCACCTCAGCCTCTATGCAAGCACAGCCCGATCACACTTACCATCTTCCTGTTACTCTACCTCAACCATAAAGAAAAAGAAAGAGACAGAAAGAGATGGAAAGAAAAAGAGACAGAAAGAGAGGCAGAGAAAGAGGTGGAAGAAGGTCAAAAGGAGGACCAGAGGAGCTCTGCCACCTGTGATTTATGTGGGTGTGTGCGTGTTCGTGAAGCTCCAGCTACATGGAGCTGTAACTATGCACTTATCAAGATGAGAAGTCAATGAGTAACACCATCCACCTAAAGTTCAGGCGCAAAAACTAGAATAAGACAACAAAACTGTGAATATTTCTGGTTCTGATTGTGTTCCGGACGGGAACCTGCAAATATACCTAACCCAAATTCCGGACGTAGAAGGAATGATCCAATAGAATTGCAATGTGAGGTGCATCAAGTGACATGCTGCATTTATCAAGGTGGTTGGGCTGAAAAGAAAATCAACTGGGCAGAAGTCTGTTTTGTTGTCTTGAAGGTTGCTGGGGTGAATCAAGTTGCTATGCTCAGTGACTGAAGCTCTTTTGTAAAGCTCTCTCTTGTAAATCGCTTTGGATAAAAGCTAAATTAATAAATGTAAAGGTTTGTTCCAACACGAGTCACGAGCAGACATTTGAGAACTTCCCTCTTCGTGGAGTTCGCACTATTGAATTGGCTAGGTGTGAAATCAGAGCACATTAATGACACTAAAACAGTGTCCTTTCAAATGGGGGGGAAAAAAGAAGTCTGAGAGACAGGAATGATGTAAAGCAGACTTTAGATAACCGGTGCCAACACATTTTGGTTTTGAACGCAGCTGGTTGACAGGTTCTGAAACGCACAGACATTTCGCTTTTGAACGCAGCTGGTTCGCAGATTCTGAAACGCACACAGACATTTCGTCAAGTAGCCAATAGAAACTCACCTTGATTTCAATGTTTCCCACTTTGGCTGTGGAGCGAATGATTGGCCTGCCAACCAACGCAGGGAAGATGTGCTCTGGGAAATTCGAGCCTGCATAGCCGCACTTGACAAACTACGATAGGAGAGAGAGACAAACATTGAATAAAGTGCAATTGTCTTTTTTTGTGGTTTATAATACAGCAATCACACACATTTGGATTGTCTGGTCCTTTGAATGAAATATGATTTACGGATATGTTAGGTCGACAAAAATATCCATTCCATTCATCGCTGACCAAACATCAGTGAATGCACAGGAAAAGGCAGAGAGCTTATAAAAATGGCGGTATTCTTTATTATAACATCGTCTTCCAGACCCTTGATTCTGTGCCCACTAGACACATCAGTAATGCAGTGATGCTCCAGTCGCACCAATCAGAAGTTACAGTCCACTCTAATTGGCTGAGAGTGTGAGTGTCAGGATGGAGGGAGGTACACAGTTGTGCTATCAGCTCCAGATCAGTTCCAGTCCTGCTTCACCTGCAGCATATCTGAGGGATGAGGTAAACCACACCGTGCTTCTCCTACATCTTCTAATGTAGTGGTTGTAAGGCTTTTTTGAACATTGATATGGGTCTACTGATGGAGGTAATACTGGAGGTATTGCAGACTTAATTATTAAGTTAATAATTAGAAGTTAATAATTTCTTTTTACAGACTTAATTATTAAGTTAATTCTATGTTCATCTTTTTTTTTTTTTTTTTTTTTACACAGAGATACATGTTTGGTCATATCAATTTAGTTATTATTACAGGAAGTTATATTTATAGGAAAAGGATGTAGTCAAGTCATTACTGTTGCTGTAGCTGATCACACTTCTGTAACCTCAAAAAGTGTTGCAAGAACAACAAAAATATGTATTGAGTTTACGTTTGATAGTCGTTTAATTTTGATTTGACAACAGAAACCCCAAATGGAATGACAGATGAACCACGACAGACATATTTATTATAAGCTGCATGGTTAGGGGCTCGGGCTAGTGATCACGGTTGCCGGTTCGATTTCCGGCCGTGGCAATTGACGTTGTCTCCTTGGGCAAGGCACTTCACCCTACTTGCCTCAGGAGGAATGTCCCTGTATTTGCTGTAAGTCACTCTGGATAAGAGCTTCTGCTAAATGACTCAAATATAATGTGAGTCAATGGCAATGGTTACTTTAAGTCCTTAAATGGAAGTAAGATGTCCCACTTCCTCACTCTTTAGTTGAAGACATCTGCTCTAACATCTAAGATCTAAAGCTCCAGACAGTTTCACCGTGGCTCGTAATAGATAATAAATGTATATATTAATATAGATATTCAGATAACCCTGGTATAAAAGGTAACATTATTACAAGGTCTAAGTGATCATATTGTATCAGACACTTCCTCTCTAAGTTCAAAGGAGGTTCCAGCAAGGCGGGGCAGCAACATCGACATCCTTTGTGAACATTTACTAGGTTTTAATACTTCAGGATTTAAGAAGTATCTGTCGACGTGTTTATTAAAGAAAAATTACATTCGTTCTTTGTATTTCTCGTCTGTATTGGTGAGAAATCAGCATTGTGGGGACGAGCTAAACTGGGAGAAACCGACCTGCTGATGAGCTTCGGAGAAAAGCCACAAATATCCCACTAAAGCTCCAGTTTATTCTACTGTGTAATAAAGACCGTGGAACAATTACGGTATTTAGATGAAATAGATGAAGGGGGAACAGAATATATTAGTAATATTCCTGTTTTTGTGGCCCAGATACGATGCTGTAAGGTCTATCAGCTAGCTAGCATGCTAACGTTAGCGGATCTCAGTTCGCCATGTCAGCAGATCAAATCTTAACTGACAGTTACTCTGATTTAGATTCACATTAGTGACCAAACAGTCTGTTAACACGTCGACATGCATTTAACCACCTTCAACCTAAAACACAAATGTATATAACACATTAGTAGAGACTGTAGTTAACTGATCAGATGAAGCTGAACAGACACATTCCTTTAACAGACCTAAGCTAAGCTAACGATGCTAACAGGCTAGTCAGCAGTCTGACTTCCTGTTCCTCATCGTTCTCATCTTAAACTGTCCAAATCAGCCTCAGATCAGCCGGTAAACACAGATTATATAATATCTTTATAATTATCATGATATACTGTGGTTCTGCATAGGAACTTACCCCAGTTCCATTGTCGCAAACGACTACTTTTCTTCCCTGGCTGTCCATGTTGGGTCCTCACAGCAGCGGCCCTCCTCTGCACTCTAAAGGCGGAACTCAGCTTCTTCCTGGATGTTTGACACATGTTACACATCACATGTTACATGTTACACATCACATGTTACATGTTACACATCACATGTTACATGTTACACATCACATGTTACATGTTACACATCACATGTTACATACATGTTACACATCATGTTACACACATGTTACACGTCACATGTTACATACATGTTACACATCACATGTTACACATCACATGTTACACATCACCTATGAGAGGAAAGGAGAGGCAACGCCTTTTGATACAATTCTATATTCATAATGTAAGTTTTCATGTAAAAAGCCTTGTTTTATTTCATTTCAGAAAGACATTGAACATTATTTTATATCAATAAGGTTTTCAATGAAACAAAAAGCAATGAAAACCCTGAGGACCTGTAAGCTTTTCCCAAAAAAATCTTTAATTTACAGCAAGCACCCCCGTGTACGAATGTTATTATATTTTAGTATTTTGTATATTCAAAGGTTTGTAAAATACTTTGTGTCATGGCTTTGAGATGTAGTTGGTTTTCAGAAAGAAACAACAGTTCAGAGTCATGACAAACTTCTGTTTGTCCAACATTTTTTTTTTTTTTACCGTGAGGATTAACACCTTCATCATTTAACAAATAGTGCAAATTGTTTGGACAATTCTTCTACTGTAATACGTTTCCCACAACAACAATGGTTCCAAAATACTTTATTATTATCTTACTTATAACATATTTCTTATAACAGCCAGCATTTTATAGAATATACTCTCATTTGGGTTTACGTGTAGTAGAAGGCTATGATTATCACACGATGTGACATTTCTGACCCTTACAGACCAAAGCAGTTTCGGTCTATAGAAGCATAGACAGACATGTATAGAAGTCTCTGTGTAGGACTACAATACCCATAATCCTCAGAGGATGGTATTTCCGGTTGAGCCTGGCAGCCATATTTGATTCGATTATGCTGCGACAACCTAGCAAACTAGTTTAGCTGTTCTAGATTAAAGACGTTCGTTTTCGGTGGATTAAATATATATATATATCAAGGTTTATCAACGACAGAGAATAACAGTACTTGGAGTAATAACTGATAATCGTGTTTAGTCAACGATGAATCCTGAATAGTAAGTGCCACTTTTTTGGTGACGATGACAGTTTGGTTTTAGTGGAAGGATGCTAAGCTAGGTTAGCTAGCTCGCGAGCGTTTATATAAAACCGCCGTCAGCTGCTTTTGTTTTTTAAACTAATGTTCACACTTAGAGCAGGTAAAGTCTTTAAAATGACATCATGTTCACACTTAGAGCAGCTTAAGTCTTTAAAATGACATCATGTTCACACTTAGAGCAGCTGAAGTCTTTAAACTGACATCAGGTTCACACTTCGAGCAGCTGAAGTCTTTAAACTGACATCAGATTCACACTTCGAGCAGCTAATGTCAGGATAAACCTTCACCAATATGACGTAGACTCGTTAAAATTCATGATTTCAGATGACCTGAAACCATTTAAATGTTAATACTTTTGGTCGGAATCCCGAGGACAAGTGTCAGCTAGACCAGCTAGTGTTAGCCTAGCCTCTCCTTAGCTAGTGTTGCGCAATCCACTGGCTTTGTTGATGTTTTGATTAAGTTGTTGATGTTTTGATTGAGTTGTTGACTTGTTGATGTTTTCATTAAGTTGTTGACTTCTAACAGGCTAGTCTAGCTTAGATCAACCATGTCACGGGTTCTAAATCATTTATTTCAGCATCTGACACAACTTCTCTACCCTTCACATCACATACGACAGGCAAATGGGAAAATATTAAGATTTTATGAGCAAACTTTATTATCTACTATCATAATATGTTGGCTCGTAGTGTAATATGTAATACATACTGCGCATACACCATCCTACATTTATCTTTGAAGTAGTACTTGTTAGAAATGGTCACTGACTACAGTAGTGACTTCATACGTGACATCTCTTCTCTTTTAGTGACTATTTATTCAAGCTGCTTCTAATCGGCGATTCTGGCGTTGGAAAGTCCTGCCTTCTTTTGCGGTTTGCCGTAAGTAGCCCCCCTGCCTGTGTTGTGTGCGTGTGTAACCAGCCTACGAAGTTCCACGAAGAGATGAACTCATACTTTGGCTTGCCTCTCCAGGATGACACCTACACAGAGAGCTACATTAGTACTATTGGGGTGGATTTCAAGATAAGGACCATAGAGTTGGACGGAAAGACCATCAAACTTCAAATTGTAAGCGAACAGAGGAGGAGGGAACATTGGAAGGGTTGTCTTTCCTTTAAATGACACATCAGGTTGTATTTTGTCTCACGGTGTGACTGGTTTCACTTCTGTTTAGTGGGATACGGCCGGCCAGGAACGATTCCGCACCATCACGTCGAGTTACTACAGAGGGGCACATGGCATTATTGTAGTGTATGATGTCACGGACCAGGTCGGTTCATCCTGTTTTCTATCCATCCATCCATCAATCACAAGATCTTCTGAGATTTTCCTGCTATGTGTAGAAATGTGCATAGTTTGTATGTTTACTACTATACATTGTGGATTTAGATGTTGAGATCTTCTGTGTTTCCCCCTTCATTTGTCTGCAGGAGTCCTTCAAC
Organism: Neosalanx taihuensis; assembly: GCA_030340665.1. Lineage (NCBI taxonomy): Eukaryota > Metazoa > Chordata > Actinopteri > Osmeriformes > Salangidae > Neosalanx > Neosalanx taihuensis. The sequence continues at coordinate 7,422,163 of CM059314.1, forward strand.
AATGTCAAACAGTGGCTACAGGAGATAGACCGCTATGCCAGTGAGAATGTCAACAAGTTGTTAGTAGGCAACAAATGTGACCTGACGACAAAGAAGGTGGTGGATTACACAACGGCCAAGGTATTGATCCAGCAGACTGTAGGGGTCAGGGGGGGAGGGGTCAGCACATTCTGGTACTTTCCATCAGTCTATTTATCCCTTCATAATCATCTTCCTTCCTCTCTCTCTCGCTCTCTCTGTCTGTCTCTCTCTCTCGCTCTCTCTGTCTGTCTCTCTTTCTCTGCCTCTCTGTCCCCCTCCTCTCCCCCTCTGCCTCTCTGTCCCCCTCCTCTCCCCCTCTCTCTGTTCCCCCCCCTCCCCCCCCCGTCTCTCTCTCACTCTTGTCTGACTCTTGTCTCGATATCCCTCGTCCTCCCTCGTCCTCCATCCAGGAATTTGCAGACAACCTGGGGATCCCCTTCCTCGAGACCAGCGCCAAGAGTGCCACTAACGTGGAGCAGGCCTTCATGACCATGGCAGCCGAGATCAAGAAGAGGATGGGCCCCGGGGCCACGGCCGGCGGCTCCGAGAAGTCCAACGTCAAGATCCAAAGCACGCCGGTCAAGACTTCCTCCGGAGGCTGCTGCTGAAGACCGCCGCGACCCCCCCCGATGTTCTTCCACTCATCCCTCTCTCCCTCCACCCCGCCCCCCCACCCCACCCCACTCCTAACCCAATCAAAAGTTAGGAAGCTCCGCACGGTTAGGAAGAAAGAACAGAGATAGGGAAATAGAAAATGAGAGAGAGAGAGAGAAAAGAGGAGGGAGAGAGGGAAAACTTGAGTGGCCTGGGTTGTAATTGTGTGTGCGGCCGCCACACTAGAATAAAGCCCCCCCCACCTCCAGACAAGGTCAGCAATAGAACGGTAAGCTCATCCACACCCACAGAAATGACGGGGCTTGTTTTTTTTGTTGTTTTTTTTTACCTACTAACCACACACACACACATACCTAAATACACACACATACATGAATACATATATACACAAAATAATTCTGGCAAGATTGACGTCAAATTTTAAAAACAAATTATGTATGAGAGAAAGTTAAGCAAATCAACAACTTGCCCGACAAACTCCAGGTTTGGCAGAAGTCCTTTTTTCTAAGATGGTCGTGTATCGTTTGTCCGTGACATAGCAGCAGGACATGGACCGCATATCCCGAGCACTTCAGTTAGCACATGCTTGATTAGCATCATGTATGTCGGCCCAAGCAGGTCACGGGGGGGGGGGGGGGGCACGTCTAGCACTGTCATCAGTCCAAATACCTTCGTGAGAGAGAGAGGGGGGGGGGGGTAATGTAATTTGGTCCTGTGTCACAATGTTGTTGTGTGTGTGTCCCCCACCACCACCACCACCACCCCCAATCGAGGTGCCAGTGCCTTGTGGGGCAAGATCCATAATGCCTTTGGCACGTTGTGCAGTCTGCATATCCTTTAGGCTTTCTAGAATTAGCTTTACCTAGCGACCTGCTCTTTCTTTCGCAGCTGGGTCCGTTCATGTGACGCAGTCGTAGGAAACATTCCTGTATATATTAGCCAACGTGTCAGCTGACATCCATGATGCTACGTTACTATGGGCTACGGTAGCACTGTCAAATGTAGTCTGCCCCCCCCCCCCCCCCCCCCCTTATCGGCTAATGTTCCTCAACCAACAGCACAACAACGATTCACTATCCCAACAACAACAAAAAAAACTTCAAACTGTATATATTTATACATATATGTAAGAGTTAACTAATCCTGTAGAGAAGCAAGCGAAATGAATGACATGAAAAGTAGCTGGAATTCATAATCTGGGCACGTGATCTGTGGCTGCGGACGTGACATTTTTGTGGCACAATGTCAACTATTAAAACAATGAAGGAGATCTTTGATAAACAATGGTCTCATTGGGGTTTCTTTCTACACAGACACACACGTTCTGCAAACACATTTCTCACATTGCATCGTTTCTAAACTGCAAGGTATGGTGATTTTTGCCCTGGATATAGTAGTCCCAACCAAAGGATTTCAATGAACTTTTAAAATGTTTTTTTTTTTTACTGGAACTTACACTAGCCTGTTCCAACACATAAACAACATTTTATTTATACCAACAATATAACTTTACATGAATTAGCGGCTTATACGGTTATGAGTAGTTAACAAGGTTTCACTGCCTGAGAAGAGTTGTCACTCCCTCTGGGAGTCAGTTCCGTCAGTGTGCCAGTAGGGGGCACCAGGCACCAGCAGCTCTTGTTGGTCAGCAGGCCTCAACACGTCTCTAACTGCAGTTGCAGCACTTGAAATCTGACATGGCCGTTTACCTATTACTCAGTTATTCCGTTCACACTTTGCAAACATCGTTCAGGGAAAGAACAGACTTTACCACAGATCAGTCGTCAATGAACCAATACATGAAGGTTTAGGTTAAGAGGACCATAAAGTGTTCCTGCTGGAAGTTATGGAGACTCTTTTCATCTGGACTGCATTTTAAGCAGCAAGTCGGCACGCAAGATCTTCCAGAGATCGGTTCACATGGTGCGCTGGTTTGAGTTAAATCTGGTGCGCTCCACCATGCCGTCCGCGGTGGCGCGACGCTAACAGGCCTTGGTGTTTCCCAACAGAGCGCCCTTTACACACGAGCACCCAGACTGAGCACTCACTCTTAACTGCTTGGCCTGCTACCCTGAACCCTCCCCCCACCAGCCCTCCCCCTGCCAGCCCTCAAGAAATTATGTAAAGCAAGTATTGTAAAAAGTAACTAAAAAGGCCGCTGTGAAGTCAGGTCCTTGTTCGCTCACGGTCCTCGCTGTAGGCGCAGCCCTAATTTGCTTTTAAGTGGGAAAACAAAACATACATTCAGCCAGTCGGCACAGAGAAAGAGCTGGATGTTTTCGGTGTGAGGGTTTTTTAAGGGAGCGAGGGGGGCGGAGGGAGGTGGTGGGGGGGGGGGGGTGGTTTGGAGAGAGATGGGAGTGTGTGTGGGGGTGGGGTGGGGTGTGGGGGAGAGGGGAGCGTTGGGGGGGGGGGGGGGCGCAGTAGTTGGGCCTGTTTGCCGGCTTTATTTGTTCTCGGTTGCCGGGCAATGGAAGGGGGGAAAGCATCTGTGACAGCTGTAGAGGCTGTGGCCCTTTCACCCAATCTACTGAAGAAGCCCTGGAGCTAGAATATACTAACACAGGGGGAGGAGGGGGTGGGGGGGGGGATGGGGGGAGGGTGGGGGGGACGCTGTGTGTGAAGTTCACTCAGACAATACCCACTTAGCTGAAAAGGCCATCTGAGCTGGGTACGTGTTTACAAAAAATCAAGAGAAAGACCCCCATTATGTCAACGGCAACTTGCTCCACCCCGCCCCACCTCAGCCGAGTCGTTCGTGTGCTGGGTTCGAGCATCGCCCAACAGTTTGCAGTGTAACCGCGGGGGGGGGGGGGGGGAGTGACACCGTGCCAAGTCCGACCAGTGAGAGTGCGTGTTGCCCCCAGAATGGCTCCCATTTGGATGCTCGACACCCTCCTGAACAATAGCCAAGTGTGCAGCAAAGCACACAGTCCTCTGCGTGATCCAGCCTGGAGCAGCAGTCCACCAGGACTCCAGCCACAGCAGCATAGAGCAGCCTGCTCCGGCACACAGCAGTCCACCAGGACTCCAGCCACAGCAGCATAGAGCAGCCTGCTCCGGCACACAGCAGTCCACCAGGACTCCAGCCACAGCAGCATAGAGCAGCCTGCTCCGCCACACAGCAGTCCACCAGGACTCCAGCCACAGCAGCATAGAGCAGCCTGCTCCGGCACACAGCAGTCCACCAGGACTCCAGCCACAGCAGCATAGAGCAGCCTGCTCCGGCACACAGCAGTCCACCAGGACTCCAGCCACAGCAGCATAGAGCAGCCTGCTCCGGCACACAGCAGTCCACCAGGACTCCAGCCACAGCAGCATAGAGCAGCCTGCTCCGGCACACAGCAGTCCACCAGGACTCCAGCCACAGCAGGCAGCTCAGAGCATTACGCATCAAAAACCAGTGTTTCTGCTCTGAGACGTTTAGACGCTCGAGCACCCAGGAATTTTCACCTGCTTGACTTGACGCCGCCCGTCTAATGTGAAGGACACCTGTTCTTTCTAAACTAGGCTTCCTTCTTATGTTTAATTCACACCTGTTGTTTTTTTTTTTTTGTTTTTTTTTACAGCGGATCTATATAGGTCAAGAGCAGCAAACAAAGCCAAGCTCACTTCTTGTGGTCCTCGATGACACCAAGTGCAAAATGGTAAACAGCCTTTTGACTTGAGTGTTTATTTAACCTACATATGCACATACGTCCCTCCCGGAGTACTCAACCTGTAAACAAACATAACTCACTCCTGACTAGACCAATAGACTCAATCATTATCTTGTCACATAGCTAAACCGACGTGGTAGAGTCGCATCTCTACAGAGCATCTTGGGTTTGTTTTTGCACAGAGAAACGGTGTCCTGTTTGCTCTGGAGATCTTTACCATTGAATGAAGCGGTGGAGCGGTGAAGTGGTGAAGTGGTGAATCTCAGGGGAAAATATGGCTGCTGTATTTCATCAACAATACATGCATCTAAACTTACGGTCTAGCCTGGGTCTATTTTAATTCGGCTGCTGAATTTGGAAGGACTGTTCGACTTTTAACCTTCGTGGCCAACTTTCTAAACATACACACTTTTATTTTAATTCCTTGGCGCTGAATTTGCTGCTGTTGCTTTGGTCAAACTACGTTGTCGACAGGAAGCAGGTCCAGGTAAGAGGAAGAAACCCGAGGATTAGGATGCTTGCAACACAGGAGCATGGTTTAAAAACAAAAAAAAACCATTCTTATCCTTGCGTTGGCCCCTAAAAGACATATTTTCTTCCGTTGCAGGATGGAGGGAAGGGTGGGTCCAGGAGCTCTCAAGAGTTCTTTCCGAACCTCTGTGACTCTTTGTTTTTGGGGGGGGGGGGTATTCATATCTTCCCCAATGCAGGGGAATTTGGGAAGGGAGTCCGCCTTGATTTCCGAGTTGAAGCATTTACAGTCAAACTAACGAAGGACTTGACAAAGATCAAACCAGTTCTATGACCCCCCCCCCCCCCCCTCCTCATTTTCAGACTATGCTAACCTAAAATTGCTTCCAGTTGCTTAACAGTCCAACAAATCACACGCCACGTCTTCTTGTCTCCCGGTTCCTCTTGCACTCCCGCCCTTGGATTGGTTGATTCCGAGGTATCCTTCGAGAACCTCCATCGCTCACTGAAGCCTTCGAGTCTTTTCCATTCGTAATTACAAGCCACGCGAAACAAGATGTCCGTTTCCTGCAGTGGGACCCCTGATTGGCCTGAGTTATGGTCCTAAAGCCGTTCTGTTCAGTCTCAGGTCTGTGGCTGAAACGTGAGAAGGCGACCAGGACCACGCGAGCCCCAGCAGAAACGGGCTTTCTGAACCGGTGCCAAGTCCCCAAAATAGGAGAGAAGCTCTGGCTGTGGCAACCCCAATGCCCTCTCTCTCGCCCCTGCCAACAAGACGGAGGAATCGTCCTGAGCTGTGTTTCCATCAGTGTCTGGGCATTGCCACCTCAGCTGCTGGACTGCACAGTGTGGAATCAGAAGGGGGGGTCATTATCAAAGCACGGTTTGGAAGACAAGCTCCGATTGCACAGTAGTTGCAGAAGCCAAACACTTCCAGTCTAGGGATTTGGGGGGTTTGTGTTGCTCCGCGCAGGGGAAAACGAACAAAGTTTTCCATCCAGCATATCTTAGACTTCAGGGATTTCTCAGCCATTTTTAGAAACAGCTTGGCACACTGCGGTAAGATCTGGGATCTTCATGGGATCCTTCAAGAGCTGTGGATGTCCTTGGTCCCGGATGGAATCCACAGATCTCCTGCCTCTGAGGAGAATCAGCTGCTGTTTGGAAATCCACTGCATTTTATTCCTGCCATCTGGTGGCAATTATGTCATGCTCGGCCTAACTTGGGGGTAACCACCATATTACTGAACAGCTGGCCGAGAACAGAGGAGGATTATCATGTCATTCTTTCCTAACTGAAGAGTGTCCCCTATAATATGATTTGATACCTGTGACCAGCGCTTTTTAAATGTTATTTATATCTGCATTGGTTTCCAATGTCTTTAAGAAATGTAAAAGAAAAAGAGAGATTTGTTTCTCTCCCCTAATCAGAAGTCTGATGTGTTGAATGATTCTGTGGTTAACAAGGCAAGCCTGTCATCATAACAGGAAGACTGGACCCTCTATAACCATGTTCAATAATGATTTTAGTCAATTAGTTTATACATAGTAATATATGTGTACATGTTATATATATTTGTATGCCTGGATCTAGATGGTATCTTGTAAATAACCCTATGCATGTTTATTCTTAAAACGTATACATGCTTCAAGCTGCCAAGGAGAGCTTGATTATTTAATACCAAGACGTCCAAAGTTGAATTGCTTGAATGCTTTGCATATTTGTGGTTGCACACTTCCAGTGGGTGTTGTTGGTAGAACAGCCAACTCCTAAGGAAGCACTGATGATTATTATAACGATTGTGCGGAATTACAGGTTTCATACGTTTGGGAAATCCAAATCTTAAAGATCTCACACCGATTGGAGATCAAGCAACAATAAGATTCCAAGCGATTTTGAACGCTTAAGGAAATCTTTCTTCCTCCCTTAAGTGAAGAAGAGGCGGATCTTGTGGAAGTGAAGCCCAGTGGAGGCTTGACGTCACCCAGGCTGCCTGCTGTGATCGGGGCTGCTCGGTGGAGGATCTCGGCCATTGTATCCAGATCCTTGGCTGTCTGCTGAACACTGGAGGATCATGTCAGTGTAAAAACCTCCGGGAAGACTTCCATGTCCATCTTTTCCTTTTCATATCATCGTTCTTGGCGTCACATTGACCCCCAATGCCGGATTTGAACCGCTTTGCTGGAAGTACATGTGGTAAGTTCATGATTTCACCGCTTCTATTCACTCGAATGAAACATAGTTCACCGTTACGAAATGTTAGACGGGTTTTGCGGAGCCTTTATTAGAAGAAGTGAACGCATTGTATGGTGTTTCTCAAATGAACAGAGATATTTTTGGCGTTTGTCGCGTTTGATCGCCGGGCTGTTTGTCTGGAGCTGAAGCCCACCAGAGCTGCTCTCAACGGGTTTACAGAGATCACCCCCACCATGACACGATCAAACTGTTTAGAAACATTTTCACACATGCCTCGAGTCCGCAGGTTCTCATTTCCAAACATATTGTTACCCCCCCACTCCCCCCACCCCCTGATCGTTTGAGGGGTCGGTGGCAGGTGGCGGTGAGGTCTCTGGCGCCCCCCCCCCATCTCAGCCCAGATCAGTAGGGTTAGGCTGGGGAGGGTAACTGCTCTGACACCTTTAAAGATGGGTCACCAGCAGTTCATGCATGGACATAATTAAGATCGCCTTGTAAAATTTGTATTTTCTTTAAATCCATCCCCTAAGACATCACATACTGAAGCCAGAAGTTAATAATGGATGTGCAAGTGCGGATGGGTGTTTGTGTGAATGACTGCATTAGTCTACTCACAGTCTGTCCATTCCTGTTGACTGGAAGTCTTTTTGTGAGTGAGTGAGTGAGTGAGTGAGTGAGTGAGTGTGTGTGTGTGTGTGTGTGTGTGTGTGTGTGTGTGTGTGTGTGTGTGTGTGTGTGTGTGTGTGTGTGTGTGTGTGTGTGTGTGTGTGTGTGTGTGTGTGTGTGTGTGTGTGTGTGATTGTGATTGTGACAGGGGACACACCTGTGCACACCTAGGTTTCGGTTTTCATAGTGGACTCACGTTGTCCAACAGC
>CM059314.1:7432500-7475000 GCA_030340665.1 Neosalanx taihuensis
TGGACGATACGTCCCGGTTGGCATGTTCGTCAGGGCGTCTGCCGTGCAGCGTAGCCCCCCCCCCCCCCTTTCCCCTCTCACTGGACCCTCACCTTCACTCTCATCCCTGCGCTGCAGTACCAGCTGGAGCAGACGCAACGGAGAAACAATTTGTTCTTTCTTGCCTCTCTACTCCAGCCCTCCCTCCCCCTCCCTCTCTCATCTGCCCTCCCTCCCTCCCTCCCTCCCTCCCTCTCTGGATTCCCAGCTAACCATGTTCGTCATGGTAACAGGCGAGCGTGGATCTTGCCCCGGCAGCACTTGCACTTCCTGTGTGTGTGTGTGTGTGTGTGTGTGTGTGTGTGTGTGTGTGTGTGTGTGTGTGTGTGTGTAGCCTAGGGGTATTTGGAGTGCTGTGCTCACAGTAGTCCAAGATCAGCTTGCGAGTGAGGCTTTGAAACGATTTCTCCTTCTCCCACACACACACACACACATTCACGCCGAGATTTAGGTATGCAGCTGAAGAAAAATCCTCAGGAAACTCAGGAAACGGGAGTCCTGAATCTTGTCTCTTTCAGGCAGCACGTTGCCCAACCAGTGAGAGGCAAACCTGGAGCAGGCTGCTGGGTTAGTGTCAGCAGGATAGAGTTACACATGGCTGAAACAAAGCTCTCCAAGAGAGGTGTACTCCATCTTAGGTGACAGTTTAGCTTGGCCTAGCGTACAGGCTTGTGGCTTGTGGTGTTGGAGGATTATCTTTTGACTATCTTTACTTTGGATTTCTTCCCATTCTTTGTTTGCGAACACAAAATTAGAGTGATAAATCACAGACGAAATGTGTGGATCTTTGATCGGGCACGTTAAAAGGCTCCAGGAGACGAAATGTATGACACGTGGAATCGTAATGGTGGGTTTTTGGGGCGGAAGTGCAACGTTATAATCCATCGAAAAGCATTTCGCCCCTGGTGGCACCTGGGTCTTCAACATGCCCATATTTGTCAGCGGCGCGGAGCTCCAGGCGGCTGTTGTCGTTCGGACGGATTTCCTGTGGTGCTGACGTGTGTCCTGTGTTCTGTCAGAGGGGCTGTCCTGTCAGACGGGCTGTCCTGTTCTGTCAGAGGGGCTGTCCTGTCCTGTCAGAGGGGCTGTTCTGTCAGAGGGGCTGTCCTGTCCTGTCAGAGAGGCTGTCCTGTCCTGTCAGAGGGGCTGTCTTGTCCTGTCAGAGGGGCTGTCCTGTCCTGTCAGAGGGGCTGTCCTGTCCTGTCAGAGGGGCTGTCCTGTTCTGTCAGAGGGGCTGTCCTGTTCTGTCAGAGGGGCTGTCCTGTTCTGTCAGAGGGGCTCTCCTGTTCTGTCAGAGAGGCTGTCCTGTTCTGTCAGAGAGGCTGTCCTGTTCTGTCAGAGAGGCTGTCCTGTCCTGTCAGAGAGGCTGTCCTGTCAGAGGGGCTGTCCTGTCCTGTCAGAGGGGCTGTCCTGTCAGAGAGGCTGTCCTGTCAGAGGGGCTGTCCTGTCCTGTCAGAGGGGCTGTCCTGTCAGAGGGGCTCTCCTGTTCTGTCAGAGAGGCTGTCCTGTCCTGTCAGAGAGGCTGTCCTGTCCTGTCAGAGAGGCTGTCCTGTCAGAGGGGCTGTCCTGTCCTGTCAGAGGGGCTGTCCTGTCAGAGGGGCTCTCCTGTTCTGTCAGAGAGGCTGTCCTGTCCTGTCAGAGAGGCTGTCCTGTCCTGTCAGAGAGGCTGTCCTGTCAGAGGGGCTGTCCTGTCCTGTCAGAGGGGCTGTCCTGTCAGAGGGACTGTCCTGTCCTGTCAGAGGAGCTGTCCTGTTCTGTCAGAGGGGCTGTCCTGTCCTGTCAGAGGGGCTGTCCTGTCCTGTCAGAGGGGCTGTCCTGTCCTGTCAGAGGGGCTGTCCTGTCCTGTCAGAGGGGCTGTCCTGTCCTGTCAGAGGAGCTGTCCTGTTCTGTCAGAGGGGCTGTCCTGTCCTGTCAGAGGGGCTGTTCTGTCAGAGTCTGCCACCCAAAGTCAGCTGATTCCACCTCGCACAGGAGCTCCCCCCCCTCCCCCCTCTTGTTTTAGAGGGAAACTGCCCTCGACTTCCAGGAAACTCGTCCCCCTCAGTGTGAGGAACGTGTCAGTTCCCACTAAAGATCTTCTTTTTTACCGTAAAGGTCGCACAAACAACAGGGGCTTTCCTCCTTGAGCCGAGTGTCAAGATCACTTCCCTGTCTCAGTGTCTCATTTGTGGGGAAAAACAAACCTTGACGGTTCCTGGACTTGAAAGTGAAATGAAATATGACATCCGTGTCACTTGTTGTCTTATCTAAAGGAGTTTCAGTATCAGTGACTAAATCAGTGATGATTGTTTTGTTGATGTCTAAAAGGCAGCTGTAAATTAGATGTGGTGTTTTAGTCCTGTTTGTTTGCATTTGTTGACTTCTAATTAAGTTCATTTCACAACCTGCAGCCTTTACTTCAGTCCACTTTGTCCGGCAGTGACTTTCCAGATTCTAATCATGACTTTGCTCTAAAAGTCACAATATCAGAGGGCAGAATATCAACTTTGCTGATAAGGCAAAAGGCTTTGTTGTGTACGTACTTCATCCAAGAAAGGGGTTTCTACGGTTGTCAATCAATCAATCATTCATTAAAGGCCACACAACAGAGTTGGTGGAATTTGCTTTCGGTACAGCAGTTAAGCTCACATCTCTCATGTTTCAAGTTCCATCAACAGCAACAGAAAAAGCAACAACAACAGAAGCACACATTTATATACGGTATTTTTCGGACTATAGGGCGCACTTAAAAGCCTTTATTTTTCTCAATTTTTTTTTTTTTATTTTTGATTTTTTCGATTTTTGTGTGGTACAAGGCTCTAAATAAAAATGTTTAGTACGACGTTGTTAAACTACAAAGCCACACCGCTTGCAGCATTACGGCTACCGTAACCAGGAGCGTCGCGGAGTAATACATACTGTGCTTCACCATAATATTATTCGACTGATTTATCTGACTGTTTTTTTCCGCTTAATGCGCCTTATAGTCCGGTGCGCTTTATATATGAAAAAATATCAAAAATAGACCATTCATTGACATTGTGCCTTATAATCCAGTGCGCCCTATAGTGCAAAAAATATGGAAGGGTACATCAAATTACATTATGAGTAAATGATTGTTCCTAACTGTGTATTTGACTGACTGAACGCTCCTGTGGTCTCCAGATATATGTTGGGTAACGGTGTGAAGCGCAAACTAGGAGAGTTGGAGGACGTCGGGGATGTTTCGGCGTCGGGTGGCGTCGGAGCCTCCAGGGCGTCCTACACCCTCCAGCGGCAGACGGTCCTCAACATCTCCCTGATGAAGCTGTACGGCCCGCGGACGGCGGGCGAGCCGGGCCTGAAGCGGCGGGTCCTCATCAACAACATGATCCGCCGCATCCACGACGAGTTCCAGGAGGAGGGCGGTCTGCGGGCCCTGTTCTTCTCCGTGGCGCCCTCCTCGCCGAGCGCCGCCACGGAGGAGGACGAGGGCTACCACGAAGCCCCGCCCTCGCCCTTCGGCGCCCTCTCTTCGCCGCTGGCCGCCATGTCGCCGCTCGACTCCTGCCTGACCCCGGCCTCGCTCCTGGAGGACGACCTTCCTCTCTTCTTCGCCTCGCCGCCGTCCTCGCCCCACCCCGGCCCCTACCCCGGCCTCCACCCCCACTCCTCCCCCAGGCCGCCGCCCCTGCCGTCGCCCAAAGACAGCTTCGCCTCGGCCCTGGAAGAGATCGAGGAGCTGTGTCCGACCTCGTTGACAACCTCCGCTACCTCCCCCTCCCCTCCACAGACTATCCGGGCACCGGCCTCGGGAACGAACCCGAAAGACGAGGGGGAAACCCGGAGCCCTCCAGGTCTGAGCCCGCTCATGCAGGAGGCCCTCAGCGATGCGAAAGCAGCCCAACCCCTTCCGCCCAGCAATACAGACACCTCCCCCTCCTCAGGGGCCTTCCTCACAGACTTTGCCCTGGACGACATCCTCTTCACGGACATCGACACCTCCATGTACGACTTCAACCCCGGCGGTTCGGCCCCCAACTCCAAAATGGCCCCCGCGGTGACCACGGACGACCTTGTCAAGACCATATCTACCTTTGGCGGGGGAGGGGCGAGCTCGCCCTCCCCTCTGTCCCAAAACCAGCCGTTCAAAATGGACCTCGCCGAGCTGGACCACATCATGGAGGTGCTGGTGGGGTCTTGAGTGGCAGTTCGATGCACCAAAAACAGATGTCACCTCTTCAAGGTTGCAAAAAAATAGTCCCCCCCCCCCCCCCCCCCCTCTTGTACAGTTTTATACTCCTGTCCGTAAATTGTAAAAACCAAATGTCATCACGAGTCTTTGTTGCTTGTTTTGTTTTGGACTACACTGTGCATGCGAAACGCCATGCTTGCTTTCCAGAATGAAAAACAGATTTTGAATGTATGGAACGCATTTTCTTACTCATCTGAGTGCCTTCGAGTGTCAAGTCTCACCATTCTGCTGTCCGTTTTCACAATGTCCTCCTCTCGTCGAACATTTACATCCAAATTCCAACGCTAAGGAAGGTGTTGTTGCATTAGCAGGATGCATCATAGCCTTGTGGCACTGCAGTTAAACCAAGCCCTTACGCACTCAACGCAAGCATGTGCTTAAGGCGGCTTCATGTTTGAATTGGTTCATAATATTTTCCATTATGGCTAAATATTTCAGTGTTATCATTTCAACAGGCTAAATTAATTTGTCTGACTGCAACATTTTATTCGTTGATACAATGCAAAATGTCAAACTGAATGCCCTATTTTGATTGTGGAAGTGTTACTTTAACACTGAATGCTGTCGTCTACATTTTATCCCTTGATTATTTTATTCTAAAGGTCAAATAGTTGACTGAACTTTTTGACAAGTTTGTTGTTGGTCTATGCCTTATGTTTTTAATTAATTGGAATTTGATCAAAATAGGATTTCTACACTAGTCTGATTTGTTACAGTTCACAATTGCCGCCAGGGAATTACAAATGGTTCATTAATTTTATTTGAAGTATTATGAAGTTATTTATTACCTTGCATTTACAGTGTACATATATTTATTCTAACGTGACACTAACATTTTTTGGGGTTGTACAGAACATGGAACACTTTTTCAGCTAGAATTATAGACAAGTGTTTAGTGTGTGTAAGACATGCCGTGGATCATTTTCTTACGTGGGAGAGAAATCAGGAATCTTTGGGGCTTACCGCTGACATTGAATCTGTGCCTTGTTCTATGCAACATATATTAATTTGTCTAAAAGTTAGATTTTTTTATGTACAATGTGCATACTACCTTGATGCAATTACACTTTTGTAGTTTTATTTTCTACAATAAATTGAAAAGAATTCATGTTTTTTTGGGTGTAGTTTTACTGCTGGAGGGGCAAATGTGATCGCTCTCCTGTCCTTATTTTGCTAACGTCCCAAAACATGCATTTTCATTGCATTGATAGTGACAGTAGTATTGGCTGTATATTAGAAGTCAGGTTTAGGGGTGCATGGGATAACTTGATAGCACCACTGAATCTGCCCACATTGAGTTATTGGAGGGAACTGTTGCCAGCTCTACCTGTGTGTTACAAAGATGTTTTTGTCACGTTTCCTGAATTCTTTAAAAATATATTTGAAATAGAAAACAGAAATCTATACAGTCAAACACAATGACAACACTGCTGCATTTCTCTTAAATTATTTTAATTTCTTGTGTTCACTAAAAGTAAATTTACACACTTAAAGTCTGATAGGAACCTGGGCATGCATGCTAACCTTTTCACAGGCTCATTACGTGATTCATTTTTTCCATAGGAATTTTCCCATACATTTTACAGTCCATAGTTTTACTGTACACAGTCTAAAGCCACAGTGAACTATGATTACATCCATTTCATCTTTACAATGTGCAAAATCCTCCTGGACAGGTCGAGTGGTACAACATAACAAACAGCAAGAGAAATAAAGAAACAGGAATGGATGATGACAATAAGAACCACAGAAAGCACTTTAGAACTGTAACTGAACACATGGAAGCAGAAATTGGTCCCATAATTCCCTCATGATGTACATCTACCTCCAGTCAGCTACTGATGTCAGAATTCGTTCAGTGTTTTTTTATATATATATATTTTTTTTTTATCAGTGGTTAAAACCATAGACATCCCTCTTTTCACTCCCACCAAAAATATTTAAGAAAATCAAAAAGGAAAACAAAAATTGATTATATAAAAAAAAGAAAACTACAAACACGAAATGCAACCAGCGGTCAGTTTCATAGTTGTCGACCGACTGGAGATGGGAGGCTACGATTGAATCACAAGTAACCAGCAGGTGAACTGGAACAACAGCGCATGTTAGCCTGAGGTCAAGAAATCAGAATTAAAAAATCTAGGCCCAATGTCAAATAACTAAAGAAAAACTAAGGCTATTAAAACATTTGGGGAAAACAATCAGATGGATTTTGCAGGCAGTGTGGTTTCAAGTCATTATATATCTATGTATTTTTATATATATATTTATATTTTATATAAGTTGTATATATTCCATTTTAATGTATTTGACCTTTGCTTGAAAAACTTAAACCAGTGTTTCATTTCCCACACAAAGACAAACATGTATACACTCCCAGCACAAAAGAATAACAACAAAATCTCTAATAGTCCCTGATTATATACACATTGATTCTCCTATTATAAATGATACACCTTTTGTAGGACCTTGATCTATAAATTAACAAAACAATCTAACATCGTCTGTAAATAATATCTTCACTCTTACTATGAATGCAGCTTGCTCACAGGCTTGTCCTGCTCCTGGTCTAACAATCCCATTCCCCATTTTGATGGACAATGGATAAACGTTTCACGTGATATAAAAAAAAGAAAATATAACGATAAAAAAAAAACAAAAAAACGATCGGGCGGAAATAAAGTTGAGGAAAAACGGAACGACAGGTAAACGAGAACAGCGGACAGGAAGCGAGGTGGAGATGGAAGGAGAGGAGGAGGGCTTTTGAGGGGAGTTTGGGGGGGGGGGGGGGGGGGGGGCAGGTTTGTCAGTCTGCCGTGGGTTCCGAGCAGCCCAGAGGGGTGAGCGTGGTGGGGAACATCAGCACCTTGGCCTGCATGAAGGACAGGTCAGGCAGACGGGCGATCACCTTCACCGCCTCCTCGCTCAGGTTCTCTTCTTTCCGGGGTTTCCTGCGGAGAGGAGACAGACAGACTGTTGTTGGACCCTGTGGGGGGGGGGGGGGGGTTTAAAAAGGGCTCCATCTAGTGTTTCAACACCTCAGCGTAAACCAGCGGTTCTCAATTCCGGTCCTCAGGGCCCACAGTCCTGCATGTTTTAGATGTTTCCCTGCTCCAACACACCTGATTCAATTGAATGAGTCACTATGAAGCTCAGCAGAAGCCTGATTTGAATCAGGTGTGTTGGAAGGGGGAAACATCTAAAACATGCAGGACAGTGGGCCCTGAGGACCAGGGTTGAGAGCCACTGGCGTAAACATTGGGCATTTGGTTTGGCCATTAATAATAAAAAAAAAAACAACAATGGCTGACTCCTTTTCCTTCGGTCAATAAAAGTATCGCACTTTTGCACGTTTGAGTCCATTTCTAGGTCGCGTGTGGAGCTTGTTCTCGTTCCGTCCCGTTTCCCTCTGTTCCTTCCGGAACGTTTCTGCCGTTCTAAGGGACACCCACCTTGTTGAGGTGCTGGTTTTCTCCATGGTGGACATAAGGCGGGCAAAGGCATCGGCCACTCTGCTTCCAGAGACGCTGGCATCCATCTTGGCCGTGGTTAACTCGTACAGCTCGGGGTCGACTCCTTTCCAAGCGAACACACACACACACACACATAAATGCAATAAATGTAAAAAAAAAAAAACAGCTGATTAAATACTGTGTGAAAGCCATTTTTGTTTAAATTCCCAACTCGTTGAAGAAATCATTGCTCAGGATTAAATGAGTTGGCTTCTGAAAGCCTCATAATCAATCGTGCTAGCTTGTCATCCGTGCTTTTTCTTACTTCAACTGTTAGACCAACCGATAAAAATAGAATTGGCTTAATGTTGTAAGAAAGACAGACAAAAAGCTGTCAAAAGAAATATCAGTCAACTGAAGAAGACATTCCTCATTAACAAGACAAATCAGTAGAGGAAAGAGGAAGGGAAAAAACTGCGGACCCGGTTCAAATACAACTCGCAAATACTTAGAAATATTTGAGGTGTGCGCGGTTTACATTTACATTTATTCATTTAGCAGACGCTTTTATCCAAAGCGACTTACAGGGTTTACCCAATCAGAACGGTCCGGAAAAAAACCAACACGCCTGCGACACACCCTCACCTCAAATACTTTCAGGTAATTTGCGTGTTACGTCATTCGTGTATTTGACCCCCCGGCCGTCCTGAAGAGAATCATCCCGTGCTGCTAACCTGGGATAGAGGTGGAACTGCACGAACCAGAATCCTCCACGGGCCCAAAGAAATCGAGGTTGAGCAGAGAGGAGCCTCCGCTCGCTTTGGCATTCAACCAGGGGCAGGCCGAGGAGGGAGAGGAGGGTTAACAAGACGAAGAGGAGTCAGACAGGACACGGAACACCGACACATGCTGCTCGTCGTTAGTCGTTAGAAGGAGTTTAAAAGAGGTGTTAACGAGCTGGCGTGACACGGAGACTTGTTAATTACAAAAGTGAGTTCTGAAAGTTTGGGGGTGGGGGGGCGATGGGTGATTCGCCGTGGATGATAAAAATATGGAACGGTTGAATCGCATTCTATGTAATTTAGAGGGTTTTTTTATATATTTGAGGAATTCCAGTGAGATGAAGAGAGGGAGAGCGAGGTTTAAGACAAGGGGAACAGCTGCATTTAATGCAGTCATAAGGAAATGGTTTGATGATCGATGGGAATGTCAAATTCAAAAGATGGATATTAACATCAATCAACTCAAAAGAGCTAATGCCCCCCCCCCCAAAAAAAAATATCAATCTTTGAGAAATGACTAATTAAAACGTACGCAACAATTCATCAAAAGTCACCCTTGGTTTTTAATCACAGACAATCACTTGTCCTTTTGAAAGTCGGTCTCTTTGATTAGTCTTTGGATTTCAAACTATTTCGCTCCACTTGACAGTTATTATTTTTACCTTGAGTTACAGGGGCTAATGAGAATGGGTAGTGACAGCAATAATGGAGACTAGTGAATGATAACAGTACGCTCCGCAGATAACACTGAAGCCAGGGCAGAGGGAAGACAAAGGAGAGGTGAAGAGATTAGACTGGCTGGACTCCTGTCAGGGGGTGGGGGAGGGGTGGGGTGGGGTGGGGGGGGTACCTTCAAGGCTGTGGGTGGTGGGAGGGGTTGGAAAGGGGAGGGTACCTACCGTCCAGGGGGTTAGTAAGGCCACTGCTGCTCCAGTCAAACTGGACAGGCGGGAGGGTTTCCTGCGGACGAGAGGGGGAACGGGCGTTGGCTGAGGGGAAGGTGGCGATTGCCCGGCGGCGCACCGCACGGGTAATCCACGATTTATTAGCACGCAGCGTCCACATTGAGATGTGGCTAAACCTCGCATAGAACGTGCTGTCAAAAACTCTCGTCAATGGTTACTCTGTCAAAAGAATACACAGTAACCTAATATAAAGTATCTACAGAGGCTAACTTCCTTAACTGAACTGCCGTTTCAGTATAATCGTTAACCAGATCCAGGATCTATTCCTCCTCCCATGGCTGGGCTACCTGGGCTGGGTCCACGGGGCAGGTGCTTATCTCGGGGGCCGCCGCCGGCGCTTGTGCTATGGATGCGATCATCTCGACGGCCGACACGGGTTTCACAGGTTCTTTGGTGGGTTCCAGCATGCCCTAGGGGGGGGGGGGGGGAATTTCAACGTTGAGATGTTAAAATAGAGGGGTCAGGGAGTGTGGGGGGGGGCAAACAAAAAGACTGACATTTATTATATTCACAGCAAAGTCAACTAATCACACCGCTGGTGTTAACACGCGAGGTACGATGCCGGCTGAAGATAAAGTCACGTCATTCGATTCTGCTTCCGAAATATGTACATCGCTGATCTTTATGGGTACGGTTACCAAATATGTGCCCTGTCAAGCTTAATCTATCGTTATCAGTAACCGAAGCTAACGGTGGGCGATGGATAAATGCGGGTCTGATTGGTTTGGTCTGTCGGTGAGACTCACCAGGCTGGCAGCGTACATGGGGACGATCACCGCCTGCTTCTTCTGGCCTGTGAACAACTGGGGAAGAAATGAAACGAAGACAAGTTACCGTACAGCATTCCTAATAACGATCGATAACCTGTCGCTAACCGTAACCATAGCGACTCAGTTGTATCTCAACATGATGCAGCGGGGCAGCTGGGGGTTTTTAAAAGGAGCCGAACAAACGAAAAAAGCACCCCAGTCACGAGGATTTATTTGGACAAAACAGAGAGATTAAACCAACCCTCTTCCTGTATAACCGAGAACTTCCTCTGTTGACCGATATTAATAATAATAATAATACCTCATTTAGCGGACGCTTTTATCCAAAGCGACTCGCATTAAGTACAGGGACATTCCCCCTGAGGCAAAGTAGAGTAAAGTGCCTTGCCCAAGGACACAACATCACATAGCCACAGCCGGGTTTCGAACTCACAACCTTCCGATCATGAGCCCAACGCCTTAACCCGCTGAGCCATCTGACTCTCTAAGAGCAGATCTGTAAATTCTGTTAAATACTGTAGCGTCCTGTACAATACAGCTGTACATTTGTCTTAAATCAATTTAATCTGTACCTACCCTGTATATTCTGATTATACTGTTCATACTGTGTATATTCTGATTATACAATTACAATTATATTCTGTTTTAATAACTGTTTTGACTTCTGGTTGGATGCTAACTGTATTTCGTTACCCTGTACTTGTACCTGTGTAATGACAATAAAGTTGAATCTAATCTCATCTAAGATGGTCTTTCAGAAATGTGTTGGGCTTCACGCCGAAGCGGAGACGTTCCTGAACTGAAAGAGGGGCGAGGGAAGGGCAGAGCGACTCTGACTCTGACCCAGCAGCCAACTCACAATGTTCCTGGTGTCGATGCCCAGAGAGCAGAGGAGGGTTTTGTTGCTATGGGAGCCCCCCCACTGGTACCGCAGGCCCAACGAGTTGTGGATGTCCTGCAGTTGCCTCCACACGTCCCATAATCCTCTGTGAAAGTGGGGGGGGGGGCAGGAAATGGCAAAAGGCGTCAAAGTGGTCGAGAACAAATCGAGTCAAACCTGCTGAACTTTTGTCTTTTTATTGTTTTTGGTTGATTGTTGTTACTTGTTTGCCTAGTTGCTGTTTTCTGTTTGTCTGTTAACAAACATTGTCTGCCTATTGATTGATGTTAGAATGATGCATTTTAATATTTTTTTCATTTGAAATTTGAACTTCGTAATAACAACTGTACTTTTATTATATTTTACTATGTTTAGGGTGACATTTTAACATCTGTCCAGGGACTACAGATGAAAAATAGCCTAAAAATATAAAAAAATAAACCACCGACCACAAAACCGGCTACGTCACGCCGCAAAGTCGCTAGCGACCTAAAATCTACGTTAACTTGGATCAACTGACCTGTTATCTGTTATCGTACTGCCCTTGTCATCCTCCTCCTCCTCCTGCCGTAACCTCTCCGGGGGCTCCAGCCTGGTTCTCAGGGGCAGCACCTGCTCCCCCACCTCAGGGCAGGGCCTCTCTGGGAAGACAGCCTGGAAGAGCTTCTCCAGCCGGCAGGACAACGACGCCTAACAGTGGAACAGGCACACAGTGTTCAGTCCTTTCTGACACCTGACAAAGTCCCACAGCCCCAATACGGTGCTATTTCCAACATGGTTAGCGAGGATTGAGGCTACTAAGTGGCCAAACATCTATTGTAATGAGATGATGAAGAAAAATGGCCTAATCTGCTTTAGGATGTGGAATACCCTGCCAGTTTGCATTCCTAAGGGAGGGAAGGGGAGGGGTTGGGCAGGTGTTGGCACTGTACTTCGGTTAAAAATGTCTCCAAGTGCGTCGGAAATTCCTTCAGAGCACCCAGGATAAAGAACGGTCGATTAAAGCGACACGGAACTTCAGCTTGGGCGCAAAGGGAAGACAACGTCGCTCGAAAGCATTTCAGTTACTCAAGCCAACGAAAACATTAATGAACTCACCGACAGACTATCTCTTCTTGCGGTGTCATCCCTGCCGGAGGGAAGAGACGCCACAGCTCCGCCCTCCTGCCACTCGCCCTCGCTCTTCCCCGACGGAGCAGCGTTCGTTTCCCCCCCGAACGCGGCCCAGGAGCCCCCCTCCCCTTGACCTTGTTCCGGCTCGTGAAAGGCGTTCCAACCCCCGTCTGCCTCGCAGTCCGCAGCGACAGTGGCCGAGCTAAAATCAGCGAAGCTGTCGCTGCCGGGGAAGTCGGCGAACTCCTCCTCCTCCCCGTCCTCCATGTCCCTGTCGGCGGGAGGGTTTCGGGGGCTGTCGAAATCGCCAAAGTCCTCGTCGTCGTCCCCTGGTTCCCGCGCAGGCGCAGCGTTCGAGAACCCGTCTCCGTGCGTCTCGGGCTGGTCGAAATCGGCAAAGCCCTGTCCGCCAAACGAGCCGGCGTCCCCGAAGTCTCCGAAGTCTTCGTCGTCCTCGGCCAGTTGGCTGTGGCCGACAGGCGTGGCCATGTCCTCCTGCGGGGGGGGCGAGGGCACGGAGCCCGTGGTGCTCATGTCCCCGTACTCCTCCAGGGCCTCGGTCGACAACGGACGGCCGAACGACGTCTCGGTCTCCGTTTCGGTCTCCGTCTCGTTTCCGGAACCTTTCTCGTCTTCTCGCTCCCCTTCCCCTTCCCCGTCCCCAGCCGTGTCTGCCGACGCTCCGTTCTCCTCGATAAGGGCCTCGCCTGACCCTTCGGAAGCCGTGCCGTTCTGCGCCACCGGTTCCCTAGTGCAAAGTCCCTCTGAGCATGACGGCCCGTGTGTAAAGGCTACATCCCTATCTTCGGCGTTACCGTCCCTGGGAAATCCCCCGTCCCCGTTGCTCAGTCTGTCGGAAGCCACGGCAGGATGGGGCTCGGAATCGGGCCCCGGAGCGTCTGCGTTTGTTCCGCGGTCGTCAAGGACGATGTCTTCAGAGCCGCTCTCCTGCCCCGCGTCTGAATTTTGTTGGTGGACCTCTTCTGCGAGACGATCGCCCCCCTCTGCGTAGTCTGTGCTCTCTATCATGTTGGTCAACTGGCCGAGGTGTTCTTGAACGTCTGCATTCGAAAAAGCGGCAAAATCGGCAAAATCCTCTTCTTCTTCTGGGCTGAGAGGGTCCGTACTCTCTGAGGTTTCATTCTGGTGAGGGTGAACAGCGTTCGGGGAAGAGGGGAAGGGGATTTCCTGCACTTCGAAACAGGCAAAGCCATTGGTTAGGATTTCCACGACACCGCCATTGCAATCCGATGGTTTGTTG
The DNA here is from genome assembly GCA_030340665.1 of Neosalanx taihuensis. NCBI lineage: Eukaryota > Metazoa > Chordata > Actinopteri > Osmeriformes > Salangidae > Neosalanx > Neosalanx taihuensis. The sequence continues at coordinate 7,445,976 of CM059314.1, forward strand.
TCAGTCAGGGTATTCCTGTCAAAGTCCAGAGAGTTTGAGTGATGGTTGGACTGTGAGTGGTCGGCGTGTTTTTTCAAGTCCTCCGTGTTGACAGTCCGGTCAGAAGCACTGCCGTCCCCTCCCGGCACAACCCCGTTGGTCTTGGAGAGGTCTTCCACCGGACCCCGACCTACAGAACCGCAGCCGAGGTTCGAGACTCCAACCACGCTTCCGTTGTTGAGGAGCTCGGGTGGCGAGGTGGCGGTCAAGGCCTGGTTCTGGTTGACGGTGGCTGGGGTGTCGAACTCCGTGAAGCTGACGCTGTTGGGGACGCCGGAGAACCCGCCGAAGTCGCCGAACTCGTCGTCCTCCTCTTCGGCGCCATCCTCCATAGGGGGTGGAGAGGACGAGTACATGCGTATCACATCTGGCTCCATGGTCCTGAAGCAATCACACACGTCCTCGAGGTTACAGGTCCCGCTGCGTAGAGACAGAGAACACACACGTTTTAGCCTTCATATGATGGAAAGCAGCCAGAAACACAAATGTTCCCTCACAGAGTTTGGAAATGCGTTATAAATAAATAAAAACACACAATTTGAACGTGTTAAAATGGAACATAATAAAGATACAGATACAATAAACTGTACCAGTGACTAATCCATTGTAATCTGAGAGGATTTGGAAGGACAGTGGTGTTTTAGGCTTGTTACCTTTGTCTTTTGTGTTACTAAGGGTTTAACTCAGAGGCACTCTGGATTTAAAGGGAACCTATTGTTTTCACATAACCTGTAATCATGTGTCAGGGGGGGAAGTTAAACATTTGTAACAACTTGTAATGGCTAATAATCAAGCTAGACCGAACAGAAAGGTTAGCCACTCTGGTTTAAAGCAAAGAGGGTTTTCTTTAAACCATCACATGCATCCGTCTACTCATGCTAATTCCACTGTTCCACTTTTGATTCTCAAATATGGAGGTTGATTATCTTGTGTAAGTGCAGCATTACCAACTAAGACAAAGGAGAAGAAGAAAAAGAAGATTGGTTTTGAATGGTTGCCGATCGCGTCATTAGGCACCATATGTAAATACATATGCAGAATTCAAATCCTTAAACAGGTGATTGTCAAAAAATAAGATCGATGAAACATTGATACAACATCTACCCCCCCACTTGGTAGGTAAACTATCTTATCTGTAATAACTGAAATCATCACAGGCCGATGGTCAGGGTCTGCTGTCAGTTTGTTGTGATGTTTGACAGTTTCAGTAGCTAGCCTGAGCTAAGCAGCTAGCTTGAGCTAACTAGGGGAAGCTACTCCCTAGCATTCTGTGACAGCAGCCCAGGACTGGGCGAGGACAGCTAGTCCAGCTAAGCTAACTGGAACCTAGCAGCTACAGCTGCTGTTAGCAGAAACACAACAACACAAAGTCATGACAGCCCCTCTCACAACACAGCTTAAGATAAGAGACGTGGTCAGTCTATGATTAGAAATGTCCAATTTCATGAATTTAAGCCTGGAACATGATGCCGTGTGTTTGTTAGAAATCATTAAACACTTTGTTAGCTTGTCAATGCTAAGTGCTAGCAGCTAGCCTCCAGGCTGTATATCCACACAAACACACCTTATTATCTTGACGCTTCATTCTCATGGCTCACGTGAAGTAGACACTTGCTGTTCGATGTAGATATTATCCAGCGAAACATGAAGTTGGGAAATGGTTGGAGTTAAAGACAGAAGTATTGTTGAGTCAGCCGGTTCTGATGATCCTACTTTGCTTTCTGTCTCTAATATTACCCAGCATGCTGCACGAGCTTTGGTGTGGCAGGCAGGGCTCGCGCAGGACTCGCCCAGGGCTTGCATGCTTCTTGCATGCTTCTTGCATGAAGACAAGTTCCATAATCGTTCAGAAATTGCAATATATTGTATGTCCTGAAGAATAACAGAGTGGTCTACAGATCAGATCTCAAGGAGGGATTTCAAACTCTTCTGAACCATCATTCATAAAACCAACTCCACCTATTATTGCATTATTATTGGTTCACAACAATTAGTGCTAAATATAAGGCTACCTATGCATTCTTAACCTAACGGATTCAGATCATAATATTATTCATTACCAGCAGTTAAGGGGTAACAATTAAACAGTGGAGACAACTCAAGTACACAAAATGATTTATCACAATTCAAATAAGACCAAGAAAATGCAGGGACAAGCCCCATAAGTGACTTATCTAATAAATAAACATTGAGGAAACACACCTGTTATATAACATACATTAACATTTAAAAAGTCACACTATATATATATAATTTGTTTTACCATTAATTCAACTTTCTGACTGTCCATTGTTAATCATCAACATGTTAGCACAGTTGCTTACTTATTCATGATAATATATACATTGATTAAGTCTCATTTGACCAGTAATTGCATTAAGGCATAACACTTACAGACAATAGCACCAGTATTTATATTTATATCGTTACCCTGTACTTGTACCTGTGTAATGACAATAAAGTTGAATCTAATCTACTTTAAAAATTGATTATCTGGTTTGGACATTTTTAGTAGTGCTTTCGGTTCCAGCCTTGTGAAATCAATGCCATTTTGAATAGACAAAATAACAAAATTATTTGCATGATTCAATGCTGTTTGAAAGGCTTTTTGTTGTTGAAGTTCCTGTATTTTTTGTTTTGTCTTGTTCCCAGATTCATAGAAAACAGTGCTTGAAGGATCTTCACTCTAGTACGGTCCATTCGATGGTGATTGTCTTTTTGTTTCAACCCAGTTTGGTAATTCTAACACTGCCCTTAATCCATAATGTGTCGATTTCAGTGAGTTTTTGCACTCTGTGGGAAAAGTCAAAGAGCTGGTGTCCATCCACGAATATACGAAATCGCAGCCGTTCGCAATGGATCTCGATCTAAGATTAGAGAAGATAAAAGTTTAGTCATCCTGTCTTTGGCTTCTAATAAATCCTCTGGAAACAGTTTGGGTTTCTAGTTGCACGTAAAAAAATTATGTCGTCAAAGATTAAATTATTTACACCTCTCTCATTGATTACATGATTCGAGAAAGAGGGACGTAACAAAGGCCAGATAAGCGTTTGTACCTGGAATGGCTGATCTTCAATGAAAGGGAAGTAGGGGATGTGCTTCTCGGTGTCTCCCCAAGCACCTGAGACGCGGGCCTGCCGCAGGAATTGGCGGTCCTTGAACCGGGCGCAAAGCTCCAGCGCCACGTTAGCGGGCATGTCCTCTTCCGTGCCCCGGCCGCACGTTAAACTGATGACAAACCTGAAGAGCCGCACAAGGCAAGCGCCAAGTCACGATCTGTATTCTCTATGATATATTTAAGTATTAGTAGCATAGCATACAGTAGATACCGTACATAGATCGAATCTCAAAAGCCTCCCATAACTAGCCTTCCATCGTTTTTTTTGCGGAGGGGGGGGGGATCAATGGTCCTAGAGACTTATCAGGACGATATGTTGGTACTTTTGTATGTTCAAACTGTTGGTATGAGTTTGACCTACTTGTTCGGGTGAGGATCCACAATGCCCATGATAATGATCTTCTTCCCTAGAGTCATTCCACCACTGACATAACCTGTGAAAGGAAGGGACTTGGCACAGACATAACACAAACATGCATGTTAAAAATTATATATATATACATATTCCCTCATAAACTATAGTCTAAGGACTGAGAGGCAGAGCGGGATGTTTTCATCATTCTCTTACCAGGAAACGTTGATCAGGAGAGATAGACCTGCATTCATCCACTTTACTTGCGTGAGAATGGCCATCAGATGCATTATTCTTGAGGAAAAGAAAACAAGATAGTGGAAATACAACATTATTTAGACAATTTATTGAGGTTTAGATATGTTGTTGTAAAGTTAATGGGAAATATTTGTTGCATTGGGAGGACACTCCCCCCCCCCCCCCCTCATGGGAAATATTTGTTGCATTGGGAGGACACCCCCCCCCCCCCCCCCCCCCCCCAGCTGAGACAATACAAGTCAAAGCATCTTTGATGTTTTGGGATGGATAAAACGTTAATCTGCATCATCTGTTAACAACCAAAGCTATTCCAGCTATGCACCCACCCACATGATATCCTGCATGGAATCCTAACCTACGGAAAAATGACGGGAGGCCGGACCAAGTTAGACCACATTCCACTGAAAAAATGAGTCAAAGTTTTGTGTTGAGCGGTGTTTTTAGTGTTTTAAGTTTTAAGGCACCCGATGAATTATTTCAGACAGTTGCAATGGAAACCTTTAACAAATCTATCCGCTATGAATAATATTGAGTACGTTTAAACGAATGTGACCTACTTACATGTGTGTCCTTTGCTGGAAGCCCTTCCGCCATGTTGACCAAGTTAAACGCTAATTGCGCAGCTGAGCTGAACTCCACTTTGCGCTACAGTCGGTTTCTTCCGCTCAGTTTTAGCGCAGCTTGCAAACCCAGGTATGAAGGTGTGTCCGCAATGTGATGTTGGAATTTGGTATAGAATTGCGGAAGGAGGCTGTGTCTTTGCCTGTAACCCACTTAGTCAACTCCGTGCTGACGCAAATATGTTAATCCTCGTCGAGTCCTCCTCAGAATAACTACATCTGTTAGTTCTCCATTAATGACTGTGTAGAACAGGGATCACCAATCCTGGTCCTGGAGGTCCGCTGTCCAGACTGTTTTCAATGTTTCCCTGCTCCAGCACACCTGATTCTAATGAATGGGTCGCTATCAAGCTCTGTGGAAGCCTCATAATGACCCTTTATTTGAATCGGGTGTGCTGGAGCAGGGAAACATCGAAATCTGTCAGGACAGCGGACCTCGAGGACCTGGAATGGTAACCCCTGGTGTAGAAGAACCTTTGCTTCCAACCCAGCCATAACATAGATAAGAACAATCTGACTTTAAGCAAAAGAGGAAGCCATTATGGCGAAGCATAGAAGAACACATTATTGCATTGCAAACTCATTCATTACATTTGTATATAGTCTCATCCGTTCAAAAAGATGAATGGATAACTAATGAATTAGGCTATAGCTACTTGAAGGTTGCATTTACATGTATTCATTTAGCAGACGCTTTTATCCAAAGCAACTTCCAAGAGAGAGCTTTACAAAAGAGCATCGGTCACTGAGCACAGCAACGTGATAGGCCCCAAATATCAGGCTTAAATAGCAGGCTTATAGATTATGAAACATACATCGTGAGAACCAATAAGTGCCCAGGGAAGCTTTAAAATAATTAAAATAATAACATATATTGTTTCGGTATTACATTTGAATTAATAGTCCAACGGAATTAATTAATCGTTAGGAAAGATACCTGTAAGCTTTTGTCTGAGTTAGTATCCTAGGCCTGATCGTCTTTTGACCTTTATTGGTCTGTGCAATTTCACGAAAAGAACGCTAGATGGCACTATTTGTTAATTACGACATCTTGGCCCCATGCAGTAGTATTTGCACACAGCCATGCCTGCATGAATTATAAATGGGCTTGTCTCATTTATCCTCCAAACCATACAAGTTGGCCTTTAACATTTAGCAATGACATCCCCAAACACATAGAATATAGTGGAGTTGTAACCTGTGATAAATGCCATTGGATCACACTTGTATACTAAACAAAGTAGCAGAGCGAAACGTCCTTCCGAGCGCCTCATCCACGATGGCCGCTGGATCCGGTGACCTTCACAAACCACGGATACAAGATATCAGATAACAAGAACACCTGGCTGATAGAAAGACAGAGAAAGAGAGAGCCAGGCAGTCTGACAGACCGATAAAGAGAAAGAAAGAGATGAGAAAGTAAATAAAGGCTGAGTTCTGGTCAGATGGTCAGTCGATCAATATTGTGGAGATTGTTATCAGCACACAACAAGATAAAAATGCAGAAAGCAATGACAAACAAACAAGACCCCTTTGTGGTGACTTTAAAAAGGCTTTTGGTGTCCATGACACTGGGTCATAAATGAAACAGGTTTTTGGTCGTTCATTCATAAAACGGTTTTGACAGTCAAACATATTGGTTCTCAACCAAAGTTATTTATGGTAATTTCATTTTCTGACAGAATATATCTGGAATTGAAGTGCAATCAGTTCACGTCGAGTCAGTTTTGTACTAAATGCATGTATACATGGAGAGTCATGTGACTCAGCGTTTAAGGCGTTTTAGGGCTAGTGATTGGAGGGTTGTGAGTTAGATTCCCGGCTGTGGCTACATGACTTTGTGCCCTTGGGCAAGGCACTTCACCCCACTTCTCCCTGTGCTTGCTGTAAGTCGCTCTGGATATGAGTGAATATATAAAGAAGCAGATAGTGTTAGGGAGAACCATTAAACTGTACTTGTACCTGTGTAACGACAATAAAGTTGAATCTAATCTAAACACAGAACTCTCTGAACTCTCCCTCTGCTGTGTATGAGTAACAGGACGTTGAAAGGACTTACGGCACAGGTAATTAAACATCAGCATCATCCTGTTCAAATTGTGTGTCATAACCTACTTTTCCACCCTTTTACCGAATCACCCACACAATACAATTTCAGCCCACATAGCCCCATGAAGTGGTCGCTGTGCCACGGATTCACTGGGCAAAAAAAGCATATTAGGCAGCTATTGTCTGCACGAGTTTTCCTCCCTCATCCGTTTCCACTGTGCTGTTCAAAAATGAACTCTTGGGAACTTGGCCCATTAGAACGCCTTGTTTTTGAACGTCTGTAGGCCTACACCACACAGGATGTCTTCAAGCACAAAGAACATGTCTCTCTCTGGCCTTTCGTGACACACCCACATTCACAAACGACACTTGCAGAACAGACATACATCTACACTCATGCACACACATTCACACACTCTCATAGCCTGAGGAACAGGCTACTTGGTTATGTGTGCCCTCCCAGGTATGGGAGAGTTTGAACTGTGTAAACATGACACTGTGCATGGTTACAGTCTCCATGGCTCCTTGACAACAGTTCATACCTTAGGCGGTCTGTGAGGTCAGTGTTTGCTAGTCTTAGCAGTTCACCTACTATATTTTGTTACGTAACACCTGGGGACAGTAGGATTATGTTCTTAAGGGTGTGTTCACACTGTCCAATCAGCTTTCGACCTTATGACTTGTGTTAAGGTTTCGTGTCAACAAAGAATCCTTAACGAACCAGTAGTAGTAACATCATTGCATATGCCTGTTCTTTTTCTTGTCATGTCATCACTGTCTTTGTCTAACCGCACTATATGGTTTAAAACACTTAACTGTAATGCTGCAACAAGTTCCTATATGTGTTTACATAAATGAATAAAGCTCTTATACCTGTTCCCTTGGCACTAATTGGTTTCTCACGATGTATGTTTCATAATCTATCAACCTGCTATGTTTGGGGTCTATCACGTTGTTATGATCAGTGACCGATGCTGTTGTAAAGCTCTCTCTTGTAAGTCGCTTTAAAATAAAAGCGTCTGCTATATGAATACATGTAAATGGCAATTAAGCATCCTGTATCCTGAAGTAAATGTATAATTTTTGCTCCGAACCAAGAGAACATGACCAAAGAAGTAAACTCCGTGGTCTTGGTATTGGATAGTTAGAGCCTACAGATAATAAAACCTATGCGATTTTCTGCACATCTCCCTCAGGTGTCTAGAGTGCACGTGCAGAATGACGGAACATGCAGAAACGGTGGATGCTGCGATGTACACGGGTGTGCGTGCGAATTGAACTAGGCATATCAGGCATCACTGCGATTCGAGAGTTTATAAAACATCTAAATGCTGATGTAATTTCACTTATCCAAAAATGAAATGCAAGGGACCTGTTCACTTGCGTTAGCAACAACTTCAGCTAGTACTTATTTGAGCACACGTGCATTTCCAAGGCTGACGAACTACAAAACCCACAGAGCGTTTCGAAGTGCTTAATGACGTAACCCAGTTGGCGGCGCTTGGCGTATGTGTGTGTGTGTGTGAGAGAGTGTGTGTGTGTGAACGAGAGGGAGAGAGAGAGAGCAACCATAGCACACATGGTACTGACTAGTGATTGATAAAGTAGAGTGTGAATGTGAATAAACTCAGATGTTTTGCCAGCTATGCAGGCTTTAGTAATGAGAGTTAAGGCGTGAACACTCAGGATCTGTCTGTTTTGGAGTCTAAACGATGCTTTCATTCTGTTAAGGTAAGTCAAGTTGGTGTTTCATTTGAGGGAATTCGATTTAAATCTACGGCTGAGCAAGTAGCCTATAACGTGGGGATTCAGTATGCTTTCTTTTTATGAATGCATACGTACATATTTTATACGCATACTTTATAATTACTTATAATACGGCCTTATTCACTCGTAGACCGATTGTAAAATCATTGGCAAGTCAAAGAACAATGGCAACATTTCCCCTTAGTCAGCAAGAATGTTTCTGCTGTTTTAGTTTGATATAACATATCTCAGCCAAGCGATAAGTATTTAACTGATTACTAATGAAATTGCCATGGTTCGCTGTGTTAGAGCCATTCAGGACTTTAAAATAAGCGTTGATCATTGTTGGCTGTGTTACTATAAAGGGGGTCTCTCTTTGGTTTGGCTCTCCCAGGGAAAGCCCAGCTGGGGGCTATTGTTCCCACAACATCAACTGATTAACATGCATCATCTCGCCTGAGCATCTGGCTCCATGAGCATCTCTTTTGTTCCCCGGAAAAATTTGCCCCATTTGTCCGGCTGCCCCGGTCACATGTACCGCAGGTTGGGGTTCGCAGTTGCGCTGCTTTGTGCGGGCTTGATCCTCCCCAGTGACTTCAGTCTGTATATTTCTGCCGGCATCCACTGACACTGCCTTCCAGTGGCCCTGAAACATGACAGCAAGGATCACCTTTCACGGACATCAGTTACATTTACATGTATTCATTTAGCAGACGCTTTTATCCAAAGCGACTTACAGTAAGTACAGGGACGTTTAGTAGGGTGAAGTGCCTTGCCCCCCACATCAGTTATACAAGTGCATTTGTTTAGGGAACAAGTCCAGAGGATGGGTGTGTATTGCACAGCTTGATTGGGGGAAGAAAAACAATAAATCGCCAAAGGTTGTTGGTGTGATTCCAGAGAGCAGCTATTGGAGAGTGTCAAGTTACACTTCCTTGCTAAGGCAGTCCAAATGGGCACACGATGAGTTAACAATCTTACTTGAAGCACTAAAAAAAAGCCACATTAGTACTCATTCATACTGTCAACAGTCTCACAAGGACCTACTTTGACTCACATTTATGAATGTTTATGTGGGACTTCGAGTGGTTCCACGTATGTCCCAGTGGCTATGAAGGGGCTTCTGTGTGTACAATGAGGGGTTGTATTGTACAGGTTCATACGCACAGTGTTTGGTTTGTAGGTTACTGAGACTTGTTGAAGTGTACGGGGAACAGAGTCACTGAACAAAAGATTCCTGACGTCAACTGACCACTTAAACCTTCTTGTAATTAAGCTTGATGAATCAGCACGATGGCGTTAGCTGGCACCCGTCGCCCGCCTGTCCCAGAATAGGCTGTAATCCCGTCTACGTTCGAGGGCTGTCTCAAACCTGGAGTCAAGCAGTAAGCTTCGCTGAACTGTCTCTGGGGGATACAAAGGCATTTTTAATTGTTCCTCTCCTCCCCACATTCCTTTCTCAGCTTCCGCCCCTCCTTTCGTCCCTCTCGTTATCAAGGTCGGGTTGATGTCTTTGACAGACTCATTCATGGGCAGCTCAAATGCGCTGCCTGCTATCTCTCTCCCTCTCCGTCTCGCTCCCTGAACTTGGGAGAGAGGATCTGGCCCTTTCCGTTACTGAGGCCCAGTGAAAACATGGAGCCTGGTTGTTTATTTAGCACCCCTGGTTCATTCATTTTCACCAGTCAGACTGGTCAAGAGCGAAAGGAAAACATTCAACATTATTAAGTCAGGAAAACTGCCACCTCGGACAATTCTGTTTAAGTACAAACAAATTCTTGCTGATTTTTTTCCATCACCTAAAGAAAGAAGAGACTTTCTCGTATCTCAACAATGGAACCTATTCCTGGAAATTCTTGTTTATGTGTCTTCGGGTGTTTGTGTGTGACTTCAGTCTCGATAAATAATTAATGGGGCGGCTGAAATTTCAACTACCATTGCCCATCTGCTAGTCCGGCACAGTCTAGATGTTATTCCGCGTATCGAGGCTTGCTGGCAGTACTCGAAAAGTGCACATCCGTTTAAATGAACTGGAAAGAGTCCATGTCTGTCTTTTTTCCCTCAGTTTAATTCTCTCTCTCCACTGCTCAAACAAGTTGCGTTCCTCTTCAGAAGGCCCTAAGCTTATTAGCTCAGGGTACTAACCCCTTTATGAATGGTAAGCATTGATGTGTGGTGTTTGGAACTGAGTTAGCCCCTCCTGTGGTAATCTCTGAGACGGGACGGGGGAGGTCTTTAAAATCAGCCGCTCACAGACGATAGCGACCGTTTCATTCGATCATGGAACACATCACCTCCGACCTCTTTTAAACGCAACGTCGGGACCTCGGTGAAGTGTTTGGAAGACCTGTGAAACACATGGGATGTGGATGAATGTCTGTGAAGGAAACAACATTTGTTCAAGGAAATGGGAACTTTGCGTTTTGGTTGTTTCTTGATTTATTGTATCATGACTGTTTGTCCTCAAGTACATGACACGGTTAGGTGTATGAGAGCTACAGAAGCTACAGTTTCATAAGCACACACTTGCAGTGGCTAATGCAGATTTGGTGAAGCTCCCGCTTGCGGAAAGAGCCCTCGTTTTGTACTCTTGATTTTGTTTATTGTGATGCTGCTCCAGAGGAAAAACGGTTTGCTTGCGTAGTGACACCACAGACATGAGGTTGATATGATTCAGGAGACCGGGACCGGGACCGGAGATTGTTACGTCTGAATCACGAGAGAACCGGGGGGGGGGGGGGGGGGGGTTACACAAAAGTGCTTCTGTTGCCAGAGAAGTGAAGTCACTTTAAAAGTCGTCCTCCTTGTCTCGTAGAGGGTGGGTCTGTACTAGCTGTTAAACCAGCCCCATTATCCAGTTACAGGGTCAGTGAATGGGCTTTTGTCCCCTGCAGTTAACTTGCTTTATTCATCGACAGGGAATAAACAGAAAGTGTGACTGGGGGGTGGGGGGGGGGGGGGGGGGGTGTTGACCCCTTATCGGTTATTCGGTTGGCATTATCTTGTCTTTTGATTCGATTTTTCGGTTGCTTCTGAGGGAGAAATCGTAGTGAGCAAAGCTGCATGGTTGACTGCTGAAAGTAACTAAAAGTCGTCTGTCGAAATGTAGGCTGGTCTTGGAGCCTGCTGTGCACAGGTGGCCCAGCCTCTGTGATGAAGAGGAGGGTGAAGAGCTTGGCTCATGTCATCATCTTGGTTATCTCATTAAGACCACTAGCGTAGTTCTTCATACTCTTTAAGAAACAATCTTGGTACCACCGCATGGCACCATTGGTGTATTAAACAGAAGTATAGTTGACATAGGCCGTCTTGTTTACTAGGTTTCCTGACGGTCAACTTTTTCCAGAATAATCCACCCCCCGGCAGCTCTTTTGGTTGTTCTACCCAGCTACCGATGCTCGTTCTGGGGAGACGACAGGTTTATTTTACCCCCCCCCCCTCCACACCGCTGCCAGTCTGGTTCTGGCACGGTCTGCCTGAGGGGGCGGAGCCATGACAGGGACCCTCAGAACAGTGGTGGTACTATCTGGCTGTTTGACTTGTCGGCTGTTCTGTGTAGCACACGAGGGCTCATTCACTGGCTGCCAGCTCTGTCTGACAGGCACGGGTCAGCACGGCGGCGGAGCCACAGACGATTTATCCATCCTATAGCTCGCTTAGCAGGACTTGGTCTTTGTTCAACCACAAATACGGTCTAAAAAAAAAAAGGCAAATGGAGAAGTGACCTGCATGAAACGTTTTTTTCTTCTGTTTGCGTGTAAATAATAGCGGTTTAGTACTAGTTCTGATGGTTTTCGTTGGTGGAACCTTCTATAAACCTGTTTTGAGCTCTCCAGTAGCTGAATTCATTGGATTCAAGCACAGTGTTTCATAACTTATATTAAATATTTAGAACTGAGCTTAGCAAGTAAATAACAAGACCAGAGCATTTTCAAACAGATGGAGAAGGTGTTTGTTTAGATTAAGAGAAAGATCAGAGTTGATGCACAGCCAATACCAAAAGAAAAACGCTGGTTAATTGTTGTTGAAACTTTCTAATGTTTGAACGATTGAACTACGTAGTCACTCCTCGAGTACATTAACATGTAGTCATTTAGCACGCGCTCTTAAGTAGGGTGAAGTACTTTGACCAAGGACACACTGACATGTTGACACAGCCGGAGTTCGAACCATGGACCTTCTGATTACCAACCCTAACCGACTGCGCCACATAACTCCCAGTGGGACGCGGTACTGTCGTAATTGCTCGTCGTTTTTTTGCTATGAAGTGTGAACTGTTGGTTTGTGAGGGTTATGAAGTGTCTTCATGTGTCGTTGCTCCACTGGTAAGATGAAGGTGTTTCACCTGCCAAACCGACCGTGCCTGGCCATGATTGTGGAGGAACTTTTTGAAGGGAAGATGTATTGCTTAGTAAATGTTGATATGTTTTCTAAATGGGTAGAAGTTTTTCCGAGTTCAAAGGCTGATTCGGGTGCTGTAGTGAAGGCTTTGATCGATGAAATCATACCAAGGTGGGGTATTCCTTCAAGAATAAGTAGTGACAATGGGTCACACTTTGTCCATGATGCTTCGAGAGCTAGGAAGTTATTTTGGTATGAAGCAGGATTTCAGACCAAAGTAGACGCTAACAGAGGCCGATCTTCTGGGGATGGATGGACGAGCGACCTTCTCGGCCGAGCGAACCTGGAGCGTGTCGGTGACTGACACTTTTGACAGCTTGAGAAATGAATGAACGGCTGATTCGTTTAGAAGTACGATGCTTGTTACCCACAAGATACCCCTTCAACGTGATGGCTGTTTCAGTTGGGACATCCAGGTACCCCCCCCCCCCCCCCCCAAGTCTCTGTAACCCATGTCAAGCTGCTGGCATGTGGATGGACTTGGACAAACACACAAGACATGAACATTCTGAACGTTCTCCAGTTCCTCTTGTGGGGGACTTTGAGATAGAGTGAAACCCTCGCTATATCACGGTTCACTTTTCACGATTTCGCTACTTCACGGATTTGCATCGTGCATCGTGTTCTGCATTCTGATTGGCTAAACAGTCTCTCCAACACAAACCTGTGCATCAATAAAGTTGCGGTTTACAGGATACAGTACTTATATTTGTTAAACAAATGCTTGGGCCTGTAAAAAGGGTTTGTTATTTGGTTTTAATATATAATAGGGTATTTAATTGTATAATAATTGTAAAAAATAAAGGTTTCTACTTCACTGATTTCACTTATCACAGTTTCTTTTTGGAACGTAACCCCAGTGAAAAATGAGGGTTCACTGTATATGAAATGAGAAGCAGAGTCACAGCGAAAGACTAGGAATTTAACCTTCTTTACTCTTTTATTTGCATTCCTGGACTTTTATTTTTCTTTGTTCAGTCCTATTGTGGTCTGCAACTTTTTTTGGATCAACTAACTGGTTAGATCTTTATTTAACTTTAGCCCTGCTAATAACGCAGCTACTGGGCATTATTTGCATCTAATACTATCTAAATACATCTAACAAGATCTGAATTGAACATCGGTCGATACTGAATCATCCTGCATTTCAGAAGCACCAGACTAACACCATCGAATGCGACCCAGAGTATGCTGTTACTTACACAGGAAGAAGCGTTCAATTAGCGTGTTTTCACCTTTACACCTGCGTCTCAAACGATTCTGTTCTCACGCTACTTTCTCACGTCATCGTGTATAATTAGCAGGCAAGAAAAGAAGGAGAAAAAGAAATGAGAACTCTAAGACGCACACACACACGGATCTGTAACGCGCAGACACGTAATATCTTCCCCGTGTGGGATATCTGTGCAGGCGCCCAAGGTGTTCATTACCACCAGATGGTGGTTTCAGATGGAATCTAACAGACACGACTTCAAACGGTGATCCGTCATAACGAAACGAACAGGAAGGCCTCTTTCTGCTTATCTTTTGCCGAAATGTCTATTGTGGTCTGTAGTTTGACCTGCGATCGAGGTCGTTTAAGAACTTTAATCTTTGTTGTTCTTTTATGTTTATTTAAACCTTTGTAGAAACAGATAATAAGATATTTTCCTCTTTCCCTTTGCTGGCTGTAAAGAGTTGATAAAGGGTACACTTACATAATATAACATAAACAATACAACATAATTGAAACATAATATGTTTCAAATGCCACTGTTTGGAGTGTAAAGTTTTGTACCGTTAAAAAGTTAAATACCCGTTGGTTTGCTAATCTTGACGTAGCCGCAGAAGGCAAAGTAACGAAAGCTGGTTCACCCGAAGGTCGATTTATGTGAGCAGCACCTCCTTAACTGTCTGATAACTGTCTGTTCTGTAGGTCAGGTGACTGCTAACAGTAATCTCCAGATCGCCATGGTGACCTGAGGCCACAGCAGATCCTGTTAAGAAGCTGACTGTGGAAGAACTGTCATTGAGGGAGTCAGGGGAGTGAGGTGGCTGAGTGGTCAGGGAGTCGGGCCAGTAATCAGAAGGTCACCGGTTCGAAATCCGGCTGTGCCAACATGACGTTGCGTCTCTGGATAAGAGCATCTGCTAAATGTAAATCGACCACCTTTATGACGTCTTTTTACTACTCTTTTTTTATCGACTTGTTTTATCTCCTTGAGTATTGTGTTGCTGAAAGTTTAGTTCCAGCGTCCTTAAAGTTGTTCTTTTTTATCCTGAACATCAACGTCAAACTTTGACCAGTTTCTGGAGCTGACACTAACCCCTTCCCCACACTAACCCCTCTTCCCTTGTTTGTGAAGGAACGGTTTGCAAGTCTGATAGAGTGTATCTTGAACACACACACACACACCCACACACACCCACACACATGTAAAGCAACTCAGACCTGTCATATCTCTTTGAGTTCATCAGGGTTAAACAAACATGTTTGCGCCTCACAAACGTCTCGCACACAGCGTTTTCAGCTTGACCTCTGAACTCTCCTGCTTGTTGCTGATCTAAACATCAGTAGTGGGCCTGTCTACGTGAGAGGGGTGAAGGCTTACCCTCCAGTGATGGCCCCCGATGTCATCCTGTTTCTCCCAATCCGCTTCCTCCATATTAGATTTATTCATTTAGCAGACGCATTTATCCAAAGCGATTTACAAGAGAGAGCTTTTACAAAGAGCATCAGTCATTAAGCATAGCAACGTGATAGACCCCAAACATCGCGGGTAGACAGAACATGAACACCGCGAACACAGTGGGCTTTTAGATCGTGAAACATACATCGTGAGAACCAATAAGTGCCAAGGGAAGAACTATAAATGCATAACACAACGATTGTGAACAATAAAGCAAGAAAAAACAACACTGGCGAGTCACCATATGGGGACCAACAAGTAGTTCAAAACAACATTAGATTATGTTAAGTGCCATACTATTCCTAAATGCCATTAAATTATCAAAATAAGTGAGTTTTTAGCCTTCTTTTGAAGGTGAGAAGCAGTTTATATTAGCAGTCTGTTGCTTTTGATACCAGTCCCTTTAAACACGATGTGTGTTTGATAGTTCATAGCTAGTGTATCTGGCAGTTTCAGATTTGTGCGCAATGCCCACAGTTAAAAATCAGTTTGTTTATTTGTTTCGGTCAGTTTGTTTGTTCATTTGTTCATTGTTTGTTCAGTCAGCTTTGTTGTAAACTTGTTAAAGATGTCTGTGGCTTCTGCTGCCAGCTTTGGACCAACTAGCTGCTTTGTTTTGTTTGCAGGTTAAGCGTGTCATGAACGGAGTCAGGATGGCTCGACTGTGAGGACAGAGGGCTGAGGAACTGTAGAGAACCTTCCTGGGAGAACCTTTCTGGGAGAACCTTCCTGGGAGAACCTTCCTTCCCAGCAACAGCACCAATGTTCTCCCCTGACCAAGAAAACATCTCCAGCACCACAGCCTCCACCAAAGCGCCAGTCAAATACGGGGAGCTGGTTGTTCTGGGGTGAGAGAGGGAATTCATCCCACTTGGAGCTGGTTGTTTTGGGGTGAGGGAAAGGTTTAAACCCACATGGAGCTGAGGATGCAAGTAAGAGGGGGATTTAGATGAGGCATCCACTCAACGTGGGATTTAAAGTGGGTTTTATGAGGAGACCTTTCATACTTTTACTAGTGGTGTGTTCATGGTTCTGGTGTAAAATATATATATTTCTGTGCCAACCACTCAAAAACCGGACCTCTACACATATTGTGAAAGGAGTTGTGCTACTAATGGGAGTCAGGTAGCCGAGTGGTGAGGGTGTTGGGCTGGTAACCAGAAAGTCCCTGGTTTGGTTGTCTGCGGCAACATGACACTGTGTCCATGGAAAAGGCACTTCACCCTACTTGCCTCAAGTACAATGTCCCTTTGAATGTCCCTCAGAAATGTCCCTGTACTTTCTGTAAGTCGCTCTGGATAAGAGCGTCTGATAAATGAATGAATGAACCGCAAAGAGCAGCGTTGGCCTCGTTCACATCATTTGATTTGGGGATTTTGGTGTTTATTAGTTTTGAAAAGTGGAGCAATGCTCCTTCTTAATCCAGTTAAATGCATGTAGACTGAATCGCTAGGAGACTAAACAATCCACTTCCTGGTTTAAGAATGTTTATTGGAGCAAATGAGAAGTCTTGGGTTGCTCTACAGAGGAGGGTTGTCGCTCTTGTTGTGCTATAATCAGAATCCAAATTGGTTTTTAAGCTGAGGGAATTTTCTGTGGCAGAATGGTGCAAACAATAAACATATATGGAACTTAAATAAATACGATCAACTGACAATTTGAAAAATAAACAATAAACAAAAGAGTAAGTATTATTTTACTCTAAGGCGTTCCACAACAGATTGATACAGTCTATGAAGCCAAGTTTATACTGTGCACAGAATATTAAAAACCAGCAGTTTCATTTGTTAGGTTTTTTTCCCACTCTGGATTTTAAGATGCCAATTAGGGTGCGAAATGTCTCAAATAGTAGTTAACTGTGGGTTCCCAGACCTCTGCATGTAGCTAGGTGGCTGATACATACTTTGATGAAATACAGGAAGGTCTTGTTTTTCTACACATCCCTGTTCTGTCAGCCACTCAAGGAAAAAAAAAACATGGACGTGTCCAGTGACAAGCCAGGGTTGGTGACCAAAGATAACCTCCAACTGGAAACCTGATTGGGTGTAAGAGGATTGAGCTTTGTTTTAACGGAGTTCCACATGTAAACAAATGTGAATGTATTTGAAAACATTCCCAATTTCTGTCACGATTTGAAATAAAATTGCAGGAACGTAGCATGCGGTCTGTCCTGAAATGCTAAATCTTCACAGATTTGTGTTTTTATATACTTGAATTGATTATATATACGCGTGTACATCCTCACTTAGTCTAAATATGTACAGCTATTGCCCACTTTGATCTTATTGTTCAAAATATTTATCTTATTTAAGTTCCATATATGTTCTTGGTTTGCTCCATCCTGTCACAGTAAATTCTGTGTTTGTGCAACTTGCCTGGCGAATAAAAAGAATTCTGATTCTGATATTGAATTGAAACATTTTAAAGATGACATTGTTGTCTTGGAAAGCAGCTGCACTACCTGCCCTTTTGGAGCATTTTTGGAGATAACATTGGATAAAAGCTAAACGTAAGATAGGAGGATATAGTAGGATAGGTGTATCTATACCTGCATGGTTCAGATGGCTCAGCAGGTTAAGGCGTTGACCTCTTGATCGGAAGGTAGAGAGATCGAGCCCCGGCTGTGGCTACGTGACGTTGTGTCCTTGGGCAAGGCACTTCACCCTACTTGTCTCAGGGAGAATGTCCCTGTACTCACTGTAAGTCGCTTTGGATAAAAGCGTCTGCTAAATGAATGAATGTAACTGCATGGAAGCGTGCCTAAGTGGGTGTGGTTTACTACATGGAAGCGTGCCTAAGTGGGTGTGGTTTATTTGTCCTCCTCAGGTACAATGGCTCCCTGCCCAGTGGAGACAGAGGAAGGAGGAAGAGCCGCTTCTCTCTGTGCCGGAGACCCAAGGCCAGCGGGGTTAAACCGAGCACGGTCCACGTCACCTGCACACCTCAGGCTGCCAAGGTAACCACGGCAATCTGGAGGACTCAGCGCTTCATGGAAGCCCTTCTCAACCCTGATTGGTGAAGATTCCCGGTAGTTCAGTGAAAAACAGTCAAATCAAAATGAAAATGAATTTGTATAGCCCTTTTTAGAAGCAATGTCACAAAGGGCTTCACATACGCCCATAGAACTGCCCTTCAACCAACCTAAACCCTCAAGGAAGACAAGGAAAAACTCCCAGAAAAAAATTCACTAGAGGAGAAAACAATTTTGAATTCTGTAGTAATTCAGTGAGGGATCCCCTCCTCCTAAACAGCCAAACATCTAGAAAGAGTTCATTGGTCGTTGAAACGTCCAAACTCAATGTTCAACTAGGTCTGAGGTAATCAGACTAATCAAGAAAGTCAAGATGGTCCAGGTGTTTGATACGCAATTATTAATTATAGTCACACAGATACATCTTGTTCTCCTCTTTCTCTGCTTTTCATGATTCGATTTCCCCATAAGCTCATACACCCCCACCCTGACCCCCACCCTGACCAACACCCCCACCCTGACCCTCACCCCCACCCTGACCCACACCCCCATCCTGACCCTCACCCCCACCCTGACCCACACCCCCACCCTCACCCCCACCCTGACCCACCCTCACCACTAACCCCACCCTGACCAACACCCCCACTCGGACCCTCACCCCCACCCTGACCCACACCCCCACCCTGACCCTCACCCCCACCCTGACCTGCACCCTTACCCTCACCCCCACCCTGACCCACACCCTCACCCCCACCCTGACCCCCACCCCGACCCCCACGCCAGCTCTCGTCTTGCTCTCCCTTGCTCCCTGACACGTACTCCTCTCTGTGTTTCTGCAGGCCATAAGCAACAAAGACCAGCACAGTATCTCCTACACCTTGTCCAGGGCACAGACGGTGGTGGTGGAGTACACTCATGACAGCAATACGGACATGTTCCAGGTCAGTGGACCCTCTCAGTCACCACCAGGTCCACACGGTGTCTGTGGGATTGTTCACAGGAGTCAAACATTCTGAGGCAGAAAGACTGGATGTGTTGTTTCGTACTTCCATTCTGCATTCTGTGGGTTTCTCATTTGTTTTTTACCTTATATTTGGAACTGATCGTTCTTCTAAATCCTCTCAGCCGATGGAACGGCAAGCCCTTAGTCTCACACGGCCATAAGATACGGCAAACAGATTTAACCAATCAGGTTGTAAGCTGGGGGCTTTCCTTAACTGGTTCAGCAGGCAGTTTAACACCATATGGGTGTCAGACATGAAGCATCACTCACACAGTCTCAACGCTTAGCTCCTCCTATACCTCACCACACACACACACACACACATGGACACACACACACACACGGACACACACACACACACGCGCACACACACACTCACATGCAAACACACACACACTCTCACATGCACACAAACCCACACACACTCACATACACACACACATTCTCACATACACACGCTCTCTCACACACACACACATACACACACACATACCCCATGCTGGATTCCTTAATTGATTTTGCCTGTATAATTAGTCTTTCCCCACAAGCCAAGAAATAATGCTGGTAATGGCAACAGTTAAGCATCTCCTGTTCACTCTCCTCTTTCTCCATCCTGTCCTCACATCTGTAAGAGTTTTCATAGGTTTTACTGGGAATCAATGATTTTAATCAATGTCAACAAGAGGTCAAACACTCCAGTGAATATGCATCCTGGGCTTATGGAGGAGAGCTTCGTTTGACCCATGTTAAGCTTCGATGGTGGAATGATCTGGTCTCAGATGTCAACACTTGTTTCATGTCAACATAAAATCTAATCAACATGTATTTGTATAGCCCTTTTTACAAGCAATGTCACAGAGGGCTTCACATACGCCCATAGAACTGCCTCTAAACCAATCTAAACCCCTCGAGGAAGACAAGGAAAAACTCACTAGGGAGAAAAAATGGAAGAAACCTTGGAAGGTGCAATTCAGTGAGGGCTCCCCTCTTCCAGGGACGGTTGGGGAAAGTGAGGAGCAGAACACAGGCTAAACAGTCATATCTCTAGAGAGAGTTAATAAGTCATGCGTTAAATCATACACCTGATTGTCCCTGATATAAACGGTCTGGATGTGTTAAAGCCTCAATAACACAACCTTCAATGAGGTCAATGGAAGGAGACATCTAGAAATCGTTCAGCAGGTAGATTGGATTGGATGTGGTCTGAGTCCGTCACTCATCAAATGACACGCTGGGACCAATGCCAAGAGGTTATCCTTTCAGAAGCTAACAGAACATCTCTCCATCCAGATAGATAGACGCAGATACTAGTCTGGATACCAGGATAAACAGAATACATTTCTTTGGGGTGCCCCGGCGGGTCACTGCGTAGCGCGTGTAATATGAGCCCGCAGGAAAAAGGTTCGAGATTGATTTCTACTCAGGCCATTTCTGCATGTCTTCCTGTTTCTCCCTCTTATGAAGCTTCTGTCAGTCTGTAACGGTCTCTGTCCAATAAATCTGTAAAAGTCCCTGAAAAAAAAGTAATAAATAAGCGAGTCAAACACCATCTAACATCCTCCATTGCTGTCTCTCAGATCGGGCGGTCGACAGAGAGCCCCATAGACTTCGTGGTGACCGATACGGTTCCCGGGGGGGGCCAGAGCCACGGCGACAGCCAATCGGTTCAGAGCACCATCTCCCGCTTCGCCTGCCGGATCCTGTGCCAGAGGAGCCCCCCGTACACGGCGCGCATCTACGCCGCCGGCTTCGACTCGTCCAAGAACATCTTTCTGGGGGTGAGGAACGAGACGCTGCTTGTTGTTCTGTAACCACGGGAATTTGAGAGAGCGACCTTTCTAGGGGAAGGATGTTCCCGTTTTTTGTTTGTGCGCTGCGTTTAAAAGTGCCCAGATCTACGACATTTAAAAGACGACAAACTTTGTAGGGAATGTTGTTTTTATCATTTTTAATTTTGAGCGGCTTGATATAATTTTATGAAATAAAAATCGACTTACTTACAGCAAGTACAGGGACATTCCCCCCCCCCCGAGGGAAGTAGGGTGAAGTGTCTTTCACCAAGGACACAATGCTATGTTGACACAGCCGGGAATCGAACTGGCAACCTTCCAATCACCAGCCCATCACTCTAACCACTCAGCCACCTAACTCCCCACGATGATATGTTTTCCTTTGGATAGAGCTTTTTTGGGGGGCCCGCCGAAAACATATAAAAGGGGGAAAAAGTCTGATGTAAGTGTCACTTGTCCTTCCAGGAGAAAGCTGCTAAGTGGAGGACTCAGGACGGCCAGATGGACGGGCTGACCACCAACGGCGTGCTGGTCATGCACCCGCGGCACGGCTTCACCCAGGATTCCAAGCCCGGCCTGTGGAGAGAGATCTCTGTCTGCGGCAACGTGTTCACCTTGAGGGAGACGCGCTCCGCGCAGCAACGGGGCAAGATGGTGGGTGGGCAGGACACGCAAACGAGTGTGTGTTGGGGTGTGTGCGCGCCCTGCCTCCGAACGAGAGAGGGGTTACGTAGGGTTTCGCTTCGATCTGTTTCTTCAGCTCAAACCAAAATGTCCACAGCTCATTTATCCACGTCACATTCACGCAACCGATATTTTGTGTGTGTGCGATCCACGTTTGTGGGAAAGAGTTGGATATTGTCTTAACGTGACCCGTGTCTGTGTCTCACGAGCTCAAGCACACGCACTTTAAATCTTGAGCTGTCATACCATACGAGTCGTAAAATAATCCTTCGCGAGTCTCGCAATGGAGACATTTGACTACCGACTATGTAGCTTATAGTTTTCCATTGTTACCAGCGGAGGTCATTGAACGGCGCCCATGGGAACACGCACTGCTGAAGAAATGAAACAAAATGGAATGCAACTCTTAACAGTTTCCACATTAACCTCTTGGCTAACACAGCAGTGATGCTAGGTAAACACACACTGTGATCCTTCAAGCAGAACTGCGTCAGTGATGGAGATCAGTCAAAGTACCACAGGTGTGTTCCTACAGCTCCCTCTGAGCCTATTGAAGTGATTTAATCCCACCTGGCAGGTTCAAGGGCACCAAAGTTTTTACACTTAAGAACTGACCCATCACTAGCTTTGACATCTGACTATACAGAGAAAAGTCTTAATAATGCTTCATTTTTCATTTAGCAGACGCTTTTATCCAAAGCGACTTACAATTCTCCCTGAGGCAAGTAGGGTGAAGTGCCTTGCCCAAGGACATAACATTACATTGCCACAGCCAGGGTTCAAACTCATAACCTTCCGATCACAAGGCCAACGCCTTAACCCGTTGAGCCATCTGACTTCTTGCAGTAGGGTTGCAATTGTCAAGTAAATATGTCTGTAGACTCACAGACGTGGGTTTTCAGCCAATTACTCGGAAGTTATTTTGAGTTGTAGGATGGTTTGAGTTCGGGCTATGCTGGTGGTCCATCAAGTTTCTCAGATAATGCAGTTGTGTGTGTTTGTGTGTGTGTGTGTGTGTGTGTGTGTGTGTGTGTATGTGTGTGTGTGTGTGTGTGTGTGTGTGTGTGTGTGTGTGTGTGAGTGAGTGTGTGAGCGTGTGTGTGTGTTTGTGTCGTGGGTGTGTGTGTGTGTGTGGGTGTGTGTGTGTGTGAGTGTGTGAGAGAGAGACATAGAGACACAAAGCGAGGGATACACAGAAAGAGAAAAAGAGAGAGAGACAGGGATACAGAGAGAGAGAAAGAGAGAGCGAGAAAGAGTGAGAGAGAAAGAAAGAGAATATAATGTCTGAAATCCACATGATTTATATGATTGGTCTGGTGTGTCACTTGTTAATAACCCTGAAAAACTCAAACTGCAGAGCTTTAGTTCCCCCCCTCTCTCCTCCCCCACTCTCTCCCCCATCCCTCACTGGAGACCACACAGAGAGTTTGGGAGAGCCAGTCTGGATGAGTCCTATTCAGCCAAGTTTCAAAAGAACCCATTACTTGACATTTTCACTTCATTTTGTGCACCAATTCACTTTGTCCATCCACTTTGCAGACTCCACCTGTCTGTGCCTGGGTCACTCCATCTGTAACGAAGTTATAGTTTTAAATATCGTAGTTTTAAGTAGTGGAAACATGGTTTCTTCCCAAAAAAAGGACCAGGATCAGACCCCCACCCAAACGGGACACCCCTAGAGCCATCTTGAAGTTCAGATGAGGTCAAACAGGTTTAATCCCCCCCCCCCCCCCCTCCCCACCGGGTCCCCTGCGGCGTTGGTCGCACCCGCACACCAAACGCACATCGTTCCCACACCAGGAGGCTCAATGGAGAACCTGTTAGTCAGGAGTTTCCCCTCCTCTGGAACTCCCTGGTCCCATCCCCCATCATGAGCTGTGGGTGGAAGAGAAGGAGCCCAGTTAAGTGTTGCCATCTGCAGGACTGTGTCTGGTATGAACCGCTGGTGTTCATACGTACCAGCAGGTGTCTCCAGGTCTGACCGCCTGTGTTTGCACTATCTGTTCATTTTGCACATCTGCACATTGCATCATTTGCACTAACTGTACATACATGCAACTCTGTAAATTCTGTTAAATACTGTAGCATCTTGTACAATACAGCTGTACATTTGTCTTAAATCACTTTAATCTGTTCATACCCTTTATATTCTGATTATACTGTTCATACTGTGTATATTCTGAGTATATAATTACAATTATATTCTGTTGTAAAAACTGTTTTGCACTTCTGGTTGGATGCTAACTGTATTTCGTTTCCCTGTACTTGTACCTGTGTAATGACAATAAAGTTGAATCAAATCTAATCTTATCCTCCCCCTCAGGTGGACAGTGAGTCCCAGGAGCTGGTGGACGGTTCCCTCATCGACCTGTGCGGAGCCACCCTCCTGTGGCGCACGGCGGAGGGGCTCTCGCACACCCCCACCGTCAAACACCTGGAGGCCCTGCGCCAGGAGCTGAACGCGGGCCGCCCCCAGTGCCCCGTGGGCTTCAACACGCTCGCCTTCCCCAGCCTGCGGCGCAAGGAGGTCCTGGACGAGAAGCAGCCGTGGGCCTACCTGCGCTGCGGCCACGTCCACGGCTACCACGGCTGGGGGGGCGGCCACCGGCGCGACGCCGAGGAGGAGAAGTCGGCGGAGGAGGGTCGGGAGCGCGAGTGCCCCATGTGCAGGGCCAAAGGCCCCTACGTGCCCCTCTGGCTGGGCTGCGAGGCGGCTTTCTACCTGGACGCGGCTCCGCCCACTCACGCCTTCAGCCCCTGTGGTCACGTGTGCTCGGAGAAGACGGCCAGCTTCTGGAGTCAGATCCCGCTGCCGCACGGCACGCACACCTTCCACGCCGCATGCCCCTTCTGCGTGCAGCAGCTGGCCGGAGAGAGCGGCTACGTCAGACTCATCTTCCAAGGGCCCCTGGACTAGACGGCGGGAAACCCCATAGACTTCGAGGCTCCCTAACCAAGCTATGGCCACCACAAGCTTTGAATTTTCTGAATTTTCTTAACCTCAAATATTTTGGAAAGCTTTGGAATATTTTTTTGGCTTCTACTTACAAATGAAGTGACCTTTCCAACAGTACTGTTACTTGTTTGAATACAGTATAAATATATTTTCACAACATTATAACTATACATAAAGAAACAATACAATACAGGCTCATTTTAAGAGGAATTTGCAATACAGTGAGGAGGATTGTGGGACTTGTAGTTTGTTAGTGTATTTCCAGTTATAGCAGAGACTAGGCTACTTTGTAATGCTAGCTGCTAGTTTTTGAAGTGATTGTATTGAACTTGGATAATGAAATTGGTTCACTTAAGTGATACAATTTGGGGGTTCAGACATTTAAGTGCTTTATATCTCCTGTTTTACATGAATTCCAACAAAGTATCTTTACATCAGAATATACTACTGTGCTTAGCCTTCACAAACAGAGAATGTTATACAGTTTAAAGTGACATACACTTGCTCCCCAGGTATTTTATTCATGTTTTGATGAGTGGTGTGGGAAAATGGAGTTCAACTTTCATGATAACGATTACACCAATAAATGAGATGAAATATGAATGGATCCATACGTGTCCCTGTTTTAAGGTAATGTACAGTATTTATGTGTCCACGTTTTTTTTAATCTAAACTGTCACCTCTATTTTAATGAAGCTTACTTTAAGTTGTTCAGATGTGTCATTAGTGGGGTTTTTTTTTTGGACCAACTTATATTTTTTATCTTCTTTCCATTCTGCTCATGTGTTACCATCTTCACACATGGATACAGGATGTTGTCCCAGCTGCTGATGCAGCTGTAGAGCAAGACTGTGTATCAACAGGAAACAATAAAAGTTTTTTTTCAATTGTCGTCATTTGTCGAGTGATGATTTTGTACTTATTTATTCAAAGGTACTAAAAGGTCAAGGGAATTATTTTCCTGTCTCTTTTTTTCTGGTTGGATCTGAAATGTGAAGGGTCTTGATTGTCTTGAAGTGCTCTAGATTGAAGTATTATGTATTATTATTATTCATTAAAAAGTATTCTGACGTCTTCAGCCTGAAGGGTTTCACATTCACGTGGACGGTGAGATCAAGCTTGTATTTTTTTTAATTTGTATGATTGTTTTCCAGAATGATGACTGTTCCTCTGGCCAGCAGAGGGCGCTGCGAGCTCAGACAGGCAGGAACAACCGCAAGGAAGAAGGCCTGCGCGGTGCATTATGGGTACAGAACCGGTGGCTTGATAGATATTTGTTTGTTTGAGTTCATGTTCCTTCACTAATGTTACCGTGATGGTGGATCGGGGCATCGAGAACTGCTGTGATTCAAACTACAGGTACTTTATCCAGACGGGTCCGCTTGATCCGTCTGCCTGCTGAGGCCGCAGGTGGCACCGCTGCTGGTTCTGTTTAGCTGTCAGTGGCTAGTGAGCTAATGTCGGCTAGCTGGAGTTTAGCACCGTCAGCGTCAGTCAGTCTACGTGTAAGAAGCTGGTGCGGCTAGGCAGGGTTCAGTGTGTTAGGCAGGGTTCAGTATGTTAGGCAGGGCTCAGTGTGTTAGGCAGGGCTCAGTGTGTTAGGCAGGGCTCAGTGTGTTAGGCAGGGCTCAGTGTGTTAGGCAGGGCTCAGTGTGTTAGGCAGGGTTCAGTGTGTTAGGCAGGGCTCAGTGTGTTAGGCAGGGCTCAGTGGGTTAGGCCGGGCTCAGTGGGTTAGGCAGGGCTCAGTGTGTTAGGCAGGGCTCAGTGTGTTAGGCAGGGTTCAGTGTGTTAGGCAGGGTTCAGTGTGTTAGGCAGGGCTCAGTGTGTTAGGCAGGGTTCAGTGTGTTAGGCAGGGTTCAGTGTGTTAGGCAGGGCTCAGTGTGTTAGGCAGGGTTCAGTGTGTTAGGCAGGGCTCAGTGTTTTAGGCAGGGTTCAGTGTGTTAGGCAGGGTTCAGTATGTTAGGCAGGGTTCAGTGTGTTAGGCAGGGCTCAGTGTGTTAGGCAGGGCTCAGTGTGTTAGGCAGGGCTCAGTGTGTTAGGCAGGGCTCAGTGGGTTAGGCAGGGCTCAGTGTGTTAGGCAGGGTTCAGTGTGTTAGGCAGGGCTCAGTGTGTTAGGCAGGGCTCAGTGTGTTATTCTTTTAGCTTTACTTTTATAAACCCCAGCATTACTACCTGTGTTTGGACTGACCACACAGGCTCAGTAGGCTAAAGGTAGCTGCTCTAGTAATGATAGTTATCTTAGCTGACTAAGCCTTGCTTAGCCAACTAGCCTTGCTGATGATGTGTTGATGTCCTCAAGCTGGTGGATAACACTGAGCCACGTCTGGTTAGATAACGAACTATCAGTTGCATAGTTTCTCAGTTAAAGCTTATGGCAGCCCATGCATATTGACTTGCTACGCTCGGCGGTTTTCCAACCAAGCATTGATCGGCAGATCAATGTCATCGACCCTTGTCTAAGTACGAACCACTTCCATCTCTGTTTAGCAGGAGCCCGCCCACCTGTCATCCTAATCTTCAAACCTTCCGAGGCTGTTCACTCCTTAACTCAGGCTTATCCTAGTGTTAGTTAAACTGGTTTAGTTAGATTAGACTTTTGGCTGCGTTTCAGACATGCAACCATACTGGTTTGAATTGTCAGGAAGAGACCTTGCGACTAGCTGGCCCCTGTCCAGGGTGTACCCTGCCTACGGCCCGGAAGTCACTGGGATAGGCTCCAGTCACCCGTGACCCCTAACGGGAATAAGCGGTAGAAAATGAAGGTTTCAGAGCAGGGGTCTCAAACCCGTGCCATCGAGGGCCAAGAGGGTGCAGGTTTTCGTGTCAACCAGCTGGTGGCTAATTAACGAGTTTCTCTACTTAGTGAAATCAGCTGGTGTAGTGCTTGGTTGAAAACCTGCACTCTCTTGGCACGGGTTTGAGCCCCCTGATTCAGATGATTCCCTGCTCCAGCACACCTGGCTCGGACGAAGTCAGGCCTGTGGCCCTCGAGGACCAGGATGGGACACCCCTGCTCTGGCATCTCTGCCCCTAACACCTGCTCATCCTCGCACCGATCAAGCAGCCTTTCTAACGCTCTAACGCTTTCACTTCCGTTATCACAAGTTAACGCAGGAGAAGGAACATCTTTACGTCGTCCTCTCAGTTTCCTTTAGTCTGAAGTCTTCCACTGGCTTCGTGGATACACTGATCAAACCCTAACTTGAGAACCAAGCCCTTAAATCTGCCCTGCCATTCATATTTCCTCCAGGATCACAAGGACTCTTATTGAGGGACTTGTTGCCTGTTGACCAGTTGTAACCAGTTTAAAAGGATTGTACTCTCTGTGAGGTATATTATAAATACTTGCTTTCCTACAGTTACACTATTGTACATTTGAGGTTCATATAATTTAAATGTAACTTCTTTAACTGCATGCTCTTGTGGCTCTTCTCTTTGGCACTTGTTTGGTTTTTCGCGACGTATGCTTCATGTTCTGTCTACCCGCTATGTTTGGGGTCTGTCACGTTGCTGTGATCAGTGACCGATGCTCTTTTGTAAAGCTCTCTCTTGGAAGTCGCTTTGGATAAAAGCGTCTGCTGAATGCATAAATGTAAATGTCATCGTTGCGTTGTCTTCATGTGGTTGGAAATGTATTTTTTTTTCCTCCATGGTAACGGTTGACTGGCCCCCCTGTGATATGGCCAACCAACCTTAATGGCCATTTAGCTTGCAGGCACTAATTCGAATCTTGACGCGTGTCACGTATCCAGTTCCAATAATCCACGAGAGGCATGAATTCTTTTAAGGGTTTATTGTCCAAAGTAGTCCACATTTAATTTCCTCGGTCCAATACCGAATACGATTGTTTGTTCCTTTTTTGGCTTCTAACAAGTCCTTCCAATAACATGTTAGTCAACAATTGACATGATGTTCGCTACACTGTGACTACGTCCTTACGTTGACTACGGTCAAAACTTATATCGACCCATGCCTAACAAACTTCCTTCCTTTTTTGGCAACGTAGCTGGCTAACCCTTTAAGTCATTCGCAAGGCTCCCACTTACCGCATGACAGGTAGTAAAATAATGACAGATAACAGATAACGTAAACTAACTAAATGCAAAACTATAAGTATTACTGAAAAATATTTCCTTACATAACAAATATAACAAGAAAAATAACACATATTTACAAATAGGAACTACACTAAAATTGGCTCTTACACCCTGTGCCCCCCTTAGCTAGCCTCCCTGGAGGTGCGCTCCAATGACATGGCCTCCGGTCACAGCCCTTCCTCAGTGCCTCATCCCTGCGGCGGCAAGGACGGGATTTACCGCAAGGACAAGGAGCCTTCCTCGCGGCCCTACCGGCCGGTCCGCTCCCTCCC
>CM059314.1:7480000-7827500 GCA_030340665.1 Neosalanx taihuensis
CTCTGTGTTTGTGTGTTGGTTTGTGTGTGTGGGTGTGTCTGTCTGTCTATGTCTGTGTGTGTCTCTCTCTGTGTGTGTGTCTGTCTGTGTGTGTGTGTGCGCCTCTGTGTGTGTGTCTCTGTGTGTGTGTGCCTCTTTGTGTGTCTCTGTGTGTGTGTGTGTGTGTGTGTGTGTTACTCATGCAGGACAGGCTGGAGTCTCTAGTGTTTGGTTTACTGAGGCAGCAGAAGTTGGATTTTCTTGATATTTACAGTGAGGAGATGATTCTGGCAGCCAAGAGCATCGTGACTCAGGTTATACATCCTGGCTTGTGTTACACCTTAGCTTCACACACACAAAACTAAGGAAAGTCAAAGTGTTTTGCATGGCTATAATTTTTTTATTCAGCATGTTTTTAAACACCTACTCTAATTTCACAGTGTATTATTGACTCAGTGTCTCATATTGAAGAAATCGACTCTGAAATTGTCAGCAAGTGAGTACAGATATTTTGCCCTTGGCATCCTTTGCTATTTTATGAATGCACAAGCCTTAAGAAACGTTCCCATTCAATCTAAGATGTGACCAAACCGTAGCAGAACATTTCAGAAAATGTGCCCTTTTTATGGTTGGAAAAAGGAAATACCGTATTTTTTGGACTATAGGGCGCAATTAAAAGCCTTTATTTTTCTCAAAAAACGACACTGCGCCTTATAATCCGAAGCGCTTTATATATGGATTAATTATTTCGTTTACTGACCTCTAAGCGATTTTTGTGTGGTACAAGGCACTAAATAAAAACGTTTTAGTACGACTTTGGTAAACTACAAAGCCGCACCGCTTGCAGCATTACGGCTACCGTAACCAGGAGCGTCGCGGAGTAATACATACTGTGCTTCACCATAATATTATTCGACTGATTTATCTGACTGTTTTTTTTCCGCTTAATGCGCCTTATAGTCCAGTGCGCTTTATATATGAAAAAAGATCGAAAATAGACCATTCATTGACAGTGCGCCTTATAATCCAGTGCGCCCTATAGTGCAAAAAATACGGTAAACTGGAATTCTGGTTTAGACACTTCAGAGTGGTTAGACTTGACGCTGGTCAGATATTTGGTAGCAGATATCAATGAATCTGGTAGGTGAAGGGTTTTGTGAATGAGCGAACGCTCTGGTTTCCCCAGGCTGGCTGACCAGATGCGTCTGATGACCTTCCCTCAGTGGTTTGAGCTGCTGCAGAGAGTTTTCCAGAACTTCATCCTCTTCCTGAAAAGAATCAAGGTACACGTCACTTTAGAACACTTCAACAGCCTGCGAGGAACCATCAGCAACCATCTTAAATATCGATGTAAACAGAATAGAATATAATAAAATGCCCTTTATTGTCATTATACAATTGTACAACGAGATTGGACACTTCACCTAAAACGGTGCCAGACGAACAGGTGCAAAAAACACATACAAATACATTATATAATAAAAAAGCAGCAGCATCACTATAAATAATAATAAATACCCCTACTATGATAATTTGCTGCATTTACTTGAAGCTATGATGTGTGTGTTGGCCTGCAGGCAACACTGAGTGTGATCAGGAACGTAGTGCTGGAGGTGTTGGACAGTAATCAGAAGAGCCGTCTGCCAGAGAGGGGGGCCGGGGGGCCAGTGGAGGAGGCCCCGGGGGCCCTGCTTCTTCAGGGGGAGGCGGAGCTGGCCTACCTCACCCACGAGGGCATGTTCATCAGCGACGCCCTCAACCACGCCCAGCAGTCTCCGCCCACCGTGGGCCAGGAGCAGAGCTCCGCCGTGGGGCCCAGGTCCCAGGAGCAGAGCTCCGCCGTGGGGCCCAGGTCCCAGGAGCAGAGCTCAGCCGTGGGGCCCAGGTCCCAGCAGGGCCACGCTCGTACGGACGCGTGCGGTAGCGACTCGGCCTCTGGGACCACAGAATCCTCGTCCAGCAGAGATAACAGCTACCCTCCAGGAGGGGGCGCTGGAGTCACGTAGGTCTACACACACACACACACACTCTCGAGTTGCAGTGCTACTGACTGATGCCACACTAATGACTGTGTACTAGGGCTGTCAACGAATATTCTACATTCGAATATATATTCGAATAGTGTTTAAAAAAACTATTTTTTTAATATGAAAATTAATATTTAAATGTAAAAAAAAGAAAAGAATCACAATCTTAAATTTATTGCACAAAACGTTTGATCAACACTCAGCATTTGTTTATTGTTGTCGTTCATTTAAACCGCTATGCGCAGAGAGCGCGACAGTGCGGGAGAGAGAGAAAGAAAAAGTGCGTGTGCGAGCGAGAGGCCAAGGTCTGCGGTCCTGGCCATTAGTTCATCTACTTATTGTGTAGGTAATATGTTGTTAAATTAACTTAAATATATTACCTATACAAGTAGTTATGTCTCGTTGTATGAATTTGTCCTGTTATTGACGTGCCTAATGCGCAACCGGGAAACGTGAATATATTCGAATATATTTGAAAACGTATGGGGAATATTAGAATATTCGAACGTCATTTTTAAGCAGTTTTGACAGCCCTACTGTGTACACTGTACATTTCATACCGGAATGTTCTGTGTACTTGGTGACCAGGAACTGCGTGGTCGGTTTAACCTGCTCCAACATCCTCCTGTTCCTTCACCTTCCAGGTCCAGCGAGGAGATGATGCCTTCGGATCTGGAGCTCGGCAGGATAGCCAATAACATCCAGGAGCTTCTGTACACCGCCTCTGACGTGAGCCACGACCGCTGCGTCAAGGTCCTCATGGCCAGAGCCAAGGTAGGCTTCCACTGGGACGGCACACACACACAGTCCCTGGATCTGGGACTGTGCTTCAGGGTCACAGTCCCTAAAGCTGCAGGTTGGACAATCCTTTTGAATTCAGCGGATGGGAAAGAGTCCAGTTCCTCCAGTTCCATTTGCATTGGAAATTAGACAGACGTAAAATTGCTATCAGATGCTGAGAATGCTGGACATGTTTGGTGGCTTTAGAACAGAGGTGCTCGACACGTCGATCGCGATCCACCAGTCGATCGCAGAGGTACTACTGGTAGATCGCATGACTTAAAAAAATGGAACTGGCTGCCCTGTATGTCACCGCACACAAAAATAGGCGCTAAGTGCAGCAAAAAAAACTGAAAAAAGTAGCCAGTTAGTGACTTATCTCATATTTTAAGCCCTCCCTTTTTTCTTTAAAACTAAAGAAAGCTTATGACCATCAAAAATGAGTGGGGTTGCTGGACCATGTATAAGAAGACAAAAACGCTTTTTCACTTTCATACGGAATGGGAGGTGGACTTTTTGTCTCATCTGCCACTCTTTCATCGCAATACCAAAGAAGGGAAATGTGGAGCGGCATTTTCCGACTGCTCATGGAAAATGCGACCAACTTGAATATATGTTTTACATGTTTGTAGTGGGTACATCATTGTGACTTGGTCATTTTGTAAGTAGATCGCATGCTGAAAAAGTGTGAGCATCCCTGCTTTAGGAGTACTCCGGTGTTTAGTCTGCACACATCACAGGTGTCAGGTCCTGGTCCTCGAGGGCCACTGTCCTGAAAGTTTGAGGTGTTTTAAAACAGTGGTTCTCAACCCTGGTCCCCGAGGGCCACTGTCCTGAAAGTTTGAGGTGTTTTAGAACAGTGGTTCTCAACCCTGGTCCTCGAGGGCCACTGTCCTGGAAGTTTGAGGTGTTTTAGAACAGTGGTTCTCAACCCTGGTCCTCGAGGGCCACTGTCCTGGAAGTTTGAGGTGTTTTAGAACAGTGGTTCTCAACCCTGGTCCTCGAGGGCCACTGTCCTGAAAGTTTGAGGTGTTTTAGAACAGTGGTTCTCAACCCTGGTCCTCGAGGGCCACTGTCCTGAAAGTTTGAGGTGTTTTAGAACAGTGGTTCTCAACCCTGGTCCTCGAGGGCCACTGTCCTGGAAGTTTGAGGAGTTTTAGAAGAACTGAATGCTCTTGTGGTTCTTCCATTTGGCACTTGTTTGGTTTCCCACAATGCATGCTTCATAATCTGACTACCCACAATGTTTGGAGTCTATCACGTTGCTGTGCTCAGTGACTGATGCTCTTTTGTGAAGCTCTCTCTTGGAAGTCACTTCGGATAAGTGTCTGTCAAATGAGTAAATGTCCGTGTAATGTAAATGTTTCCCTGCTCTAACACACCTGATTCTAATGAAGAGGCTGTTATCAAGCTCTGTGGAAGCCTGATAATGATCCTTCATTAGAATCAGGTGTGCTGGAGCAGGGAAACCTCTAGAACAGTGGTCTTCAACCCTGGTCCTCAGGACCCACTGTCCTGCATGTTTTGGATGTTTCCCCCTTCCCACACACCTGATTCTAATGCATGATCGTTTACCAGGATTCTTCAGAGCTAGATAACGACCCATGCATTAGAATCAGGTGTGTTGGAGCAGGGAAACATCTAAAACATGCAGGACAGTGGGTCCTGAGGACCAGGGTTGAAGACCACTGCTCTAGAACCTTCCGGACAACGGCCCCTGAGGACCAGGACTGGACCACCCTGTCTTACAGGATCGTCTCTCTCTCTCTCTGCCTTGTTTCTGAAGGACGGCTCCCTGGAGCGCCTGAGCTCGGCAGAGTTCGTGTGCCTGTCCCGGGCGGTGGAGGGCTTCGTGAGGGACACGGAGGAGCTGTGCTGCAGGCGCAGCATGTCCCTGCGGGGGGCGCTGCAGAGTCAAGCCAACCGCTTCGTCCACCGCTTCCACGAGGAGCGCAAGACCAAGCTCAGGTGACGGAGAGGATGACCTGCGGAGGAATGGCACCAGACAGCCAGTTAGGCGCTAAGCTCACTGTGTGTGTGTGTGTGGGTGTCTGTGTGTGTGTGGGTGGGTGGGTTTGTGTGTGTTCTCAGTCTTCTGCTGGATAACGAGCGCTGGAAACAGGCCGAAGTCCCTGCAGAGTTCCAGGATCTGGTGGACTCCATCTCTGATGGCAGGATAACCCTACCGGAGCGCAAGCCCACAGGTACACCTGGGGAGCCCCCTGCCCTTCATACTGGGGAGCCCCCCTGCCCTTCATACTGGGGAGCCCTTCATACTGGGGAGCCCCCCTGCCCTTCATACTGGGGAGCCCCCCTGCCCTTCATACTGGAGCCCCCCACCCTTCATACTGGAGCCCCCTGCCCTTCATACTGGGGAGCCCTTCATACTGGGGAGCCCCCCTGCCCTTCATACTGGGGAGCCCCCCTGCCCTTCATACTGGAGCCCCCCACCCTTCATACTGGGGAGCCCTCATCCCTTCATACTGGGGAGCCCTCATCCCTTCATACTGGGGAGCCCCCCTGCCCTTCATACTGGGGAGCCCTTCATACTGGGGAGCCCCCCTGCCCTTCATACTGGAGCCCCCCACCCTTCATACTGGAGCCCCCCACCCTTTATACTGGAGCCCCCCACCCTTCATACTGGAGCCCCCCACCCTTTATACTGGAGCCCCCCACCCTTCATACTGGGGAGCCCTCATCCCTTCATACTGGGGAGCCCTCATCCCTTCATACTGGGGAGCAGTCCAGCTTTGGAGGGGAGGGTAGGGTTTGAAGGCTGTCAGGACAGGAAGTGACCTAACAAGCTTTGAATTGTTCTCGCCCTCCCCAGCCTCTGAAGACAGGAAGCCAAGTGACTACTTACACATCGACAGTCAGAAGTACGCCGTCGTTGGGTGAGTCATTTGAGATCTTCCGGACAGAACGGTTATCATCGCTGCTGTTTTCGAACTGTCATATTCCTCTAAGTCTCTTCTGACTCTGACCTTTGACCCCCCCCCCAACCATTAGGACCGTGTTGCTGCTCATCCGGATCTTTCTGGAATACTGTCAGTGCGTCAACGACATCCCCTCCATCGCCACGGACATGCTAACCCGTCTGTCGGATCTGCTGAAGGTGAGGTGTGGCTCCGCCCCAGGGCGACAGGACTTCCTGTGCGCCGCGGGTCTTAAACACGCTTCCCTATACGTGTGGTGAGGGGGAGTTAGGCGGGCTGACTAAGGGAGTCAGGTGGCTCAGCGGGTTAAGGCGTTGGGCTCGCGATCGGAAAGGTTGCGAGTTCGATTCCCGGCTGTGTCAACATGACGTTGTGTCCTTGTGTCCAAGGCACTTCACCCTACTTGCCTCAAGGGGGGGGGAATGTCCCCGTACTTGCTGTAAGTCGCTCTGGATAAGAGCGTCTGCTGAACTCCTGTGGTGGTCTTGCTTTGTCTACGGCAGCACTTCAACTCTCGGAGCTGTCAGCTGGTCCTGGGGGCTGGAGCCCTGCAGGTGGTGGGGCTGAAGACCATCACCACTAAAAACCTGGGTAAGGAACGCACGGCCTGTACTGTGCGAAGACTACACACGCACACACACACACCACACACACACACACACCACACACACACACACCACACACACACTCCGCAGATTCCTAAGAGCGGCCATGCTGAGGAGTAGCCACACCAGAACTGCAAAAAAGAATCCGATTCAGAAAGTGGGTGTGTTTGTGTGTGTCTCTCTGTGTGTGTGTGTGGCTAACAGAGGCAGCCTCGGCACGTGGCTAACAGAGGCAGCCTCGGCACGTGGCTAACAGAGGCAGCCTCGGCACGTGGCTAACAGAGGCAGCCTGGGCACGTGGCTAACAGAGGCAGCCTCGGCACGTGGCTAACAGAGGCAGCCTCGGCACGTGGCTAACAGAGGCAGCCTCAGCTTGAGTCCCCCTGTGTGCTTCTCTGTCCTCAGCCCTGGCCTCTCGCTGCCTGCAGCTGGTGGTTCACTACATTCCAGTCATCAGAGCCCACTTTGAAACCAAGCTGCAGCCCAAACAATACAGCATCCTCAGGCACTTTGACCACATCACCAAGGTAGGCTGCTGACCACGCATGGCTGCTTAGGTGGGGGGAGGTTGGGGGAGATCTGGGGAGGTTGGGGAAGGTCGGGGAGGTTGGGGGAGGCTGGGGAAGGCTGGAGAAGGTCAGGGGAGGTTGGGGGAGGTCTGGGGAGGTTGGGGGAGGTCTGAAGAGGTTGGGGGAGGCTGGGGAAGGCTGGAGAAGGTCTGGGGAGGTTGGGGGAGGTCTGGGGAGGTTGAGGGAGGTCAGGGGGTGTGGCTTCCCTCTAAAACCAATGGTTGTTTGACTCTCTCTTTGTGGGGCAGGATTACAACGATCACATAGCGGAGATCTCGGCCAAGCTGGTGGCGATCATGGATAGCTTGTTTGAGAAGTCGTTATCCAGGGTAAGTTAAGACACTGTGCTACCTGGACCACTGGGATATTGACACTCAGTATTGGGATATGGTAACGAAGAGGTTTGATTCTTTAACAATAACGAATGACGTTATTACAATTACACTGTTTTCGAATGCTCTGAATATAATACATAATAAACAATATCTTTCTTTGTTTGGCCATGAGGTTAATGATCTGGAATAAATAAGTGCTTGGCAGTTCACTTTATTGACTTGATACTTTCACAGCAATTGGACACTTACTAAATACATAATAAGAATAATAATGCCTCATTTAGCAGACGCTTTTATCCAAAGGGACTAACATTAAGTACAGAAACATTCTCCCTGAGGCAAGTAGGGTGAAGTGTCTTACCCAAGGACAAAATATCCCATACACAGTCTCCGGGGTTCGAACTCACAACCTTCTGTTTATGAGGCCAATGCCTTAACCCGCTGATCCATCTGTCTTCAATATTTACCTTTATTTGTTTACATTTATTCATTTAGCAGACGCTTTTATCCAGAGCCACTTCCAAGCTTCCAGCTTTACAAAAGAGCATTAGTCACTGGTCATAACATTCTGATAGTCCTCAAACATTAATGGGTAGTCAGATGATGAAGCGTACGTCAGTATCCATCAGTCAACGTTATTGACATCTAGACTAATTATGCTTATTGGACCGTCGTCATGGAGACATATTTACCGTCGACATGACGTGTTCGTCGTTGTGAACGTTTTCCCTCTTCCTCTCCTGCCAGTACGAGGTGAAGGCGCCAATGCCGTCGGTGTGCTTTCGAAACATCTGCAAGCAAATGGCCAAAATGCACGAGGCCATCTACGAGCTCCTGCCCGAGGGACAAACGCAGGTAAGGGAGGACCGGCCGTATCCCAGAGTCCTCTGCAGGAGAAGCCCCACGATCACGACGCTTAATCCCTTCTTCTTTTACTGCTCGGTGCAGATGCTGTTCCTGAGGATCAACGCCAGCTTTAAAATGCACCTGAAGCGGCAGCTGTCTCGCCTGGGAGTGGTGAACGATGGCGGGCCGCAACAGGGGTGAGGACTGGTACTGGAAGACTGGGGGGGGGGGGGGGGGGGGGGACACAGGATCACTGTGCTTGTCCTGTGACTTCTCAATACGAAGACCAAAAGGTTTAAGGGCAATTCATGACATCTTTATCGATGGTGAGTTCTTTGTTGTTGCTCATACTGACCTCATGCTGTGCTTATCCTCTCCAGTCTGGTGGGGGTGGACGTCGCCTTTTACACTGAGAACATTCAGGCCCTGAGGACACTAGAGAAGCTGGACTGGAACATGGCAGAGATCTGGGACCTGAAGAGGTGATGACTTTCCACAGCGCTCGCGTGAAATGGTGAACCCCCCCCCCCCCACCCCCCCTACGACCGCCTCCTCCACCACCACCACGCCGACCAAGCCTCGGATCAGGCTAACCCATCTGGAGCTCCTCCTCCTGGTCAACCCGGCCTACCCGAGGACCATGGACCTCACTGGCTGCAGCTTGTCAGTAGAGGGTGCTGTGAGGGGGGGGGGGGGGGGGGGGGGGGGGGGGGGGGTGGAGTCAGAGAACTACCAGAACTAGAACTAGACTGCCTTGCAACGATGTGGGACCAAACCCCAGGGATGAGCACAGCTTGGAGGAACTCCTCATGGAGGAACTCCTCATGGAGGAACTCCTCATGGAGGAACTCCTCATGGTGGAACTCCTCATGGAAGAACTCCTCATGGAGGAACTCCTCATGGAAGAACTCCTCATGGATGAACTCCTCATGGAAGAACTCCTCATGGAGGAACTCCTCATGGAGGAACTCCTCATGGATGAACTCCTCATGGAGGAACTCCTCATGGAGGAACTCCTCATGGAGGAACTCCTCATGGAGGAACTCCTCATGGAAGAACTCCTCATGGAGGAACTCCTCATGGAGGAACTCCTCATGGTGGAACTCCTCATGGAAGAACTCCTCATGGATGAACTCCTCATGGAGGAACTCCTCATGGACGGTCTCTCTCTGGGGCTGAGAGACCGGGGCTGCATCGCAGTGCCTCCTTTTAAACTGCTGTCACCTCATCTCACTGTGTGCAATTCAACTAGACGATTTATTATTGCAGATGAATAAATTATGATTTACTGTCAATGGGGAAAGTGTCATGACACCTGATAGGTTTGTATTTTTTATTTCGTCAGTAGAAGTAAACTGCAGGGGTTTTGTAGCACTCGAAACACACAACCGCTCCTTTAATGGGATTCAGACGTGTGAACAGAAATGAAAAGACTCGTTTTAAAGCGTTGACGTCAGGATTTGACATGAGAAGGTTCTCGTTGCTCAGTCGCTTTAGAGAAGGTAGCATATTAACAAAGTACCACCTGATAGACCCCCTGACCTTAGTGGATTTAAATGGATCTTTCCACTCAATTGCTCGATTCGATGCAAATCTTTATTAAATAATGGAATTAGTTCTCGTGAAGAAGAAAAAACTATATATATATATATATATATATATATATATATATATACATATATATATATATATATATATATATATATATATACACGATTCTCTATTATTCCTACAAAGCTGGATGCTGGAGCTACATCAAGCATGAAAATTGGCTGTGAATTATATTAATTAAATTTGTCTTAAAGTGACAATAATACAGCGATCCCTTGATGTTAACTGTATGCATGGACTTTTTGGTTAGTCTTTTTTTAAGTAGCAAAGCTCCGATCCCAAATACGATCCTGTTTTGTGACCTCCCCCCCCCCCCCCACCCTCACTGTGTTAGTATAAAACCCTCATGCAAGAGGATCAACAACTACAAAAGCACCAACTAACTGCTGTCTTCTTCAAAAGTGCCTACTTTTGATAAATATCACCGACTACACATCTTGACTTCTTTACAACAAAACTGTTTGTTTTCGAGTGCCTAATGTTCCTGTGTGTGTGTGTGGGGGGGTGTGTGTGTGTGGGGGGGGGGGGGGTGGATGTGTGGGTGGGTGGGTGTGTGTGCGCGTGTGTGTGAATGAATGAATGAGATCCTCTGAGAAGCAGGTGACACTTCTGAGCGCATGTCTGACAATTACAAAATGTCTTGAAATCCCAGAATAAATTTATGAATAGAAAATGAACCGTGGACCTGCATTCTTTCTTTTTTCGACTTTTTACTTGTTATAGAGGGACAGTATACATTAATTGACATTTTACAGATAAAATGTAAATGCACCCAGTTATAGCCAAAAGGCTAGTTTCCATTGGTAGTCCCCCTGCCAGAAGGAGAATGGCAAAGTTACTATCAATTCAAATAATCAATTACAAGCAAAAAGCAGGCAACAATAAAACAATACAGTAAAACAATTTCTTGTTCATCTGTTGTCTGAATTGATTCTCCAGCTGAGAAGCTTCAGCCTGCCTCATATTGTGGAACCCTGTGGAACATGGGGAACTTCAGTAGACCTTCTCCAGTATATAAGAACTACACTGCAACTGGAACAGGGTATGGTCGCCTTGTGCTAATATCGTTTGTGCAAGAAATTTGGGTTGAGGTTATCCGTTTTCCGTTTGAGGCAAGTTACAAACGCTTAAAAACCACATTGGGGAAGAACAGATGTCCCAGGATTAAGTTGCCACATCATTTGACTTAAACTGCAGTGGAGTGGTGGTGGAGTTTGTCAACTGAGTATCCTTTACTGAATTAAAAGCCTGGATGTTCCAAACTTCAACAAAACACAGACGACCGCTTACACAGTTATATGGCTGACAGTGACAGTACAGTGTTGTGTGCTAAAATGACCCACAACCTTAAATGGACTTAGATTAAAGGTTTGGGAGGAAGATAGTGCTTTGAGACTCCTCCTTTAACTCAATCAAGGATTGTTGTATAAAGCCCTCCCTCCCTCTCTGCCTCCCTCCCTCCCTCATTCCCTACCCCCCTCCCTCCCTCCCTCCCTCTCTGCCTTTCTCCCTCCCTCCCTCCCTCCCCCGCTCTCTCTCCCCCTCCCTCCCTCCCTCCCTCCCTACCCCCATCCCTCCCTCCCTCCCCCCCTCTCCCTCCCTCCCCTCCACTCTCTTTCCCTCCCTCCCTCCCTCCCTCCCAGGACCCCAGGCTGTGATCAAACAGAGAGTTCCCAGCGTCAACAAATGCAAAACTGAGCTTTTTGCTCATTTAACACTGAAAAGAAACACAGTTGTGAGATGTAATGTACAATCAGGGGCGGACTGGGACAAAAAATCAGCCCTGGCATTTTGGACCAGACCGGCCCACAACATTTGACAACACACCTTTTCAGTCTTTTAGATGCAACTGTGCAAGTCTTTAAAACAACATACCTGGAGCCATGCAATGACTTAACAGGAATCAGTGAGGGTGGACACATGAAATACTTCCAAACGTACTTACTTCCGAACATTTATTAACAGTATAAAAATACACTGCACCACTCAATCACAGTAATGAACAAAATTATGTTATTTTAAAAAAGTTTTATTTTCTTTCATTGTAGGCTAATTTAAATGGTCTCTAGCCAAGTTACATAAAACAGCCAATTTTTTCCAGGCCTAAATAGGAGCTTACCCAAGGACTACTAGTTGAACAAAGAAATGAGTGTGCTAACTCTTCACTTTTCACTCACATTTTTTGGTGTGTGTGGCTTTAAATATGCCTAGGCTAGAATTACTGGAATTTACAGATACCTGCTGCATTCACATAACATAGACAAAATGATATAATTTAAAAAGTGAGATTTTCTAAAAAAAAAGTCAGCGGAAATGCAATAGTGAAATAACATGCCAGTTGTAAATTCGTAACTCCTGTTCCGAAGCACCCACAAACTCGTGTGAGGTCTCTCTGTAAAGGCCTGGACCTTGGGAACAATATCGGCGCGGGAACGGGCCTCCCACCCGCGCGCAAACGGCCACGGCGCAGCCTCAACCGGGGGTCGCCTGGAACGAAATACAGAGAGCACGCGGCCAGAAGTGCATGAATTCAATGAAAAAAAACTACTATAAGCACAGAAAAAAGTGCTTCCCCCTATATATGCCTGTCTAGAAGCGGCCATGCTCCTCACCTTCAAGAAAATGGTCAGAACCCACTTATTCCGAGAATTTAATGGCACTTAGAAACATTAGAAATAGTATGGCACTCAGAAATATCACTTGTTGTTGCTGTTGTTCAGAAACTCGCTATTGTTGTATTGTTGTTGCTTTATTACTCGCGCCACATTACTGTCCGGCAGAGGCTCACCTTAAAACTTGTAAAATGTTCAGCTGAATGCTCTTATAGTTCATCCCTTCCTAAATGTAAATGTAGTTCAGTTAACAGTGACAGTGCGTCAAACAACACATGATGTGACAGCTATCAGCTTTATAAATATATCAGCTTTATAAATAAATCAGATTTATAAATATCCTTATATCAGCTTTATACATATACCACTATCAGCTTTACAAGTATATCAGCTTTATGAATATATCAGCTTTATAAATATATCGGCTTTATAAATATATCGGCTTTATAAATATATCAGCTTCATAAAAATATTGGCTTTATAAATATATTAGCTTTATAAATATGCGTGTATTTGCTGGTTCGAGTAGCCTGAATGCACTAGTTGTAAGTGGGATGTCTAAATGAAGCTCTCATGGGGGCAACTTTTGGATTAATATCCAATAATCCTGGAAGGGTAACATTCAAACCTTCTCACCTTGTGTGCAGTGGTCTGCCTCCCTGAAGAGATAGGCCTATACATGACTTAAGTTTTCATCTTCATACGTATGGTTTATCACAACGTTAATTAAAATGCCAATTGAACAGGGAATATTTTTTTTGTTGTTGCTGTACATCTGTGGAGTCAGTGCACGTTTATCTTAAAACATTGCATTACATTGCAAGCAGCACAATAGTTCATCAGAAATATACTGACACAACACTGTAGGCTGATATTATGACTATTGTAGCGACCCGCACAGACGTGTTTGCGGCATGTTGGGCTGCTGGGTTTGGGCCACTGTTCGGTGTTTGCGGGGCATGGATGTATTAATTGCGGGGTCTAAAATGCCCATCAACCTGTTATCTGCCAATCACAGGCATGCACAGATGTTCAGTTGCAGTGCATCCTGTTGGTTGGTGGAGGGACACGTGAGGGAGGTTGAACTGAAGGGTTGGGACATTGTTAAAACCAGGTTTTTACCGTTTTAGCGCTCTCTTATGCCTGAGTTTCAAGAGAGCTGGTCGCGAATGTTCCGTGTCGTGATACGTTTGTGTTTGTTAATTTGGCGTAGGCTACGGCCAAACAGTAGCCTGTTTAACTTGAATAAACGATCAATAAACATCGCTTGCTTGTTGCTTTTCGACCCAGGCTGGTCATTACAATACCTTTACTCAGGGCTCTACCTAATTTAGTGCCCTATGCGAAATTACTGCGCTGCGCTGCTTGAAACTGAAATAAAATATCAAATCAGACCGGACAAATCAGACCGGACATGATAACTGTGTAGAAAACTAATGAAAAGTCATCACAAGCATAAACAGCGCCGATGCAGTGCGCATTTCACATTAAACACGGTGTAGCTAGCAAGCAGAAATAAATAAAACGTCTTCACACAAAACGGCATGATTATGGGTGCCTGGCAGCGCCCCTCCAGCAGGTGGCGCTCTAGGCGACCGCCTATGTCGCCTATGCCAAGAGCCGGCCCTGCCTTTACTTTTGAAAACAGTATGAATCTAGCTGGTCGAAAAGTTCGTTAATTAGCCTCTGTTGAACGAAGTATCAGAATCAGAAGCACTTTTAATATACGCCGAAGGTCTGTGATAGATCCTTTTTCAATCGTTATAAAATGATCACCTTTCCTCACATGTAACTTCACATTCTGGGATTTATTGCAACATTACATTACTAGTGAACGATTCATGTTTTAGAAACACTAGGATACAGAAAGACAGACTGGCAGTT
The DNA here is from genome assembly GCA_030340665.1 of Neosalanx taihuensis. NCBI lineage: Eukaryota > Metazoa > Chordata > Actinopteri > Osmeriformes > Salangidae > Neosalanx > Neosalanx taihuensis. Next base: position 7,494,185 of record CM059314.1, read on the forward strand.
TATTGATGAACTCGTCTCTGTTAAGTAGGAATTGTTATTCTTTTTTTTGTTACCCATGAGGTAACATAGTCGCTGTATGCGCGTCCTATAACCGAACGCCTGGAAGAATCGGCCATATTTGTAGTCCACTACCACACGGTATTGTAGTTCTTTTGTTCAATCAGTCGTCTGGCGGGTATTTGTGCTCTGAATGTTACATTATGATGTCATAAACGCCGCAAGTTAGAGATTCGGAAGTTCCAGGAGGTTCCCATCAGTTAAGAAGGCTCATTTGAAGAAGAGACACAGAGCGGCTTGTTGCAAGTTATTGAATCTGCTATGGAAGAAGAGAGAAAGAGCATCCCAAAAGCTCCAGACCTGTAAGATTTGATTCAAAAACACCTACCACACACACAGCATATTCTTCACACTTTCTTCACTCTCTGTTGGCCAGTTACAGGCTTGAGTGGGATTTACAGTGGCTGGTCTCTATAACCTGTGAAACTGATCTGTTGATGTCTGTAGGAATCATGAGGACCTGCAGGGTATGATTTGTGTTGAGCTGAGTGTTAAGATGGAGGAGGACCGTAGAGCCTCTGAAGAGCTGGAAGTCACCATCCGCAGCCAGAGGAAGACCATCAGCAACTTGGTGGGTGTGCAGAAAGTTCAGGAGCCCACAAGACATGCTTTTGCCTCTACCGACCTCTACCAATCTACAGCAAACCCTCACAGATTTCTTTCTAATCTTTTTCTGTTCTTGCAGAAGAGAGAAAAACGGCTCCTGAAAGCCCTGAATGACAGCATCGCTGGGGACATCAAACAAATGCAAAAAGAGAGAAGTGAGGTAAGAAGATAAGATAAGAAAACATTTATTTGTAATGCTAACTGTACATGTACTGTAGGTATGGACAGAGCTCGTCAGCTAGCTTGTAGGAAACACTGAGTTGAACTTTCTATGTTTTAGATGTCTTGCTGCATTTCTGGAATCCAAGCTGCCCATTTGGTCAACGATGAGCGGACCAAGTTGCTGAAGCAACAGCGGGCCCTACAGGTATCTCATCATCAACTTTTAACACACACATACATACACACACACATTTATTTACATGTTTGAAAATGAAAAAATATGAATGATTGACTGCTTGGGGTTTGACTCAGGAACAACTGCAGGAATATAGACTCACCCTTGATGCATGCTGTGAGGACTTGTATCAGGTAGGATCTGTCTCCGAATGTGATATCAGACAGAGTTTCTGGAAGATCTTTCCTGCTCTGGCAGAGTCCTGCATGTGGTTTTCTACTCTGTGTTATTACAAAGAGGGTTTGATGCCTTGCTGTTTTATTTGTAGAGATGGATGACCATCAAACAGTTGGAACATACAATTGAAGAGCTCCGAACAACTATACAGGTATAGTAGAATGCGTTCTTTCATTGCTTTTCTTTCCCATTGACATTGTGACGACAGCGTTGGCACGTTCATTCTTGACCTTGAGTGTGTGTTTAGTGGCTGAGGACCAACAACCAAGACGTAGAGGTCCAGCTGGAGAAGGCTGTGGTGTAAGTGTGCACAACACCATATCTGACTCCCATCACATGCCCACTTTGCTACTACATCTCCATGCCGCTGCTAAATGAATCTGAATCTGATGGACAGGGTTGGTGGACCCCAAGTTGACCAGCCCATCTCCATGGAAGAAGAGGGACACCTTCCTCACTCATACGTAAGTGAAACTCTCTATGACGGTCCTCTGCCTCTCTCCACTTTCCTGTGGCAGTGAGTAGCACTGTCCTGTTTGTTTAGCCAATAGATCCTTGCCCTCATACCACCATAGTGAGCAAACCCTGAAAGTTTAGAGTGTTCCCTACCTTAAAGATTAGCTTATTGTCCTCCTTATCTCAGCAACAGTTGGTCCGGAAACCTTTGCTGACAAGTCTGGTAATTCCGTAGGTTGAGTTTTCTGCGGTGGAGGTGGAGCAAATTGCTCCAGAAGTAGACAGGAAAGAGCAGGAGCCCAGCGTGGACGTGGATGTCCAGACCAAAAGGTGCATTACCAGTTCAGTGTAGAGAGAAAGGGTCGGAGTTTATACGGTCCACAACTCCAGCAAGAGATGGAGTCCAAATTCCTAGATCACATCTCATGTTGTCCTGTCTGTCTTCAGAGGACACACCCACGTTACAACCATCGAAACCACATTCTCAGTTGTTTTCCTCTGTATATCTTCTCTTCCTGTTCCTGCGCTCCCTCACTTCCTGTGTGTTTGTCTCTGTCTCCAGCTGGTGGCGTCGGCAGGCTGAGAGTCTGTGGAAGGCGGCAAAGCGTATGGGCACCTTCTGCCTGGATGCCATGCTCCTGGGGTTAAGGAAATGCATGAGGAAGGTCTTCAGACCCAATCAGGTCCATCCATTCAGCGATGGCATGCTTCCCATGTAACCTTCCAGCGTTACTCCCAGCTCTCCTCTCCGCAGCCACTTGACTGCCCTATCTTGTGAAATGTGGTTCATGCCTGAGTGTGTGTGTGTGTATGTGTGTGTGTGTGTGTGTGTGGGTGGGTGAGTGTTACAGTTCATACCTCTCAGTATGGAGAAAGCACACGCCTTCTTCAATCATTAATACAAGCCGTTTCCTGATTTGTGTCACTTCTTCAAATGTTTCTTCGTAAATCATGGGAACCTTCGGAAACCAGCCCGATTCCCTAACTCGCGGCTGTGTAGTTCGACCACAAGGAGACTGTTGATGTGTGGAGTGATTTTGGAGTCTCCAGTACACCGTACATCTCCATAACAGTGGAGTTACTGATTTTTGTTTGCTGCGTCTCTTGGAAGTGAACTTTTCAGACGCTCCCTGCGCACTCGTCTGTCGCTGGCTGCTCGTAGAGATCGACGAATCTGTGGATATCTTTCCAACTTTACCCAAGTAAGACACTGTTCTCTTCTCAACCACACAGAGAAAATATACATTTTATTAAATAATTTTAACGGATGAGTTACACCCACACAATCAATCTTAGGTTTATTCGAGATTTCAAAGTCTCTCTCCGTGAACAGGTAAGTTGTACAGGATGACGAACAGATCAGACTGATTGCAGTGTAATGGACATACATTTTTCTACAATGAATGTTCACCAAAATCTGAGTTATGTTTCTTTTTGTTTGGAGTTTTAATTAAATCTAACTTGGCGTAATCACTATAAAACTTTCAATATTTTCAGCGTTTTTTTGTTGTTTGTTTTCATGCGAACTACACAACGTACACTGTACGGTACAGATTTTATCCTCACTCGTAGCAGGGCTACTGACAGTAGAGTTGAAGAGGGAAAATTGTTAGAACAACAACCGTAAAATATCTGTGCTGTTGAGGTTATATTAGGTACAAAACGCCTTTTTTCAAAACGAAAACAATCCATGTTTCACGGTAGACGAAAGTTGTTAGATAAATAAGACTTAGTAGACCCGGAAGTATGAAATATATCATTAAGTGGTATTTTGCTCAAGGGACGGAGTGACGTGTTCCCACCAATATCTAGCAGTCATTGGCTGTGTCCGAAACCACTCCCTAACCCCTATATAGGGCACTATATAGGGATCACGCCATTTTGTAGTGGTGTCCGAAACGTTAGGGATCACCAGGTGATCCCTATATAGTGCCCTGAATGTATCCCACAATTCACCGCGAAAAGTAGTGAGCATCGGATGGTCACTACATGAGCAATATAACCCATCATGCATTGCCAGAACTTCTCCGGGCAAAGTTACGAACCGGCAAAGGAACGTAAATATGGCAGATGGACGGGAGACTGTGTACAAATGTATGTATTTTAACGGTGTGACTATTCTTTCGGCGGATGGATGTAAGGATGAGGCGCAAAACAAATGAGTTGTGGAGCAGTACAACAGTCACGAGCCAGTTTATTCTATTTATTGGAGTCCACATTTTAAAACAAGGCAAATTAAATGGCTTTCTACATTCATTGAAAAACAAAATGTTAAACGAACAGAATATATTTAAACATTCCAGTCGATTACTCTGTAACTCTGTTACTAAAGAGCCAAGATAATACAATATGAAAATCTGCTTAAATAAAAAAACAAATACGGAAAATGAAACGTACAGGACAGTAATCAAAAGACTCTAATTTAACAAAAAGGCAGTCGTAAATGGACAAGTACTATGTACATGAACAATGTACTTGTTGTAAGTCGCTTTTAGATCCCTTAAAGTCCCTGCTAAATTATATTTATTTATTTCAGACATTAATGTGGTATGTTTTAATTGTGCGACATTGATGACGTAGTTACGGGCGCCAAAAGAAGTGTCCGAAGTTTCTTTTCTGTTGAGCTCACTATATAGTCCACTACATTTATTTCCCTATATAGGGAGTAGGGAGTAGGGAATGAGTGAGTGGTTTCGGACACAGCCATTGTTATGTCCCCACCAATATTATTTGGTCACTTCAAAAAAATATAAAAAATAACTATCGGTAAACGTCTCATTCACCTAGCAGTGTAGAAAGGGTTAAATCACGTTCACTACTGAAGCGCAGACACATAAGACCAACGTGATTGGCTGTGCCTCTCCCTCTTTCACATAGGACCAACGTGATTGGCTGTGCCTCCCTCTTTCACATAGGACCAACGTGATTGGCTGTGCCTCTCCCTCTTTCACGTTTGACCAACGTGATTGGCTGTGCCTCTCCATTTTTTCATGTGAGACTCTGGAATTAAGTTTGGTTGCGAGGAGCGCCAAAACCTGGAAGGTGAAGCGAGTGAGGATGGCAGCAAGAAAGAAGAGTATGGACATAAGGAGCTATTTTTCAAAGAAAGCTGTAGACCAGTGGTCTTCAACCCTGGTCCTCAGGACCCACTGTCCTGCATGTTTTGGATGTTTCCCCCTTCCCACACACCTGATTCTAATGCATGATCGTTTACCAGGATTCTTCAGAGCTAGATAACGACCCATGCATTAGAATCAGGTGTGTTGGAGCAGGGAAACATCTAAAACATGCAGGACAGTCGGTCCTGAGGACCAGGGTTGAAGACCACTGCTGTAGAGTCACACTATCGCTATTAAACAATACTGCTGTATGCCATGTTCACCAAGACATACTGAATGGTATAGATGTAAAACAAATATGCCAGCAGTTTATCTCAGTTAATGAGAAGCAAAGGCATGTGTTTGGCTTCTAATGTGGTGATAGCATAATTAGGTCCCCACCAATGCCGAGACCAAACCTACACCTTTGATTTTTTCTTACCTTTATTGGTATCAAGGACTGCTACAGCGTAATATACAACATCATTTATTTTCACATAGCAGGAGAAAACAGATTCTTATTTCACATTTACATTTAGCCGATGCTCTTATCCAGAGCGATTTACAGCAAGTAGGCTACAGAGACATTTCCAGAGGCAAGCAGGGTGAACTGCCTTTCCCAAGTGTCCCACAGTGTCATGTTCCAAACCAATCCAACTTTATTTATATTGCACTTTAAAACAACGCGGTTGACCAAAGTGCAGTACATAGCAATGTAAAAATTCAATAAATAGACACACTATACATAGTAAAAACAACACAACAATAGGTAAAAAACTCAACAAATAGAGACACACTGTACACGGTAAAAAGTCAACACATCACTCAAAAGCTAAGGTAAAAAGATAAGTCTTTAGAGCCGACTTAAAGACGGATATGGACTCTGCCGGTCTAAGGTGCAGGGGCAGCGCGTTCCAAAGTTTTGGACCCGCGACAGAAAAGGAGAGATTCCCTCTAAGTTTCCTCCTTGATTTTGGGACCACTAATAAGGAGTGATCTGATGTTGACACGACCGGGGTTCAAACTGGGTACCATAGAAAGAGCCATAGAAAAAGAGAGTTGCAGAGAAAGAGGGAGGCAGCGAGGGTAACAGAGAGGGGGTGGGAGAGAGAAAGCGAGTACCGTTTTTTACTTAATGTTATTGCCCCCACCCCCCTATCCCTGTGTACACTTTCTAATCTTTAACCTCACACCCTTACCCCTGTGTGCTTTGCAAGACTGTGTGCCGTTGATACAAAGGAGTTTCCCTCGGGATCAATAAAGTAATTTGAATCTGAAGAGAGGGAGAAAGAGAAAAAGAGGGAGGGAGGGTAAAAGAGAGCGACAGCACGATGCTCAAGATGCACAATCTAATTCTGTTTCCTCTTCTGTTCCCCTCTCCTGAAAGACAGAGATAAAGATGATGAGGAGAGGAGAAGACAGAGGTGAGACTGTGTTAATAATGAGATGGAACTCCGAACACACACACATGAACCAGAATATGAAGTACCTTTCCATCTCTGTCAGGAAGTATCTTGTTAAGAACACTTTCTGTTTTGGACCTGACAGAAATCTTGTATGAAGTATTTATTATTTCTATTATATTTCTCTCTACCTGTCTCTCTCTTTCCCTCTCTCCCTTTCCCTGTCTCGCTCCCTCCCTCTGTCCCTCTATTCCTCTCTCTCTTCAGATGCAGAGTTTGTGGACAGACACAGGTCTTTTCTCATACAGAGGGTTACCATGGTGATGCCCATAGCAGATGCCCTGCTCCAGAAGAGTATGATCCATGCTGAGCACTACTCCAACATCCAAGCAGGCCGGACCAGCCAGGACAAGATGAGGGAGCTGTACAGGGCCTTAACCACATCAACGGTCAAATCAGCCTTGTACAGGATCCTCCAGGAGAACGACCCTTTTTTGGTCCAAGACCTGGGTAAGCTCAGCTAAGATCAGGTGTTTATCTAATCAATCAATGTCAAAGGTTTAACAATGTGAATTGTACAGAAAACCCTTCTGTCTGTATCAGTCTACTCCCAGGGAATAGCTAAGTAAAAGTGAACCTGGTCAAGTCTTCACTTAGTCCACCTGATCACCACATCTCACTGGTGCAATGTGGTGTTTAGAGTCTGGATGAGTCCAGGCTGCTATCAAGTCACACTCACTCTTGTGTTGAAATCTTACTGTCTTTCATCATGTTTGTAGAGGGCACATCCCAGGACCCAGCAGGCAGTGCAACATCACCAGGGTAAGATGACTTGCCTTCTATGTTGGAGACAGATGGAACTCTGGGATGACATTATAATAACAGAAGAACTTGGTTGTGATTCTATATATGATAGATACATATTAATTCTCTATCTCTCTTCCTCTGTCTAATTCTACAGTGAGTAGAATGTCTCCTCTGCACAGTTTTCTGTGCGGAAGTCCAGACCACATCCTGCACGTATTACAGGAAGTACATTTACGTATTCTTAGCTCACAACAACATAAAGTAATTCATTGTTTAATACTCTGTATATAATCTATTGTTTTGGTAATAAAAGGAGTCCATGATAACATGTGCTTCTACCTTTCCTAGCAGTGATACTCACAGTTAAAGGAAAACTTAAAAACAGTTTGAAAAGGCGGTACAGACACTTATTCGAAGGAGTCACCCAAGAGGAGAAAACGCTTCTCAACCACGTCTACACAGAGCTCTACATCACCGAGGAGATGAACGAAGAGGTTGATGAACAGCATGAGATTGTGCATATCCAGCAGCAGTTAACGAACAAACCATGGTCTGGAAGAACGATCCACTTTAATGACATCTTCAAACGAAATGATGAAGAGACAAAAGTACTGATGACAAAAGGTATCGCTGGCATCGGAAAAACCGTCTCTGTTCAGAAGTTCATCAAAGACTGGGCAGAGGGGGTAGCCAATCAGGATATAGATTTGATCTTTGTGCTTCCATTCCGAGAGCTGAATGCCATCAAGTGTGACTTCAGTCTTCAAGGTCTTCTGAAGGAATTTCATCCAGAGCTTAATGAGATAGAAGATGCGGAGGAATTTGAGAACTACCAAGTTTTGTTCATCTTGGATGGGATGGATGAAAGCAAATGTCCTCTGGATTTCCAAAACAACGAGAGAGTTTCTGATGTCACCAAGAAGTGTCCAGTTGATGTTCTGCTGACTAACATCATGAAGAAGAATCTGCTGCCCTCTGCTCTCCTCTGGATAACCTCTCGCCCTGCTGCAGCCAGTCAGATCGATCGCAGCTACTTAGACAAGATAACAGAAATCCGTGGCTTCACTGACGAACAGAAGGATGAATACTTCAGGAGGAGTATAAACAATGAGGAGCTGGCCACCAAAATCCTGTCATACATCAAGACAAACATGAGCCTTTACACCATGTGTTACATTCCTATCATGTGTAGGATTACCTCCAAGGTCCTAGAAGACATGATGAAAAACAAGACAGACTGCGTTCCTACAACTCTGACTGAGATGTACATCCACTTCCTCATTATTCAAACAGGAACAGCAAATGCAAAATACCATGGGAAGAAAGAAAAAAATAGAAAGAGAATTCTAGCATCAAGTGAAGATTTCATTTTGAAGCTGGCAAAGTTGGCATTTCAGGAGCTTGAAAAGGGAAATCTTGAATTCCCAGAGGAAGACCTGAGAAATTGTGGGATTGATGTTGATGAAGCTACAGTGAAATGTGGACTGTGCACAGAATTCCTGAAGAAAGAAAATGGTCTGTATGAGGAGAAGATGTACTGCTTTGTGCACCTGAGCTTTCAGGAGTTCCTCGCTGCTCTCTATGTGTTCTACTGCTGTGTCACCAAGAACAGCAGTGTGCTGGAGTCCTTCCTGGAGAATGTGTCTGCAGAGCAGCCCCTGCATGAGTTGCTGAAGAGAGTCGTGGACAAAGCTCTGCAGAGTACGAACGGACACTTGGACCTGTTCCTTCGCTTCCTTCTTGGCCTCTCACTGGAGTCCAACCAGACTCTCTTACAAGGCCTTCTGCCCCAGACAGCGAACATCTCAGAGACTGATGAAGAGATTAGGAAATACCTCAAGAAGCCAGACATAGAGAATATGTCAGCACACAGACATGTCAATCTCTTCCTCTGCTTGACTGAGATGAAAGACCATTCAGTACATGAAGACATTAACCAGTTCCTTGCATCACCGGATCGAGAATATTATCTCTCACAGGATCAGTGCTTAGTGTTGGCTAATGCAATTCTGATGTCACAAGGAGAGTTGGATGAAATGGACCAGAGGAAATATAACAACATTGATGTGGAGGGAAACATCAGACTGATCCCAGCAGTGAGAAAATGCAGAAAAGTTGTGTAGGTATTAATCTTAAACTCACATGTAATACGTCAAATATGTAGATCTGAATCATATTTAATTAAATGTTTCTTTTTGTTCTGAGTTTTACACTGCTAATTAAATTTAACTCGGCGCAATCACTATAAAACGTAGAACTTTTTCAGTGGTTTTTACATTTGTTTTCAGTGTGAAATACACTTTTTAAATGTCCAGATTTTGCAGGGCTACAGACAAGAGATAAGCCATTCTATTATTACATTCAAGCCAGCAAAAAATAAAACGAAAATGATCAGATTTTTATCTTTCATTGTTGGTATTTTTATGTATTTATGTAAAATCAGAGGGAATATTATATATTATTATGGTCTAAATTATATTAATATTATATAACATAGAGGTAGGACAGAGGTGTAGATGTGATATGAATCCTGGATACCAAGAGACCTTTAGTCAAGCCTGAACCACTTCACCACACTGCAGCTCATGAATGTTGTGTTTCTACAGACTGAGTGCGTATTTGTTCAACTTTATGGACTGTGCAACACTGGCCTCCATCCTCCAGTCACCAGATTGTCTTCTGAGAGACTTGCACCTGTGGAGTATACTAGCACCAGGCTTTGGAGATGAGCATGGTTCTGCATTGAGAAGTCCACACTGTAAACTGGAGACACTGAGGTCAGTACCTGTAGAGGTACAGTAAATTCTGTGTTTGTGCAACTGACATAAAATAAAATATTCTGATTCTGATGAGAATCTTGGATGTCAAGAGACCTCCAGTCAATAGCCTGAACCATTTCACCACACTACAGCTCATCAGTGTTGTGTTTTCCACAGACTTACTAACATGTACCTCAGATATGAGGACTTGGCATCTCTGGCTTCCTCGCTCCAGTCACCAAACTGTCGTCTGAGAGGGCTGCACCTGTGGTGGGTGCTCCTGTGCTCTGATAGTGACCCGAGATCTGATCTGAGTGTTGTTCTTTCTGCCTTGAGAGGGCCACACTGTCAACTGGAGACACTGAGGTCAGTACCTGTAGAGGAACACATGAACACATTGTTGGACAGTTGTTTAGTTTAACATAGTCACCCAGAGACAGTTATGAAGCAGTTTATTTTAGTTCAGTTGTTCACTCACAGTCCTTCTGATACAGTAAAGGGCACAGAAGATAGGAGAGATGGGGAGGTTGTTTTAATTGATTGAAGTCTTCAACTCATAGTTACTGGGTTACCATAGTAACCTTTCAAAAGACAGCTGACCTTAGCAAAGTGAATCAGTGTATTTCTAAACACACTTTGCATGCAGTACATCACTGGCTGTATGGAGTACATACACTTTAGCAAAGTAATGTAAACAAAATGATTACAACAGGAATATTCTCTTAACGTGTCAGGAGAAACACAGAGATATGACTGTGGTATCGATGTGATACTGGCTTAACAAGCTACCTTCAGTCAACAGTCTGAACCACTTCACCACACTACAGCTCATGAATGTTGTGTTTCTACAGACTGGCTGACATGGAGCTCAGGTATGAGGACAGTGTGTCTCTGGCCTTCTCTCTCCATTCAGCAGACTGTCCTCTGAGAGTCCTGCACCTAGAGGGGGTTAACGTGTTTGATTATGATGAGGATGATCATGGTGACCTGAGTGTTGTGTTTGCTGCCCTGAGTGATCCACACTGTGAACTGAAGACACTGAGGTCAGTACCTGTAGAGGAGTCTTCACATGAACAGAACTCAGTACACTCAGTAATATATAGATAGACTGTCACAGGCAAAGGATGCGCATGATGATCTTATTGGAACACTAGCTCATCTTATATTATATATTCTGATTATACTGTACATACTGTGTAGATTCTGAGTATACAATTACATCTATATTCTGTTGTAAAAACTGTTTTGCACTTCTGGTTGGATGCTAACTGTATTTCGTTACCCTTTACTTGTACCTGTGTAATGACATTAAAGTTTAATCTAATCTAATCTTCATGTTGTCACTGTTTCCTATGTCTGATTTAGGTTGATCAGGTGTTTCCTGACGGAGAACAGTTGTAGAAAGTTGTCTTTGGTTCTCAGGTCAAACTATCACCTGAGAGAGTTGGACCTGAGTCACAACGACCTGAAGGATTCAGGAGTGAAGCTATTGTCTGATGGACTGAAGAGTCGTCACTGTAGACTGGAGATCCTGAGGTCAGTTATCAGACACATATGGAACCAGACAGGGAGAACATTTTGAAGAAGTAAATACACTGTATCGATCTAGTGATGTTAACAAAAGCCACCAGCAGAGAGCAGCAGTGTTGTAACATCCTGATGACTTCTCTATGCAGGCTATCGTTCTGTGGAGTCACAGAGGAAGGCTGTGCTTCTCTGGCTTCAGCTCTCAGCTCAAACCACTACCTGAGAGAGTTGGACCTGAGCTACAATCACCCAGGAGACACAGCTCTCTCTGGTCCACTCTGTAGACTGGAGAAACTCAAGTTAGTGTTGGTCGCTGGGGGCAGGGGTGGATCTAGAAAATTTTACATGGAGGGGCAAAGAGGTGGCAAGAGGTCTTGGCAGGGGGTCATGGGACAACAGTACGTGGGCAGCTGGGGGGGCAAGGCTCTCAAGTGGGGGGGCGGCTCAACGGGTTAAGGCGTTGGTCTCATGATCGGAAGGATGTGAGATCGAATCCTGGCTGTGGCTATGTGACGTTGTGTCCTTGGGCAAGACACTTCACCCTACTTGCCTCAGCGAGATTGTCCCTGTACTTACTGTAAGTCGCTTTGGATAAAAGCGTCTGCTAAATGTAAATGTATTCCTTTTCATCTGGCATGTTTAATGCTGGGAAGTTTTTTGTTAACCATGACGTGGAAATATGTTTGACTTTGGCGGAGTGGAATGTCTAAAAGGGAAGCGCCCCTTTCCGCCACGAAGCGACACATACGTGCATACATATGACATGAGCATGGAGCAATAGAGATATATTCCCCCTGATAGTCATGATGTACACTGAGGTGTGTGAATGAGTCATGATGTACACTGAGGTGTGTGAATGAGTCATGATGTATACTGAGGTGTGTGAATGAGTAATGAGGTATTACTTCGCCCATAATTATGTTTGGGTGAGGTTCTAGCCATCTGGTTACAGAAGCTGTTTGTGTTTTAATGTTCCTTGTGTTCGTCATGTTGGTCTGAGAACAGTCAGGTCTTGATACTGAGATCTTACTGTCACTCTTCACACACAGCTACATCCATTAACTTTGGTAACGATCTCTATGCCTGACCACTCTTCATATACAGATGTGTGTATGTGTCACTGTCTGTTCCTCTGTCTCCCACAGTGTGGACCATAATGAAGAGATCTGGATAAAACCACAGCTGCTTAAGAAGTGTAAGTATTGTTTTTTACATCAGTAAATCCAACATTGATACTTGATGTTGAAATACTGTTTGTGTGTGTGGTGGCATCACTATGTTGCTTGTTAGTAATGCTTGCACTCTTACTGAGCTCAATCCCAGAATCCTCTGACTGAAAATAACACATGACCATCTCACGTCTTCTCAATCACTGACAGATGGAAATTGATTTGTATCAATTGTATCAACATTTGTATCAGTTCATTCATTGAAGAGTGAGTTGAACCGATTGTACTTGGTTCCATCCAGACACACACAGTTCTGATCCAGCCTCTTTCCTCTGTTCTGTAGATGCCTGTTATCTCACACTGGACCCAAACACAGCTCACAAAAGACTCTTTCTGTCTGAGGACAACAGGAGTGTCTCCTGGTTTAAAAAAGAGGACAACAGGAGGGTGGAGGAGGACCAATCGTATCCTGATCACCCAGAGAGGTTTAATGAAGTTCACCAGGTACTGTGTAAAGAGGGTCTGACTGGACGCCATTACTGGGAGGTGGAGGGGGACGCTGAGGTAGGAGTGACGTATAGAAGCATCAGGAGGAGAGGAAGGTGTCTTGCCTGCACAATGGGAAACAACGACAGATCCTGGTGTCTGGGCAGGTCTAGTTTTGTATTGGGTTTGGAGAAAAATTATAGATACTTTGTTTGTCACAATCAAGAAGATAATTTAATACCTGGCTGGTTCCCTCCACCCAGAAGAGTAGGAGTTTACCTGGACTGGCCAGCTGGCGTTCTGTCCTTCTACAGCATCTCCTCTGACGCCATGACTCACCTGTACACGTTCAACACCTCCTTCTCTGAGCCCCTCTACCCAGGGTTTAAATTGTCCTATGGCTACTCCACATTGTTCTTGTGCTAGGTAGAGTAATCCTTCCTGGAAGAACACAACATGGGTCTCTATGGAAACAGCCCCACACCTGGTGCACATCCACACCCAACAACACACATCACACACCAGTTTCTCAAAGCACTTGATGACCACTGGAGCGAGTGCCACTGGTCTGTAGTGGTTGAGGCTGGTGATGTGTGGCTTTTTGGGCAGGGGGACAATGATGGAGGACTTCAGGCAGGGTGGAACAGAAGACTGGGCCAGGGATTGGTTAAATATCCTTGTGAAGACTCCAGCCAGCTGGTCTGCACATTCCTTCAGCACCCGTCCTGGGACGCCATCCGGACCAGCCGCCTTCCTTGGATTCACCGCCCGCAGGGTGCGCCTCACTTCCTGTTCCTCGAGGAAGTGAGGCGAACAGAGACGGAAGACTTTTGAGAGACAGGATCTGTCTAAATTACGTTAAAAAAATTGCACTGGTCCACTTTATTTCCTGAAAAACAATAAAAGTAAAATTCAATGAAATGTTTTTTTTTAGATTGCTTTACACACACACACCACATTTAACACGCAACAGATTAATATTCAGACAAGTTCTCACCTTAAGGCGATGCTCCAGTAATTCAATTTCTAGTGCTGCTTTTTTTTAATGAGGAGCCTTTTCTCTTCCATTTGAAGCTGTATAAGGTCCATCTCCATGTCACCTTTTCTTATTTGTTTTTGAAGATGGACCTTATACAGCTCCTTCGCTGGCAACTAGGAAAGTGGAAAAAAATGATGAACGAGATTGTTCCAAACCCCTAGGTATGTGCTGTGAAAGGACAATTAGATTAGATTAGATTAGATTAGATTCAACTTTATTGTCATTACACAAGAACAAGTCCAGGGCAACGAAATACAGTTAGCATCCAACCAGAAGTGCAAAACAGTTATTAACAACAGAATATAATAATATGGATATACTCAGAATATACATATTATGAACAGTATAGACAGAATATACAGGGTATGTACAGATTCAATCCGGGTATGTACAGATACAAATTATACAAGCAGAAATTACCGGGTAGCATGTATGTACAGGTAGTGCAAATGATGCGATTGAGCAAAAGAACAGATGTGCAAAGTGAACAAATGTGAACAAAATGTGCAGGTGGTGCAGTAACAGATGTGCAAAATGGACAGATAGTGCAAGTTACAGTTGAATGACAGTTGAATGAGTGAATGAATGACAGTTTGTTACTCTAATGCCAAAAGGGGCCATACATTATAATGGTATGCATCATACCTCAGTGGATCTACCAGCATTGTCCACGTCTGTCACAGCAGATGTGGTCTCTTCATCATCTTCATCCTACAGGAGAAATATTCAAGTATACATTATCTGGCCCCAAAAAATAAAAGCGACTAAAGGTACCTGACAACAAATCACTTACAACTGTGACAGACTGTGCTCTTTCTGGAGGGTCCAATAATACAATCCGTCCATCATTATCTATAAGAACACACAATCCATTAAATTCTCAATATTATTAAAGAAAATAATACATGAAAAGAGCAACATGTCACTAAGATCACAGTAGCATATACATCATCATCATACAGCAGTTAAATAAAATAAGCCTACATAAAAATGAATCTTGCATAGTTTGCATATGTGGCACCCTGGACATATTTGTTTTATTGTAATTTTGTGCTGTTTATATGTTGGTTACTTTGTGGCACTTACGGTTACTGTGGATAATTGTTTACTTAATGTAATACTACATTACGCCAGTAGGGGTGGCGGCGCAACAAGCAGAGACTGACTGCTGTGCTTCGCGCGGAGGTAGTACAGTTCCGTTAAGAGGTTGCGTGCAGCCAGTACTACAGAACATGTTTTCACCAGAACATTGTTATATCTGTCCACAGAAATAAAACGGTGAATCTGTGCTAACAAGTCGTCGCCTTCCTCTTGACGTGTGTTACACATAGCAAAGCATAGCCTTTAAGTGACAAATCATAGAGGTAAACTTATCCTTCACTATTTTTTCACCATCACTTGTGGTGCATGGTGTGTGCGAGGAACTGCTCCCTTGAATGCCAGCAACCACCGGTCGCCCTTTACCTCTGTACAGGAAAGGTCAGCTCTACTTCCTGAGGAGACTGAGGTCTTTCGGAGTGCAGGGAGCACCCCTAAAGTCTTTCTGTGACTCAGTGGTGGCCTCAGCCATCCTGTACGGTGTGGTCTGCTGGAGCAGCGGCATCACTGAGAGGGAAAGGAAGAAGCTGGACAAAGTCATCAAGAAGTCCAGCTCAGTCCTGGGCTGTCTTCTGGACCCAGTGCAGGAGGTGGGTGACAGACGAGTCCTGGCAAAGCTGACAACTATGCTGGACCACGAGTCACACCCCCTGCAGGACTCACTGTCCGCTCTGGAGAGCAGCTTCAGCAATAGGCTGATTCACCCTCGGTGTGTGAAGGAGAGATTCCGCAGGTCCTTCCTTCCTACTGCTGTCAGACTGTTTAACAATAATCACTAAATACTGCTGGCCATAGCCACTATCATGTGCTACACCATTACCATTATTATAACTATTACCATCACTACCTCACCACCGTGCAGTATTACTTTTTATTACTCTTTTATTGTATATTTTTATTTTTTTTTAACTTTTATTACTTACCTCACTCACGTGTAATACTCGTGTTATATTCATATTCTGTACTAAGTGCAATATTTCTACTTAACTTGCTTACTTTTTTGCAATACTATAATGCCGTAATTCTCCATAACTGTCTATATGTCTACTTAACTTATTTTTTTATCATACTCTTTGCAAAATACTGTAATTCTGTAACTCCTCAAGTGCAATAACTGCCTACATGTCGACTTAACTTAGTTATTTCTTTTGCAATACTGTAATTCTCCTCAAGTGCAATAGCTGTCTATGTCTACTCAACTTACTTAATTTTTATACTGGACTACTTAACTGGACTACTTAAATTACTTATTTTCTTATTTTTTATATCAGTCTTTATCGTGCCCGCCTATTGCTATTGTTATGTTATTGTCATTATTGTATATTACCCTGCAACTCTGTGTGCTATACTTTACCCTGCTGCTGTTGTTAACTAAAATGTCCACCCCCTGGAGGACAAATTAAGGTTCATCTTATCTTATCTTAAACATTATTTTCGCAGGCATTTGGAATGAGTAGTTGCGTTCATGCACCTCCAGAAGTAGATACAATTATTATTTTAGATACAAGCACGTTATTTTTGTATTTTTTTTTATTAACACAAAAATATTGCAAACCTTCGAGTATACAAAATACAAAAATATAACAACCTTCGTACACTAGGGGGTGAAACAAGCACGTTAAATCTGTCATCACGCATGGTGTGACGTCACAGCCTGCAGCTGAGTTGTCTTGTTGTGTGGATGATGGAGGACAGGCTGCAGCCTCCGCTGAACCAGTTTGTCTCTACCCCGCTTTTTGACGACTTTACTTTAGGAAAGTCTGTGAGAAATTGCAACGTGGAGTAACCGAGATTAAAACAAGACTACAGCTCTGGTCATGATGGATGCCCGAATGTCAGACAGTACGGTTGCTTGTCTGAGGAATCATTTTCCTGGACCCAGTTCCTGCAATAATGCTAATGGGAAAAGATTAATGTCCAAAAAATCCCGTTCAAAAAGAGGCAAAAGAGGGAAGAGGAGACGAACTAAAAAGACAAGGAATAACAGACCGCCACCGTATTTACCACCAGAGGTAGTAACCAGATCTGTACCTTGTAGCTAGCTAACTAGAGCTAGTTCACCATAAGCATTGGAAGCTGTCGAAACACACAGCTAGAACTAGATTTACTAGATAAACACCTTGTTAAAACACACACGGCTAGAACTAGATTTACTAGATAAACATTTTGTTAAAACACACACAGCTAGAACTAGATTCACTAGATAAACATTAAAGCCTGCCTGATGTGTTAATTATTTTATTGGGACTAATTCACTGGGTAACTAGACTAGTAATAAATAGCATGTTGAGAGTTACTGATGAAATCTCCTTTTGTTTTTGACAGGCAGAAGAGGGAAATATTGAATATAAGGTATGATGCTCCTTGTTCCATGAGAATGATTTCACATCATTGTATGGTGGTACCCTATTCCAGATTATTATCTACTATTATCTACCCTGCAGTCTTGGCGTGAATATTAATGCCACCTTTAATTTTCATTCTAGCTCAAACTGGTGAACCCTACTCAATATAGATTTGAGCACCTGGCCACACAAATGAAGTGGCGACTGCAGGAAGGACGAGGAGAGGCAGTGTACCAGATTGGGGTGGAGGATAATGGCCTGCTTGTTGGTCTGTCCGAAGCTGAAATGAGAGCTTCACTGAAGACCCTGCGCAGGATGGCAGAAAAGTACTTTTGACCTTAACATTTCAAGCTCTGAGCTCTGAAGATACCATTCATTGCATAGTTGCTGTTCATTGTTTACAACTGAAGTAGTGCCATGCCTGTGTTGAAGAAAGGGTTTTGTCCGACTCTTCATAAACCGGAGTGACAGTTCAGTTGAGTTCTGGGTTTAATACGTATTCAAGAATCTGCAGATTGGGAGAGAAATGACCAGACCTCTGGCAACAAAAGGAAGACAGTACAAGGCTTAGGTCTCAATCATGGCTCTCTCCCGGACGAAGGCAAGAGGGGGGTCAGATGGCTCAACGGGTTAAGGCGTTGGCCTCATGATCGGAAGGTTGTGAGATCGAGCCCCCGCTGTGGCTATATGACTTTGTGTCCTTGGGCAAGGCACTTCACCCTACTTGCCTCAGGGAAAATTGTCCCTGTACTTACTGTAAGTCGCTTTGGATAAAAGCGTCTGCTAAATGTGTAAATGTAAATGTAAGAGAGCATTCTTTCATAGGGCATTCATAGATCATTCTTTCATAGAAGGTGTTTTCAGTAGTGATTAGTGTGTGACTAGTACACAGGAAATCTAATTTCTTCCACACCTGCCAACCTTGTCACAAATAAGTGGCTTAGTTAAGTAGAAAACAAGTGTGAGACCATTCTAAACTTGGCATATCCTGGCAAAGACTATATCAAGCAAATGTTGAGAAGTAGTTTATTATTTCTGACACACTCCCTCACGCCTGTCTAAGCTTAAGAACTTGACTGCTTGATCTTTGTGATGCCAGGGTTGGTGCTGATATTACACTACTCCGGGAGAGAGAGGTGGATTATGACTCTCGTAAAATCGCGGAGGTTCTTGTCCGGAAAGTTCCAGATGACCAGCAGGTGAGACAAAGCAGCTGTCGATATTCTGTTGTCCTTTGGACATTTAGAAAGTATTTTAGACAGCAAACTTTCCAACTCTTGACTTTGACACAGTACTCTTTCTTGATATGTTTCTTGAAATGGATTCTTCCTTCTTCTATCCTCACATTTGATGTCTCTGTGTGTGAGTATAGTTTCTAGACCTCCGAGTTGCCGTTCTGGGAAACGTGGATTCTGGGAAATCAACTCTATTAGGTGTCCTGACACAAGGAGAGCTGGATAATGGCAGAGGCCGAGCACGTCTCAACCTGTTCAGGCACCTGCATGAGATCCAGACCGGCAGAACCTCCAGCATCAGCTTTGAAATCCTGGGGTTCAATAGCAAAGGAGAGGTTGGTTCAGACACAGCGTCATCTTATAACCCTGTCATGTCAGCGATGAGTGCACAATCTAGGTTACTATTTAGATTTGGTAATGTTAGTTCCAGATCCATGAATTGGAAAGCCATTCATTTGCTAAATAAATAATTACTCATTTAGCAGATGCTTTTATCCAAAGTGACTTACAGAAGCAATCAATTAAATCAATTAATCAATTAAGCATTCAATGCTAATGCTTTCCATTCTGTTAAGGTGGTGAACTACAGTGACTCTCGTACAGCTGAAGAGATTTGTGAAAGCTCCTCTAAGATGATCACCTTTATTGACCTGGCAGGCCACCACAAATACCTGAAGACCACCATCTTCGGCCTCACTAGCTACTGCCCGGACTTTGCCATGCTAGTGGTCAGCGCCAACACAGGCATAGGTGGGTGTGCCCCATCATGGTTTGACTCTGGTATTGCACATTCCTCTCCCTTCTCTTTGGACAGTACAACAACAAACACATGTGTATCAGAATCAGAATCAGAATGGGGGTTTATTCGCTATGCAAGATTAACAAACATAGAATTCACTTTGGCAGGAATGAGCAAACATAGAACATATATGTGGCATACTGATAAATGAATACAATGTAAAATACACTACAGATATGATACATATAAACAAATAATACAAATGATACAAATAATACAAGTGATGCAATAGTACAAATGATACAGGTAACATGGAAGTACAAATAACATAGGTACAGAGTGGAATGGGTATATATAAGTGTATGTTTGACCTGACTGCCATGCACCTGTGACCTCTGACCACCAGTCGGCACCACTCGTGAGCACCTAGGGCTGGCCATGGCCCTCAAGGTACCGATCTTCATTGCCGTTAGCAAGGTGGACCTTTGCTCCAAGGGTACGGTGGAGCGGACCGTGCGGCAGCTGGAGCGAGTGCTGAAGCAGCCCGGCTGTAACAAGGTTCCCATGGTGGTAGCCTGCCCAGACGATGCTGTCACCGCCGCCCAGCAGTTCGCTCAGTCCTCCAGGTAGCTTCTGGCCCTTAAAGCTTACATTAGCTTTTCATTTCTTTTTTTTTTCCTTTCAGTTTGGTCATTTAGCAGACGCTCTTATCCAGAGCAACTTACAGCAATTACAGGGACATTCTCCCTGAGGCAAGTAGGGTGAAGTGTCTTGCCCAAGGACATAATAACACGGGGAGGACATGCAGACTCCACCCAGAGAGATCATGGTTGGGCCCGAGATTCAAACTCATGATCTCCTTGTTGGGAGGCAAAAGTCTTAACCGCACTGCTACCGTGCACCCCACTGAACATTTATTATTTTTTACAATTATATAAAAATGTTACGCTAAGACTCGAGGCCCTGTATGGCAATAAACTGAAGAACTTATTATTAAGAGAATACATTTCTATTCTAAGATGCTTTCAAAGTGTAACTCTTCTGTGTGTGTCTCTACTCTGCAGCATCACACCAATATTCACATTGTCCAGTGTGTCTGGGGAAAGTTTGGACCTGCTCAAAGTGTTCTTGAACATTCTCCCACCCCTGAGCAACAGCAAAGAGCAGGAGGAGCTCATGCAGCAGCTCACTGAGTTCCAGGTACAGCACAGTTTCTCAGTTATTATTGTATTGGCATAGAGTACTATTTTGTCAAAGCAACCATTACATATAAATATACCAACACAATATGTGGTATACAGTTAACCCTTTTTTTACAGGGGTTACGTTCCAAAAAGAACCTGTGCTAAGCGAAATCCGTGAAGTAGAAACCTGTATTATACAATGAAATACTCTGTTATATATTAAAACCAAAGAACAAACCCTTTTTACAGGCCCAAGCATTTGTTTAACAAATAAAAGTACTGTATTCTGTAAATCGCAACTTTATTGATGCGCAGGTTTGTGTTGGAGAGACTGTTTAGCCAATCAGAATGCAGAACACAATGCACGAGGCAAATAAAGTAGCGAAACCGTGAAAAGTGAGCCGTGATATGGCGAGGGTTCACTGTATTTAAATGATTGTGGAATGGTAAGGCCTATTCATGGTGTGCTTGCATTCGACCCCAAAATGCGACCTTTTGGTCTCAGTTTAGACGCAACCATCAAGAAGCTGGCTGCAGTCGTGCTAGATTGTACCATGAGCTAGCTAGCACTAGCTTATTAGCAAATTAAGAGGCGTTTATTACACCTATCCACAAATATCTTAGATTTTTAGGTATTTAACTTATTATTTGAGGTAGAAATGCTGAAGGCTCGCTTATAGCTCTTCAGTGAGGAAACTGACTGCAGTGGTGCTAGCCTGTACTATGAGCTAGCTAGCACTTGTCTAGCTCGGACTAGTAGAGCCTCATCCACATGCCAGTGAGGCAAGCACACCCCACATATTCCCCAGAAATGGTACCCACTCTAGTTCAGGCATTAACATATATTGGTTAGTGTGTAATCCTGGCTTGAAGTTCAACCCTTTTTGGAATGTTGGCTATGGTCTGTGTGTGTCTATACAGGTGGATGAGATTTACACAGTACCTGATGTGGGGACAGTGGTGGGTGGAACACTCTACAGGTCAGTCACTGGAACACACTCACCACCTGTAGCACAGGAAGGGCTGGTACTGCCAGCTTAAAAGCATCTGATACATGTAAATGTAACCCTGGGTTTTTAGTGTTATAGTAGTGGTTCGCTTCAACCAGGGTTGATCACCATGGTAACTTGTGCTGCACACCTAACCTGATCCAGAGCGGGTTATGTAAAGCACCACCTACTGACCAATCAACTCTCTTGGGATGTAGCATCATCGTTGGTAGAAGATCCCACAAACTTGATGCATAAATAGTTTGCGTCTCTGTAATGAGTAGCCCACGTTTGGTGCCTATCCCAGTGGTTCCCAGTGGTTCCTCAGGACCTGAGGACCAGGGTGTTCCCTGTGGACCAGGGTGTTCCCTGTGGACCAGGGTGTTCCCTGAGGACCAGGGTGTTCCCTGTGGACCAGGGTGTTCCCTGAGGACCAGGGTGTTCCCTGAGGACCAGGGTGTTCCCTGTGGACCAGGGTGTTCCCTGAGGACCAGGGTGTTCCCTGAGGACCAGGGTGTTCCCTGTGGACCAGGGTGTTCCCTGAGGACCAGGGTGTTCCCTGAGGACCAGGGTGTTCCCTGTGGACCAGGGTGTTCCCTGAGGACCAGGGTGTTCCCTGAGGACCAGGGTGTTCCCTGTGGACCAGGGTGTTCCCTGAGGACCAGGGTGTTCCCTGAGGACCAGGGTGTTCCCTGAGGACCAGGATGTTCTCAGAGGACCAGGATGTTCTCAGAGGACCAGGGTGTTCTCAGACCATTTTCTCTGATTGAGAATGACTTCTGGATGGGAGTAGAAACATCTTGATTTACAGATGAATATTTCTACAATTCAGTGTAGATTATACATTTTATGTAAATTGTATATGTAAATGAAGTATGGTTTACTTCTTATCCTTGTGGATTTTATGCCATATCTCAAATTGAAAATTGTTGTATTACCTGTGTGCACATTTCCAATTAAGTGAATACCTTATCAACTAACCACCATCTTAGTTACCGTCTGCATCATGGGCACTGCACACAGCACTGTTTAACAAAGGCTCAGTAAAAATTACAGGCCTTGGTGTTAATCTTTGGTTTCTGCCTGTCTCTCTCTGTGTGTGGTGTCTCTCTGTGTGTGGTGTCTCTGTGTGTGGTGTCTCTCTGTGTGTGGTGTCTCTGTGTGTGGTGTCTCTCTGTGTGGTGTCTCTCTGTGTGTGGTGTCTCTCTGTGTGTGGTATCTCTGTGTGTGTGGTGTCTCTGTGCGTGTGGTGTCTCTCTGTGTGTGGTGTCTCTCTGTGTGTGGTGTCTCTCTGTGTGTGGTGTCTCTGTGTGTGGTGTCTCTCTGTGTGGTGTCTCTCTGTGTGTGGTGTCTCTCTGTGTGTGGTGTCTCTCTGTGTGTGGTGTCTCTGTGTGGTGTCTCTCTGTGTGTGGTGTCTCTCTGTGTGTGGTGTCTCTGTGTGTGTGGTGTCTCTCTGTGTGGTGTCTCTCTGTGTGTGGTGTCTCTGTGTGGTGTCTCTGTGTGTGGTGTCTCTCTGTGTGGTGTCTCTCTGTGTGTGGTGTCTCTCTGTGTGTGGTGTCTCTCTGTGTGTGGTGTCTCTGTGTGTGTGGTGTCTCTGTGTGTGTGGTGTGTCTCTCTGTGTGTGGTGTCTCTGTGTGGTGTCTCTCTGTGTGGTGTCTCTCTGTGTGTGGTGTCTCTGTGTGGTGTCTCTCTGTGTGGTGTCTCTCTGTGTGTGGTGTCTCTCTGTGTGGTGTCTCTGTGTGTGGTGTCTCTCTGTGTGGTGTCTCTCTGTGTGGTGTCTCTCTGTGTGTGGTGTCTCTCTGTGTGTGGTGTCTCTGTGTGTGTGGTGTCTCTCTGTGTGTGGTGTCTCTCTGTGTGTGGTGTCTCTGTGTGTGTGGTGGCTCTCTGTGTGTGGTGTCTCTGTGTGTGGTGTCTCTCTGTGTGCGGTGTCTCTCTGTGTGGTGTCTCTCTGTGTGTGGTGTCTCTGTGTGTGGTGTCTCTCTGTGTGTGGTCTCTCTCTGTGTGTGGTGTCTCTCTGTGTGTGGTGTCTCTGTGTGTGTGGTGTGTGGCCAGCGGGGTGTGTAAGGAGGGCGAGAGGCTGGTGGTAGGGCCCACGGACGAGGGCCGCTTCCTGCGCCTCAGGGTGGACAGCATCCAGAGGAATCGCTCGGCCTGCAGGGTGCTCAGGGCCGGCCAGGCCGCCACCCTGGCTCTGGGGAACTTTGATCGCTCTCTGCTCCGGAAGGTCAGTTGTCAGACACAGAGCTACTTTACCACATGCTGAGGGAGTCTTCATCACTTACATTTACATTTATTCATTTAGCAGACGCTTTTATCCAAAGCGACTTACAGTAAGTACAGGAACATTTTCCCTGAGGCAAGTAGGGTGAAGTGCCTTGCCCAAGGACACAACATCACCCCCCACTTCCTGTTGTTTGTGTTTGAATGTGTCATTTGGCAATGTCTCCAGTCGACATATACTTCAGGCCTCCGAAAATGGTCCTGTATTTGCTTCACCTCCCCTTGCAGGTGAAACCTAAAATGGAAACACTTTACATTAAAGTTAAGTTGACTACTGTGTAACTAACAGGGTAGTTATATAGGAACTGACTCTTTATTACAGTATTATTACACACGAGAAGTTTGGTATTGGGGAAGTTGGGCTTTCCAGGGCTAAGTGGACGATTGATTTGTTAGATAACACATTTATTGTTCAACTGGCTCTTCACAGCATCCACTCAGCTCATCATCCACTCTGCCCTTTCATTGCGCCTTCTTACTCGTTTAAAATGACCTAAGCCATGTCATACCACTACGTTATGGAGCATTTTCTACATACCACTTATCTACCATTGGTATTGCTAAGTAGTGACATTGTAGTTAATTTTACCTCAATGTAAAGTCTTGCTTAAATTTGTCTCTAGGGTCAACCGATAGCGGTTCAGCTTTTATACTGACTAGAGATCCTTGCAAAACATACGTTTTCCCATAAATGTAAATGCTGTTATGGTACATATTGCTTTATCATGAAATGTTAGTCAAAAACGAATACGTTGGGATATATATTGATACTGTCAGTGCTTCAGAACTTCACCATCATATACATTTTGGGCCATACTGCCCAGCTCTAATCTCAATGTTAATCAAAGTGACTGTTTCAAGTTCAAGGTGAGAACAATTCCAAGAAGAAACCACGACAATACAAAAAAATGTAATGTTGGTTAACTTGTTCCCATGAAACTAATGGTCAGGTGTCTCTGTTCGTGTGGTTTGGCTAGGGCATGGTGATGGTCAGCCCCAAGATGAACCCAACCATCTGCTGTCAGTTTGAAGCAGCCATCGTTCTCCTGTTCCACGCCAAGACGTTCCGAAGAGGCTCCCAAGTCACGGTGCACGTTGGGAACGTGAGACAGACGGCCACCGCTGAGAGCCTGCAGGGGAAGGTACTCATTCAGCCTGGCTGGTTGTGTTCACATGCCAGCTTGTTGGCTTGACCTGGGGAGGACAGGACACCATACAAACAGGCTTGACAGAGTGAGACGGAGAATTTGTGAAAAGAAGATGGAGTTTTACTGTCTCACTCAGTCAAGGATGTTTTTGGATCTTGAAATCTACTTATAAAGGGTCCTTCATTTTTATCTGAAGTTTCATTCCAAACATAGTCACTGGGGAAAAAGTGGTCCACAGATTTGTCTATCTGAAACTTGTATGTTCACGTCAAAAATGCAAGATTAGTTTAGCTATAGATTTTAACAAACCAAGGTCCTTAAAATTAATTAATAATTTGACCTATATTTTACTATAGGGCCCAATTTAGACAAATATGTATTTGTCAATGGCATTCTAATGTGTCAGTAGAGAGTAACTGTGTGTGAAGTTGTGTGAACCTGCACTGTGTTCTGGCCACCCTGCCCTGACGCAATGTCTCCCCTGGCCACCAGGAGGAGCTGCGTACGGGCGAGCAGGCGGTGGTCTGCTTCCGCTTCCTCAAGCATCCAGAGTACCTCCGCCTGGGAGCCAAGCTGCTCTTCAGGGAGGGCGTCACCAAGGGCATCGGCCATGTCACACGCCTACTGCCTGCATCCCAGAACCACAACCAGAACCACGACCAGAACCTGAAAGACTACTGATGGAGAGACACACACCCCCCAGGTGGGGGAGGAGGAGAGGGGGAACACCCCTCCCACACACCCCCCAGGTGGAGGAGGAGGAGAGGGGGAACACCCCTCCCACACACCCCCCATGTGGGGGAGGAGGAGAGGGGGAACACCCCTCCCACACACCCCCCATGTGGGGGAGGAGGAGAGGGGGAACACCCCTCCCACACACCCCCATGTGGGGGAGGAGGAGAGGGGGAACACCCCTCCCACACACCCCCCAGATAGACACAGACGCCCAGCTGTGGTCTGTGATTGGCCAGCCCACCCTGATACTTGGATGTCATCTTATGAGATTGGAGTATTTAAATCAGAGCCACAGCTGCATATTTCCGTCTTTATTTAACCAGCGTGTTGTTCTACGAAGGGTTTGACGTCGGGTTTGATCAAACTTTTTTTCCCTTTTCGATTGGAGCAAAGCTGGGATAAGTGCCGCTCTCCTTCCCTCTGCCCTCTAGCATCTTGTAGTAATGCTGGCTGACCCCTTTAAGTACTAGACTAACAGCAAACAGGATTCTGCAAAAGTCTGCTTCCTATGCCTGGTTTATCATGCTTCTCCAAATTCATGTGGGAATTTGAAGACGGAAAAGAGGCGCAGTTTTTACATTAAATAAGGATAGAATAAAAAACAGCTGCTGAATCGACCATTAAAATGGCCCCTTTCTTTGTTTAACTCAGCCAAGGTTAATGGCTAAAGTAGTTAAAAGTCCACAAATATATTAGTATGGTATGTCTTCTGGTATACCTGCAGCACTTTAACTATAATCCGAAGTGAGGTTACTAACAAAAATCCATTCCCAAATAAGTGGTGTATATTTTAAGTAAGTTTTTTTTTTTTTTTTTACATGTTCATAATGTTGCTATAGATTGTGATGTACCGTTGACCCTGCTTTCTATTTCAGAAGCCACTGGGCTATTAGGACTGGTCTGAGCCAGAAATACCAAACAAATGATCCGTTGGCCTTTGTATATAGTAAAGGTCCATTATTGAAATAACTTTGTGTGTCAGTGGCAGCTTTGCACATCTAGCCATATTAGAACTGCATCATCTAATCATGTTAGAGCTGCATGCCTAACTAGGTCTCATACTAGAATAACTAGTCAAACGTTTGAGAATCATTTGTTCCCTTGTAATTTATGAGGTTTTGTGCAATTATAAACAACGCAATGAATGTACTGTATATACTAAACCTCAGTGTTATCATATTATGACACTACAAATGTTAATTAAATATGTTGATTTTGCACATTTTGGAATATCTTTGCATGTAGTACTTATTGTAAAATCTGGTTTTGGGACAATTCAAGTAATGTAGACTTTTGTTATGAGAAGCTATGAGACATTGTTTAAAGACTGAATGAGACTAAGATGTAGTTTATTGATAAGATGCACTTTGAATAAATCTGAAAACCATCTTAAAGGTTTGAGTTAGATTCATGCTTTTTGTCAGAGTATTGTGTATGTGCCATGTTAAAACTATTATAATCTGATCCCTCTTAATTCGCATTTCACTGCCGCAAAAATACTTGTTTAAAGATCATTTTTTTATTAGCAATTTACTTATTTGGCTTGATCAACAGATATTTTACATGACAGTAACTATTACTTATTACCACTGAAGCGCAGCTTAAACATATTTTCACACAATTTTTCAACAAATGTTTGTCTGTGTATGAAGTCATTTTGATGGAAGGATTTAGAAAAAACAATTATCCAAGGGACCTATTAAGCTTGTGCAAATTGTCATTCATTGTTTATGTAGTTGCACTTGAAGAAACTGCATGCTAGACTACACACACACACATGGCACACATACAACACTCACACACGCGTAGCACATACATCAACACCTGAAAAAATATTTATATGAAATAACACAACGTAATAACACAGCATTGAGTCCAAGTGCGAGAACCTTTTGCTCACTTTGCTTAATCGCCTCCTGTTATTATAGATCACAGCACATTGTCAAACAAGGTGTGTTTGTAGACGTTGGCCTCTTGCTGTGAGATACAAAAAGCTTCATTGTGATATTTACTCACTTCTACGAAACAAATGTGCTAAGTAAAATGCGCTCAGCTTTACAAAAAAAAAAACACTTTAGAAAAATCCTCTTCATTACAAATGTAATACAATAAGGACATTCCTTCTGGTCGGACTGGCATTTCAACCTGCACGCACAAGGTCATGTTAAATGTGTTGGAAGCAATGAATGGCCTTGGTTGCTGTGACCCTTGGATCAAGGTCAAAAACGAAATGCTGAGATGCAGTGCTAGTGTGCCCTTCCAAGGTCTTAGCCATATTAAGTCACGATGGGCTCCCTTCCATGTGTCGGTCCAGTCAGCAGCATTCAGGCGAGGCTCCTCTGTCGAGGTTTGATCCTCAGATAAAGCTGGGAAAAGAGCACAGTACAGTATGAGCGTGGTTTCATTCGGAGCCGGGGGGGGGGGGGGGGGGGGGGGGGGACATTATATAAGTAACAGGATTACTTTGACAAATCTGATGAAAAGTAGAGCGGAGGAGGGCAGGCCAGGTTGGATGTTATTTATAATAGGAAAAGAAAAGGAATCAAATAAACTATTTTTGGAGTCATGCAAAAAAAACAATCTGCATAAAAACTAGTTCTTGTTTAAAGATTATATAGCGTAACTTCACAATGACAAAGAAATGGGTAAAACAAATGTACTGTATCCCTTGTCAATTCTACCAGTGTGTATTTACTTTTTTTATTACTTATTTTATTATGACCTTAACATGTCTGAATACGATCCCTAACAGACTGAAGGTTGTCATGGATGAGTGGAGGATGTCCTTCTGCTCACCCCTAGCAGGTTCCTGGGGACGTAGCCTTCTCTGTCTCCACAGCGGGCCCACCACCAGTCTGTCTCGTCCTGGTCGTCTCGCCTCAGCACAGTCATGCAGTCCCCCTCTCGGAAGGGAAGCTCGTCATCGCTCTTGGTGTCGTAGTCCCACAGTGCGTACACCACCCCTCGGTTCATGATACCCATCTTCTCCTGAACCCCTGTAAACACATGCGTGTGAGACACTTTCTAGCAAGTCACAATACAACAAATTCTTCCAGCCAAGCAGTAAAAAAGTGTAATGTTAATATATCAACAATAATTAAACGCTGCCTTACAATCCCCAGGGCAGATCGTGGCACAGGTTGTTGTGCGTATGATTTATTCTTTATCTTCATAAGTTTAAGATGATACTTTTGTCAGTATAACCCAATTACAGTGTAGAGGGAAATATATTGATTCCATGATTCTCATCTCCTAGTCCACAATCTTCTAGAGCCTTTCTTGGTGGCCTCAGTGTTCAAGAGGATAACTCACCTCCTGGTTACTTAATTGATTCCTAGTGCTATAGGCTTTGCATAAGGATCGCCCTACAAAATGTCAACTTCAATAGGAAAATATTTTCCCATCTGCGCTGCCCTCGACAGTTGATAACGAAAAGCCATAAATGGCCCTTGTCCTCCTACATCTGACAGCCCCGTGGAGGGGAGGGGGGCGCTCTGATGCTCCCCTTAGGTCTGGTGTAGGGCAGTGGTCTTCAACCCTGGTCCTCAGGACCCACTGTCCTGCATGTTTTAGATGTTTCCCTGCTCCAACACACCTGATTCTAATGCATGGGTCGTTATCTAGCTCTGAAGAATCCTGGTAAACAATCATGCATTAGAATCAGGTGTGTGGGAAGGGGGAAACATCCAAAACATGCAGGACAGTGGGTCCTGAGGACCAGGGTTGAAGACCACTGGTGTAGGGGAACATGAGACTCACCATAGAGGAACTGGGAGCACTGGGCATAACCCTCCTCCATCTCCTCACACTTGTCTGCTGCCGTCTGGAGGTCACTGTAAGTGGAGGCGAACACAGCAGCTCCAGACTCAACCAGGAACTTGCACACCTGGACGTTGTTACAGGAGGCTGCACAGTGCAGGGGAGTCCTGGTGGAGGGGCAGGACAGGGTGCAAAGACATGCCAAGGAGAGGAAGAGGAGAGCAAGAGGCAGTTAGATGAGGAAGACCTGAACCTGAACATCGTCTTTCGTGGAAACTGCTCATCTGCAATCTGGGCTTAATCAGTGACTCACCTAGTCTTAAATACAGATTTCGTGGTATGCACAAAGTATATAAAATATTTGAATTTGATATTCATTAATTGATTAACTCACCATCCATCGCTATCAGCTGCATTCACATTGACACCAAACTGCACCAGGAACTTGACGATCTCTGTGTGTCCGGCACAAACAGCATTATGCAGCGCTGTGATGCCCTCGTCGTTGGGCAAGCTGGGGTCCTCGACCTGTACAAGACAACATCAAGCGACTTCAGACTGGTATATTAATATCCATCAAAAAGCCATTTATATCCAAAGAGTTTGTAGCATTTAAAATGCGTCCTTTCAATTGAAAAATCACCATATATATCATATATATATATTGTATATATAGATATGTATATTGTATATCAAGATAGATGTGTAGTAATTTTGTATTATCTATCATTCATCATCTATCATTTTATACTTCAGATTGTTTATTTTTTTAAATTGTCAGTTTATTGTACTTGTCTACTTGAAAAGAAATGTGGGTTCCGTTTATGTTTATTTTTTGCACCTTCTGAGGCAAAAGGACGATAAACTAACATATATAAAAAGAAGATAGATAATAAAAAATAACTATTCATACAGATAGAATAGGAATATAAGAATATGAGTGTGAATATATACAAGTTGGTGCTAAGATTGATCCGATTGAATGTAAAGCGATAATCAACGGCATTCTTTGGGTACCCGGATATATTTTTCAACATAGTTCCTGATGTAGATATCTCATTTAACACAACCTGCCTTGATTTTCAGAACTGCCATAACTAATATATCTGATTTTGACCATCATTGGCCCCTGGATTTCCCATGTATACTGTGTTTATCATCTCCTATGTG
Source organism: Neosalanx taihuensis (assembly GCA_030340665.1). Lineage (NCBI taxonomy): Eukaryota > Metazoa > Chordata > Actinopteri > Osmeriformes > Salangidae > Neosalanx > Neosalanx taihuensis. The sequence goes on from CM059314.1 coordinate 7,524,848, forward strand.
AGTGAATGGCAGTTCAGAGTAAATGAAAAGGTTCTGATTAAATATACTTGGCCATTTGTCTTTCTTTCTTTCTTATGTTATGAACTTTCCTATGCTGTGAGCCAACTGTAGACAGCAACATTAACAGCTTTACAGAAGGTGCCAACTTTTTTTCACCTGCTAACATAAAAGCATGTGCAATTACCTGGCAAGAACTGCGTCTCTGTTTGAACTAGATTGGTTAGAAAATTGTTTTGGGATGTATTTTGATTGGTTTGAGCACATTCTGTTTGTTAACTTTGCACCACCTGCATAATCGAGAGGTTATTTGCACTCTGCCCATTTTGCACATCTGCACATCTGTTACTGCATCACCTGTTCATTTTGTTCATTTTGCACATCTGCTCATTGCATCATTTGCACTAATTGTACATACTTAATCACTTGAATCTGTACATTCTGTAACCATGTATATTCTGATTATACTGTTCATACTGTGTATATTCTGAGTATACCCATATTTATTATTATATTCTGTTGTAATAACTGTTTTGCACTTCTGGTTGGATGCTAACTGTATTTCGTTACCCTGTACTTGTACCTGTGTAATGACAATAAAGTTGAATCTAATCTAATCTAATCAATGAGCACTATAGCATGAAGCAGATCGATAGGTGAGTGAAATGTACTGTTCTGAATACGTACGTCATAGATGACCCTCTGAACCAAGTCGTACTCGCCCTCTAACGAGGAGTCCAGCAGCAAGGCCAGGGGGTTGAACTTCACTCTCATGCCGTGGTCGATCCGGTCTGAGCCCACCTTCCTGAGGTTGGTCCTCTTGCCCTGAAGACACACACCAGGAGGGGGACAGTTCAGCTGCCTTCAACTCACAAAAGCTTGTATTCAAACATTACAAGCTAACAACCTCATGTGTAACAATAGTAACAACCTTCACAAAGAAATCAGCAATTAAACACCTGATTTTAAAAAGTTAGTTTTAAGCAGTTTCTTAAATCAAGCAAACTGGGAATATTTTCTAATGGTAGTGAGTTCCACAGAGCAGTACATGAAAGGTAAAGGTTTTCAATGAGAGGCTGATGTAGAGATGGAACCAGCAGAAGAAGAGGAGAAACATGTTGCCCATATGTGCCCAAAGCATGTGGGTGTGTGGTTCCATACCGCTGGCAAAATGACCTGTCCTGTGACCTCAGGAGGCTGCATGTTCAGGTTGTCCTCTCCCACGTCAGGCTCCACGGAGCTGGGATAGGGTGGCGGAGGGTAGGGGGGGTACTCCTCTAGGTAAGTGTCAGTGTGGACGGGGGACGGAGGGCAGGACTCCTGTTCCTCCTCCTCCAGGGGCGCGGCATGGCAGGGCGAGGGCGACGGAATGGGCAGACGGGGAGGAAGAGGAGGAGGCTTCTGAACCTCCTCCTCACTCTCGACAGGCGGGGGCTCCAAGACAGCGCGGGGGGGCGCCCACGGGTGTCCTCCCCCGTCTCTTCCCGCCTCCACCTCCACCTCATCGGACTGGTAGAAGGGGGCCGTCGTAGGAACCCCTGCTGCAGCCACGGTCTCCATAGCGGCCAGAGTCGTCTTCTGGTAGAGAAGCTTCTGTATGTTGGGGCCGGCGGGCCCCTCGGGCTCCGTGATGGAGCTGCGCTTCTTGAGGGGCCGTGGGGCATGGTGCAGCCTCCTGCGCAGGGCCTCCAGATCAGCATCGCTGGGGTGACGGTGGGGGTGGGAGATGAAGGGCAGCAGCTTGGTGGGGCTGAGAGGCCGAGGCGCACGCTCCGATTCTGAGCCTGGGCCCTCGCTGGCCGGGGCCACCGCTGGGGCCAGGGCCCCCTGGTCTAACTCAGTCTCAGAGACCTTCTCAGAGTAAACGTTGTCTGTAGTGAAAGACTGCTGCCCCCCGCTGGCTGGGATGACTGGTTTTCCATATACTGGGGGGACAAAGAGAAGAGAGAGTGAGACAGAGTGGAAACGTATGGTTCCTTCCTGTATAACCAGCTGAACTTTCTCACCTCTAGGCTGTGTGCGTGTCAGGGTGCCTGTCCCTCCTTGTGGGTAGCCCTTCCCTGGGGTCGGCTGCTGTGTGTACATGGAGTAGATGGAGGAGGCCGCCACCGTCTGAGGCTTCTGCAGCAGCGGAGGTGGAGGCTCTGGAGGGTCAGGGGTGAAGGGCCTCACGGTGGCTGCCGGCGGGGCTTCCTGTTTGGGAGGCAGGGGCAGCGTGTGGCTGTGGCTCGGAATGGGTGGTGGTGGACGTGGGTAGGGCGCAGCAGGTTTGGCTTTGCCAGGGAAGGTGCCAGTGCTGTAAGGGGGTTTACTAAAGATGGCAGGGCCAGGCTGGGACATTGATTTAGGCTTGCTGGGTATCGGTGGGGGCATTTTTCCTGGAGCCTAGGGGTACAAACATGATCATAGTCATTTAATATCATTTATGAAATGCATGAGATACTCACACTGTCAACAACATTCATGAATATGTGCAATAACCTAACCAAACGCATCTAAGATCAAATATATATTTAGACCTCATTATATTATGTACTAAACTAAAATAAATGTGTCTTTGTAAAACAGCACCATTTAGGCCAAGCACCATTTTGCGAAAAGAAGTATCTTTGATGATGAAGTTGTACTTTATTGGAAGATGTGGTTATTGTATACCTGTTGTATAAATGTATACTTATTACTGATCTAACACCATCATTGCTAAATTTGCATTGTCTCAGGACACATCCTGTGTGGTAGGTGGTATTTCCATACAAGGGCAATGGAGGAATCCTGCAAGATGGGAGTGCGTGACTCAGTGTAGTACCTGAGCGTCCCTGTAGAGGTCCTCGCTGCTCTGATTATTTCGGGAGGGGATGGGGGGTGGAGCGTCCAGCAGGGTGTGTCCTCTCGTCTCCACATCTACCGCAGAAGCAACACCACATGATCAGAAGAGTGAAACTGCTGTTAGAGTAGAACAGTTTAGGATGGAGTCAGACAGAGGAACTTTTCATGGCGTTAACCGCTTCTCTTCCGTCTTAAATGCATTACAAGTGCATTGTTCAACACATTAAAAACTTGGTTTACTTGATTCTTGGGAGTGAAGTCTTGACCTGCGAGGGAGGGTGGCTGAGTAGGCGTGGCCTCCGCTCGCTTCTCCATTTGAGATGGTCCAATCAGAGACCTTGGATGTCTTGGATGGATGGAAACCTGACCAATTAAGAGGATATGGGTCAAACCCCTGAGTGAAGCCCGGAGCTGTGACATGACCTCCTCTGAGAGAAATCTGACTACGCTATTGCATGTTGCAAATTAGCGTTTAGTGACAATGACTCGTACCAAGTAACAGGGTGTGAATTGTCCTTTTGAATTTGAGTTCCATGCAACCATAACATTTAGAACAGGATGCATAGCTTTAGTCTGTCCTCAAAATCTTATTTGAAATATAATACTATTCAAGATGGAGCATAAGGACAGTTTGCATACATTTCATAAGGCTTTTTGCAATAGTAGCACTATCTAAATTGGTCATCGCTATTTCATAAAAGAATGACCTTTGTTAACAATAATGTTAAGGCTGAGAAAAGCCTAAATGAATGATGTTATGGTGTTGTGCCCTAAATACTAAAGAGCTGCCAGCTGGTTCAGCCAACCCAAACTTGTTATCAGAACTAAGAAATATGGCTGGTCATATACAGCAATCTACATTATGTTTGAACAGAGACAGCTCCACAGAAACAGGAAGTGTACAAGAGAGACAGAGGAAGACATAAAGGACCGACCGGAATCAGAATGACAGCCACCGGGGCGCCATGATCCACATGGATTAGGAGATTTGGATGTTTCAACCATAAACATGAGCTTTCATTCCTATTTCACCTGAGGCAGGTTTGAGCGGTCTAGGAGGAGCCTTCATGGACGACTCGGGCATTGGTAAGGTGGCAGTGCCATCTGGGTAGGCAGGCTTGACCAGCACCTCCTGTCGGCTGGGGACTGGGGGCCCACAGGCCGTAACGGCAGACTGAATGTAGGGGCCCACTGCGGCCACTCTGGAGGTGGAACCCTGCTGAGGACCCTGGTTGTCTGTGGGAAGCTGCTGAAAAACACACAAATATCTTTATAGCTACACATTCTTTTAATTCCAAAATGCTCTTGTGTTTTTGACTTACTGCATTTATGATGAAAACGATGCTCTATAGTGTGACTTGATAGACAGAGGTGATCATTTATACAGTGAGGTCAATAAGTATTTGATCACCCTGTGATTTACTTTTTGTTACCCTGTACTTGTACGTGTGTAATGACATTAAAGTTGATTCTAATCAAATTTTGCAAGTTCTCTCACTTAGAAAACATAGAGGGGGGTATACAATTTTCACTGTGAGAGACAGCATCTAAAAAAAGAAATCCAAAATTGACATTTCAGATTTTTTAAACCATTTATTGCTATATTACTGTGTCAAATAAGTGTTTGATCACTTGGTTATCAGACTTCTGACACGCAAAGACCTGCTGTTCTGCTTTTAAATAGTCCAAACTGCTCATGGGTCTTCCAACATGACGACCCGAAGCACACAGCCAGGAAAACCAAGAAGTGGCTCCGTAAGAAGCATATCAAGGCTCTGGAGTGGCCTAGCCAGTCTCCAGACCTAAATCCAATAGAAAATATTTGGAGGGAGCTGAAACTCCGTGTTGCTTAGCGACAGCCCCGAACTCTGACAGATCTAGAGAAGATCTGTATGGAGGAGAGGGCCAAGATCCCTGATGCAGCGTGTGCAAACCCAGTGAAGAACTACAGGAACCGTTTGACCAAATATTACAATTGTTTGATTCAAGTGATCAAATACTTATTTGACTCAGTCGTACAATGTGATTTCTGGATTTGTTGGGGGGATTCTGTCTCTCATGAAAACGTTATACCCCTCCATGTTTTCTAAACGATAGAACTTGCAAAATCACAGGGTGATCAAATACTTAATGACCTCACTGTGTATCAACAAAATGTATAGAATCTCTAGGCTCCACTTTCAAAAGGACTTTGTGTCTGAACAATACACGCGTGTGGTGAGCGCCAGAAGAGCTCGTTCTCGTAGCTCTGGAATGTTCCATCGATAAAAGTGAACAGTTGTTACGTGTCGTGCTGAAGCGAGCGTACCGGCAGGTTGTCCTTGTGCTGCAGCGCTGCCTTCTTCTTCCACAGACGCTCCCTCAGCTCAGCCACCCGGCGGTCCATGGCCGCCACCTCCAAGTTCCGCTTGTTAAGGCTCTCCCGCTGCTGCTGAAGCTTCACATTCTGGTCTTGGTTCAGCTTGTTCCTCACCTGGTAGGGAACAGAGTCACTTCAGGAACCTGAGAGGAAAGTAAAGGTTTGACCCTCATGTTTTAGCCCTGGCCTTCTCTGAACCATCAACTGACAAGCAGAACCGAGTTCTTCTTCTTTTTCCAGACATAGACCTCCAACAAAATGCTGTACATTTGTCTCAAATCACTTTAATCTGTACACACCCTGTATATTCTGATAATACAGTTCATACTGTGTATATTCTGAGTATACCATTATTATATTCTGTTGTAATAACTGTTTTGCACTTCTGATTGGATGCTAACTGTATTTCGTTACCCTGTACGTGTATCTGTGTAATGACATTAAAGTTGAATCTAATCCAATCGAATAAAATACCATTGCTCCCTGCGACGTCATACGATAATAACAACAATAAAAGTACAAAACCAACTCGTTGGGTCTGGTAGTTCAAAGTGGGGTTTCAGGCCTGCGTTTGTCACCTGCAGCTCCTTGTAAAGGCGCTCAAGGTCGCCGGTGGAGCTGGGCCCATCGTGAAGAGCATCCATCTTCACGCTCTTCAGAGTCTCCAGCTGCTGACTAAGCTCCTCCACCCTGCTGACAGCCGACAGCAGCTCCCGCTGCTTCTGCTGGAACAAGCCGTTCATCTGCTCGATCTCCTCCACTGCACGGACGACATACGCACACACACACCCATGTGAAGTCACGCACAGCAACACACAAAACACACTTATTCGGAACATGTCAATTGATTTTTAATAAAAAGTATGATTTGAAGATTTTGTATTTTGTCAAAATAATTACATTTTATTCATTTTTCAAGTATACAGTCATTAATTTAGCAGACGCTTTAAATATAATAGTAAAAAATAGTTAATAATAGTTTAATAATAGTTATTACTTTGCAAATTTTCCCCATATCGCAGGGGGTTCTGGTCCCCATTAACCGCGATAAACGAGGGGTTACTGTGGTCATAAAAATAATGAAAACACATTGAATGCGAAAGTGTGTCCAAACCTGTACTGTACATAAAAAGAGAACAGTAAAATGTGTCTTTTAAGGAGGCTTTTTGGACTATTTTAGAGGTACGTGAACTCTGTATTTAAGGGAGTCATATGGCTCAACGTGTTAAGGCGTTGGCCTTGAGGTTGTGAGTTCAAACCCCAGCTGTGGCTATGTGATGTTGTGTCCTTGGGCAAGGCACTTCACCCTACTTGTCTCAGGGGGTTGACTTAAATTGTAAGTCGCTTTGGATAAAAGCATCTGCTAAATGAAGCATTTTATGACAACGTGTCTAAAGTCTTTCTCTATGAAACCTTTTACACCAAAGCAGAAATGAAGACATATCAGTATTCAAAGCCATTACAATTCTCTTGTTTAAAGGTCAAAGGGATGTCAGCCTGAAATAACATGCATCCCCTGCCTCTTCACCCTCCTCCTCTCCACCAGTAACATTCTCTGCCTCTTCACCCTCCTCCTCCCCACCAGCCACATCCCCTGCCTCTTCACCCTCCTCTCCACCAGTAACATCCTCTGCCTCTTCACCCTCCTCTCCACCATCAACATCCCCTGCCTCTTCACCCTCCTCTCCACCATCAACATCCCCTGCCTCTTCACCCTCCTCCCCACCATCAACATCCCCTGCCTCTTCACCCTCCTCTCCACCATCAACATCCCCTGCCTCTTCACCCTCCTCCTCCCCACCATCAACATCACCTGCCTCTTCACCCTCCTCCTCTCCACCATCAACATCCTCTGCCTCTTCACCCTCCTCCTCCCCACCATCAACATCCTCTGCCTCTTCATCCTCCTCTCAGCTACCCACTGCTCAACCCTCCCCCTCTGCCCTCCCTCCTCCAGTGCCCCCTTCCTCTCCACGCTGTGGCCCAGTTGTTCTGTGTGTTGCTAATCCAGTGGGCTGCTAACCTAGTTTTCCATTGCTGAGGCGTTTCTGCTCCACTTGGCCCTTCAGGGCCCGCACCCTCCTGAGCTTGGCTTCCTGGTTCTGGGCATTCAGGCGGAGCTGGTGCAGCCTCTCCTGCTCGGACGCCTGCTGCTGCTGCTGCTGCTGCTGGTCCTGCAGCTTCAGATAGTGCAGACGCTGCTCCTGGTCCATCATCACATCATCACATCACCACAACATCACACCATCACAGCATCACAGCATCACATCATCACATCATCACATCATCACATCATCACACCATCACACCAGTCCCAATAAAACATTCCCATTCAATCTACTCATCGCAGCTAAACCAATAAAGAACCACTCTATTGTATTTTGTTCTATACACTACTGCTTAAAATGTCAGCTGGTCCCTGGTAATTCTTAATTGGCATTATTAATACTACTAATTAGCATCAATAATATAATACCTATACTTTCAAGTTGTTTGTCAAGTGCACCTTAACGATCATGTTATTAGTCATTTTTTTTACAGATTACAGGCTTTGGCTCAGTGAATTAACACACCTTTGAGGACAGAAGTTGCTGCTGAGCATTGATCTGCTGCTGTTGCCGTGACGCCAATTCCTGTAACTCTGATAGGGTAATGTCCATGCGAGGAGGAACCTGAGCACAAAAGAGAAAATCTCACACGGAAGCACAGTCTTGTCAACTCAGTCTGTACATCACAGTGAGTACAGCACAGTCAGTAGAGCACAGTCAGTACAGCATAGTCTACATCACAGTGAGTACAGCACAGTCAGTAGAGCACAGTCAGTACAGCATAGTCTACATCACAGTGAGTACAGCACAGTCAGTAGAGCACAGTCAGTACAGCATAGTCTACATCACAGTGAGTACAGCACAGTCAGTAGAGCACAGTCAGTACAGCATAGTCTACATCACAGTGAGTACAGCACAGTCAGTAGAGCATAGTCAGTACAGCATAGTCTACATCACAGTGAGTACAGCACAGTCAGTAGAGCATAGTCTGTACAGCATAGTCTATACAGAAGTCAGTACAGCACAGTCAGTACAGCATAGTCTATACAGAAGTCAGTACAGCACAGTCTGCACAGAAGTCAGTACAGCACACTCTATATAACACAGTACAGCACAGTCTGTATAGAACAGCCAGTACCGCAGTCAGTACAGCACAGCCTGTACAGAAGTCTGCACAGCACAGTCAGCACAGCACAGTCTGCACAGCACAGTCAGTACAGCACAGTCAGTACAGCACAGTCTGCACAGCACAGTCAGTACAGCACAGTCAGTACAGCACAGTCTGCACAGCACAGTCAGTACAGCACAGTCAGTACAGCACAGTCTGCACAGCACAGCCTGTACAGAACTGTGTCTGAGCACAACCTCAAAGCAGAAGTTTGCTTCCGTATTTTCTCAGTAGTTCACTACCAATTCTAACTCACTACTAGTACTATAGCTACCAATGAAGTATACCTAAATATTTTCAAGACATTTCAATACATTGTTAGTTTTAAGTCAGAGTCACAATTAACAGTCACTGTTAAACAAAAACTATGTTTGCATATTTTCACTCACTCCATTCTCCATGCATCTGTCCACTGTTCCCTTCATCATGTTTCTCTTGGCCAGGTGTTCCGAAGCTCTCGGTCCACCTGAGGAACAACATCACATTAGTGTGAAGTGTGTGTGTGTGTGTGTGTTCTTCATCTGTCTGTACACTGTTTTCTGAGAGAAATGCTGATTTGACTATTTTCTTGTTTTCTCATGCTCGTCCAACACTATTAACAATTCATTGTAACTGCAAGGAACAGACATTTGATGGGACCAAGCATATATTAGAATTCGGTAAATTATCAAAACAAATCCAAAGCCATTCATTGTTAAAACAATCTCCCTGCTTTAAGTCATGTTTATTACATTTGGGATTACAAGGTACAGCCTAGATGCAAGTACAACTAAGTTTACACAGGAATTTTAAGGACACAGCCTTACGTAAGGACCAGCAGGTCAACAGTGAACCAGGCCTCTTCCACAAGACTGTTCTGTTACACCAAAACACCACAAACACACACTGTCTACTGGACTTTGTACTATGTAAAAACTGATTTTGGAAACAGCCATATAATTTTACCATGTAATGTGAAAAATAAGGCTATACATATCTGTAAAGATGGCTGGTTTGGGGGGGGGCCTCCATATAATCTTTCCAGTTTCACAATCCAAATTCCCAGTATTACAGGGGGAACACTGAAACCCACCCATGTACGAACACACAAGCAGGACAGGGAGCCAATCTTGTTGTAATTGACCACAATCATGCTCCCATGGCTAATAGTAAGCTCTTTATGTGGCCATGTCTTCCACTGTTGCGCAACATGGCATGGATCACTGCATCCATACAGCCAGCCCAGGGGGAGGTAGATCACTGCATCTATACAGCCAGCCCAGGGGGAGCTAGATCACTGCATCTATACAGCCAGCCCAGGGGGAGGTAGATCACTGCATCTATACAGCCAGCCCAGGGGGAGGTAGATCACTGCATCTATACAGCCAGCCCAGGGGGAGGTAGATCACTGCATCCATACAGCCAGCCCAGGGGGAGCTAGATCACTGCATCTATACAGCCAGCCCAGGGGGAGGTAGATCACTGCATCTATACAGCCAGCCCAGGGGGAGGTAGATCACTGCATCTATACAGCCAGCCCAGGGGGAGGTAGATCACTGCATCTATACAGCCAGCCCAGGGGGAGGTAGATCACTGCATCTATACAGCCAGCCCAGGGGGAGGTAGATCACTGCATCTATACAGCCAGCCCAGGGGGAGGTAGATCACTGCATCTATACAGCCAGCCCAGGGGGAGCTAGATCACTGCATCTATACAGCCAGCCCAGGGGGAGGTAGATCACTGCATCCATACAGCCAGCCCAGGGGGAGGTAGATCACTGCATCTATACAGCCAGCCCAGGAGGAGGTAGATCACTGCATCTATACAGCCAGCCCAGGGGGAGCTAGATCACTGCATCTATACAGCCAGCCCAGGGGGAGGTAGATCACTGCATCTATACAGCCAGCCCAGGGGGAGGTAGATCACTGCATCCATCCAGCCAGCCCAGGGGGAGGTAGATCACTGCATCTATACAGCCAGCCCAGAGGGAGGTAGATCACTGCATCTATACAGCCAGCCCAGGGGGAGGTAGATCACTGCATCTATACAGCCAGCCCAGGGGGAGGTAGATCACTGCATCTATACAGCCAGCCCAGGGGGAGCTAGATCACTGCATCTATACAGCCAGCCCAGGGGGAGGTAGATCACTGCATCCATCCAGCCAGCCCAGGGGGAGGTAGATCACTGCATCTATACAGCCAGCCCAGAGGGAGGTAGATCACTGCATCTATACAGCCAGCATATTGTGTGGTTATTAACATTTATTGTATATCAAGTGATTTGTTTAATTGAATCTGAGAACAGAAAGACAATCTCATCCAATGAAAAGCCATAAGACTAGGTCACCAAGAAATATTACAGGTGCCATTTCTTAGGTCCATCATGTTGCTCTTACACTTGTAGACCATAAACATGATTCACTAATGTTAGACCACCCACCTAAAAACAACTGCAGATTGAATATGTAAATACTCAAACAAGTTCATACCATCCACTAGGGTCTCATTTCAACCAAGCTAGGAGGAGGGTTTACATAATCCTCTGTGGACCACATGACTTGGCTGGGACTGCCCTGACACAACTATGGCGGCGACCTGGAGTTGGCCTTTTGCCGTTTGAGGAACACAGGCTGAACTGTGGGGCTTGAAGGAACACAATTAGGGCTGCAGCTATCGATTAATCGATTAATCGGATAAGTACTTTATTTTCAGGCACTTTCAAAGGCAGCTGTTTCTTGTAGCCTCAACATTTATGGGGGGGCATTTTTGGGATGAACCTGAGTTTTCTTTGATATTTGGGGAAAGTATTTAACGCTCAGTGTACTATACTGATATGCTTTATTATTTATATTTTTGTTATATATTATATTTCAGTACCCCAATGTATTGATGGTTGTGCAATTGTTAATAAATGTGATAAGTGATTCGAGTAATGTTTATAGCTTTATTGGCCGTTTCTTGAAAATAAAGTACTTATCCGATTAATCGATAGCTGCAGCCCTAAACACAATACAGGCAGTGCAGTGCTAGGATGTGTGAGCACACACACAAATCACTGTGTTCTCTGCAAAAGCTGTGTCTTTCTGCAACAAGATGGGAGGTAGAATGATCTCCATGCTGGTAGGAGGGCGTGGCCAAGGGTCGACAAGGAGTGTGTGTCACCAGCAGATGGTCAATACAGCAGTGTCAGCATTTTTAAAACAGCTCCCTTGTATTCCAACAAGACATAGACACAACCTCCAGGGGAAACACTGAGAATGGGAATGGTGTGTTGGTGTGATGGTGTGTGTGGGTGTGTGTGTGTGTGTTTGTCCTCACCTGTCTCCCTGGGCGCTCGCTCGTGGCGCAGGAGAAAACGAACCTCCCCTCTCTGCTGACCCCAACGCTGCAGGACGTCCAGCATTCGCTCACCATCATCTATGGCACGCTCTGACAGCATGGAGTACACAACACAAGGAGTCATTACACACTGAGAGCATGGAGTACACAACACAAGGAGTCATTACACACTGAGAGCATGGAGTACACAACACAAGGAGTCATTACACACTGAGAGCATGGAGTACACAACACAAGGAGTCATTACACACTAAGAGCATGGAGTACACAACACAAGGAGTCATTACACACTGAGAGTATGGAGTACACAACACAAGGAGTCATTACACACTGAGAGCATGGAGTACACAACACAAGGAGTCATTACACACTGAGAGCATGGAGTACACAACACAAGGAGTCATTACACACTGAGAGCATGGAGTACACAACACAAGGAGTCATTACACACTGAGAGCATGGAGTACACAACACAAGGAGTCATAACAAACTGAGAGCACGGAGTACACAACACAAGGAGTCATTACACACTGAGAGCATGGAGTACACAACACAATGAGTCATTACACACTGAGAGCATGGAGTACACAACACAAGGAGTCATTACACACTGAGAGCATGGAGTACACAACACAAGGAGTCATAACACACTGAGAGCATGGAGTACACAACACAAGGAGTCATTACACACTGAGAGCATGGAGTACACAACACAAGGAGTCATTACACACTGAGAGCATGGAGTACACAACACAAGGAGTCATTACACACTGAGAGCATGGAGTACACAACACAAGGAGTCATTACACACTAAGAGCATGGAGTACACAACACAAGGAGTCATAAACTGAGAGCATGGAGTACACAACACAAGGAGTCATTACACACTGAGAGCATGGAGTACACAACACAAGGAGTCATTACACACTGAGAGCATGGAGTACACAACACAAGGAGTCATTACACACTGAGAGCATGGAGTACACAACACAAGGAGTCATTACACACTGAGAGCATGGAGTACACAACAAAAGGAGTCATTACACACTGAGAGCATGGAGTACACAACACAAGGAGTCATAACAAACTGAGAGCATGGAGTACACAACACAAGGAGTCATTACACACTGAGAGCATGGAGTACACAACACAAGGAGTCATTACACACTGAGAGCATGGAGTACACAACACAAGGAGTCATTACACACTGAGAGCATGGAGTACACAACACAAGGAGTCATTACACACTGAGAGCATGGAGTACACAACACAAGGAGTCATTACACACTGAGAGCATGGAGTACACAACACAAGGAGTCATTACACACTAAGGGCATGGAGTACACAACACAAGGAGTCATAAACTGAGAGCAAGGAGTACACAACACAAGGAGTCATTACACACTGAGAGCATGGAGTACACAACACAAGGAGTCATTACACACTGAGAGCATGGAGTACACAACACAAGGAGTCATTACACACTGAGAGCATGGAGTACACAACACAAGGAGTCATTACACACTGAGAGCATGGAGTACACAACACAAGGAGTCATTACACACTGAGAGCATGGAGTACACAACACAAGGAGTCATTACACACTGAGAGCATGGAGTACACAACACAAGGAGTCATTACACACTAAGAGCATGGAGTACACAACACAAGGAGTCATAAACTGAGAGCATGGAGTACACAACACAAGGAGTCATTACACACTGAGAGCATGGAGTACACAACACAAGGAGTCATAACACACTGAGAGCATGGAGTACACAACACAAGGAGTCATTACACACTGAGAGCATGGAGTACACAACACAAGGAGTCATTACACACTGAGAGCATGGAGTACACAACACAAGGAGTCATTACACACTAAGAGCATGGAGTACACAACACAAGGAGTCATAAACTGAGAGCATGGAGTACACAACACAAGGAGTCATTACACACTGAGAGCATGGAGTACACAACACAAGGAGTCATTACACACTGAGAGCATGGAGTACACAACACAAGGAGTCATTACACACTGAGAGCATGGAGTACACAACACAAGGAGTCATTACACACTGAGAGCATGGAGTACACAACAAAAGGAGTCATTACACACTGAGAGCATGGAGTACACAACACAAGGAGTCATAACAAACTGAGAGCATGGAGTACACAACACAAGGAGTCATTACACACTGAGAGCATGGAGTACACAACACAAGGAGTCATTACACACTGAGAGCATGGAGTACACAACACAAGGAGTCATTACACACTGAGAGCATGGAGTACACAACACAAGGAGTCATTACACACTGAGAGCATGGAGTACACAACACAAGGAGTCATTACACACTGAGAGCATGGAGTACACAACACAAGGAGTCATTACACACTAAGAGCATGGAGTACACAACACAAGGAGTCATAAACTGAGAGCAAGGAGTACACAACACAAGGAGTCATTACACACTGAGAGCATGGAGTACACAACACAAGGAGTCATTACACACTGAGAGCATGGAGTACACAACACAAGGAGTCGCAAAGCCCATCGCCTAGCAACAACATGATCAGTTTATCCAAAACTCCAGGGTGCCAAACAGCAACTCTGCACTGACCTATGACATTTTTAGATCAAGATTTGTAACAAAGCCAGATAAAGACTTTGCTTGCTGCCTATTTCGCTTCCTTCTACATGTTACATATATGTTCCAATACATGTTGGGCACGCATTTTTAGACAAAACTAAGTAGGTATGGACATCAGTATGGTTTTGAAAATATGCTTTGAAATAAGGAATCAGATTGTAATAAATAATCCAATGGAAATCAATGGATGTGTGGATGTGTTGTCAGTCACCTGTTCCTCGCCACATTTCAGCTAGATAGCAGTCTCCCTCCCCTGGCTCCTTGCATAGCTCCACCACATCTCGGCACAGGGTTTCTGGGGTTACCGGCACCTCTGTGAAATGTTGGTCATTGTTGCTAAGGAACACGGTGAGGAACATCTAAAACAGGAAAAGACACAAATCAGTGCAGGAACTGACTGCAATATGTATAATCTAATCTAAAGCAAACCTTCAAATGGAGTTAACATCTGTAAAAGGGTTGAACAAGAACCGTAAAGTAATGACAATCATTTATTTAATTACAGTTTATGTTTGTAAGTAATAATACATATTCGTCTTAGTTTACTCAAAACTACTTCTCAGGACATGGAAAAACAGAAACAATATTAATTAGCACACAACATTTTCTGCCCGTCTTCGGGGAGTGAAGCAGATGGATGTTTGCCGTTTTAACCCCTTGTTATAGTTTGATAACATGCTGCTTTTCTCGATCCTTTGAATGGATCACTTGTTTATGACAACAGGGATTCCAGCAAGTATACACAGTGAGCTTGAGCATCTGGCCACCCTGCCTTCAGACAGAATGAGGACAAGGAGAGGACCTACCCCAGAAACGTCCCTGAATATATGAAGGGGTGGAGGGGGGGGGGATGCAGTGGAGGACTATTTTCATAAAAAGATCTGAATTGGGCCGCTCTTAAAGTAGAAAGCTAAGATGAGGAGGGGAAGATACATAGCACCTTGCTTGGCAGGCAATTGCCCTCTGTAGATGCACCTTGGCCTTTCCACTCTGCTAGAAAATGTACAACGAACAAACACCAAAGTGCTACCCCAACAGTTTCTGACCCTTTAATCTCACAGGTAAGTGGCCATTTATAACAGTTCCTAAACCGGGTTAGGGGACATAATATTTTGCATTACATTTCTTGAACCAAGAGAATGCATACCTAAATATTAGTTAGTTGAGGTTTGGGGTTTTTAAATTATATGCCAAATGCTTTTCTCTAGAACACCAACTGGAAAATCCTATGATCTATTTTATTAAAGTGGCTAGGCTATATTTCAATTTAACCAAGATTCTACATAGTATGGCAACAAATTTAGCCTAAAATCCGCACAAGCTGTCTGCAAGAGGAATAAGGACCGAAACATCATTATGTTCGAAAACAAATCCTGTCTTTCACATCTGCCACAAACATCTGCTACTGAAATAGAAGTGGTCTCTAGACAGAAGCAAGGCTAAGCCCCTTAACAACACTGTCAAGCAGTTAAAAAGGAACCCAGCACCCCCCTAATGCCCTTTATGTCTATAAAGTAGGACACAAGTGTCAAAGATTGAAAGTATGTCACTTCTGCTTTCTCGATGTCACATTTGACATGTCATCTGTTTAGGAAACTTGGAAGAGGGGAGTCATGTTGCTCAGTGGTTAAGGCGTTGGCCTAATGATTGGAAGTTTGCGATCTTCACCCTACTTGCCTCAGGTGGAATGTCCCTGTACTTGCTGTAAGCTGCTCTGGATAAGAGCATCTGCTAAATGACTCAATGTAAATGTAAGAGAAAAAGCATAAAGGACAAGTGTTTAGACTTGTACTTCCTCTTCTCTATATATCAGTACAGAGCATCAAAGGCCATGCAAAGTGCTCTACTTACTGTATATTACTGTCTAAGCGTTGGACTTGTGTATTTCCATAAAGAAATGTGGACCTGATTGTGGAAGTCTTTTCCTCACTCCCTATATGAAATCATATGGAAATGTATTTATTCCTCTACCTGTTCCCCTTGGTACAAAATTTCCCAACCACTCGCTCCAGCTGATGGCTCATGGTTTCATATAATTGGTTTAAAGGGTGATTTACAATATTCACATTTAATCATTTAACAGATGCTCATTTATCCAGAGCATCTTACAGCAAGTACAGGGACATTCCCCCTGAGGCAAGTAGGGTGAAGTGCATTGCCTAAGGACACGTCATTTCGACACTGCTAGGTTTTGAACCAGGGACCTTCTGAGTACTAACACCCTAACCAACTGCGTCACATGACTTCATGTGGAGAAGCCTTGCTTCTCAAGTGAGTTTAAGGTGCCAATAGTAAAAGGGGAACAACTTGCTTCCTCCTTAAAATACATACATGATCAACATTTTGATGTGAGGGTGTAAATCATACCAACCAGCCAAAACAGATACTTCATTCATCTTTCTGTTTAACATTTTAATTTGACTTTTGTTTAGAAATCCTCAAGAAGAGGCATCCCTCCATGCAGCGACATCATCAGTTTGAGTCTAACTGCACCTCCAGAAGTATCTGAAATGCCATCCTAAAGAACAGGTGAGTTGGACTTGGATATCAAGTTAGGGAGGAAGGCAGGGCATGTCTTTACAGAAACGCTCTGTCATTCTGACAAAGCAAGACTGACTTGAGGCAGTCCAACCTGTGGTGATGCAAGACTGAGAGGATTGGACAGTCGCTTAGAGGCAGCTGAAGTCCAGGTATAACATCTTACATTGAGTCATTTTACACTTCAGTTCCAACAGCGGATTACAGTCATCTATGACTTCATTTTTAGCTATCCTTGCGATCTGGAGATGTGTCACTTGAAGCCAAAACAGTGAAAACACTGATAAAGAATACAAAAGCAGTAGAACCAGCTGCAGTAGTGCTTCAGAAGCCCATGACTCTGGCTCTTGTCTTGGAGCATGTTGATACTGTAGTTTGGGGTCGATTAATCCTGGGTGCTGGTCTTAATCCCAGTAGTAATTAGCAGCAAAGCTGCTTGTGTTTAACCAGTTCAACAAAAACAAACTTGAGGGAGTTAAATTGATGATTCACATGTGTTCCTTGCTTTGACAGCACTTGGGCGCTCCAATATAGGTTTGGGAATAGGACTTATAACGAAACACAAACATAGTAACTACTGATCAACACATTGACCAGATAAGTTTAATATACCATGACGGGCTCTAATGTGTAAACCAATTTTGCGGAACAAGTGCATGCAGTTGAGATGCGACAGCAGACCAATGACAAGCACTGGTGTAATCCAATCTGGGGGGGATTCATTCATTATTCATGGTTGCTGACAAAAACATCAAACAAATGAGCATGTGTTGATATATGAATGACCTGGCTAACATCACAGAAGGGAACACTTGAGCCCCCTAGAATGTCCCTTCCTGGAGGCGGGGGGAGGGCGGGGGGGGGGGTATCCACTGTGCTGCTGCTGAATGGGGGTGAATATGGGTCTGGCCTGGTGGTGGCAGCTTTGGACAGGCTGGCGTGCACCAGTCTACTCTCAAATGTTTTGAAGCTGTGTCTCTCGTCTGAGCCATATGGCGAGGGGTCACGTGACATTACAGTTGGATCAGCAACAGACCCATCCCCCTTCCACAGAGTGCATCACTCAGCCAGCCAACAACAAAATAAAAACAAACCCCAAATTCAAACCTTTCTGTGATGGTAAATTTGAACTAGGCCCATCTTGGTAAGAGTCACATATTTTTATTGTATGAATCTAAACGGCAGATCTGTGAAAAGTGTAACTGTGTGTGTGTGTGTGTGTGTGTGTGTGTGTATATGGGGTTTTGTCGCTGTGGTAACGGTTGCCAAGATACACCATGAGCTCAGGTGAGTGCTTTACAATGGAAATCAATGGAAATGTAACCTCGGTAGTTTAAAGAAGCTACAATTCATAACTAATCTACTAGTCATTCTTTTTCTCACCACTGACCTAGTAAGAACATCCACAGCATAGCTGCAAAATTAACCCTTCCATCCAAATGAACCCCTCTTTTAAGCATGGTGAATGCTGTCGGGGAAATGCATGACCAATGTATGTACAATTAAAATGTATTGAACAAGCGGTTTCCTACATTCTTGAGTGAGAAAATGCTCCTTTGTAAAGCTTGGCTAATTGATTAATGTAAAGGTTGCTATTGACAGGTAGGGGGGTGGTCATTCCTCCCAACCAGACAATACACCATCTGGGCAGATGCCTTGGTCTGCAGATAATGTGGATACAACTTACTGTATTGTATTTAGAGAGTTAACCAATCAGAGAACAGACATGGGACAAGCTGCATGTCTGTGATAGACCAACGAATTCTGAGACTAAAGTGGTCTGTTGAAAGTATGTGCGGGGGGTTCAGGGCAATCAGCTGCGTAGTGATGGTGGTCCCTGGTCCCATACATTTCCCCGACAATGCAAAGGAGCTTCTTACAACACTGGCATGGAACTGAATATGATAAAATGAGGTAAGATAAAATCATCCTTTATTAGTCTCGCAATGGATAAATTTCAGTTTCAGGATGCAGACATGATGTCAAAATGGGAACATTTGACCAACCTTATTGGTGCTTTTCTTGGCTACTTGGCAGTGTAAACCCATGTCGTGGTTACATTTACATTTATTCATTTAGCAGATGCTTTTATCCAAAGCGACTTCCAAGAGAGAGCTTTTACAAAGAGCATCAGTCATTGAGCATAGCAACGTGATAGACCCCGAACACAGTGGGTTTTTTAGATTGTGAATCATACATCATGAGAACCAATAAGCGACAAGGGAAGAACTATAAATGCATAACACAACGATTGTGAACATAAAGCAAGAGATACAACAACAACACTGGTTACCTCTCCACATGAGGAAATGCAGCACACAATGACTCTTAAATGTTTCCATCAGAGCAACACAATGCAGTCAACCAGTTCTGCTTTGTTGATGTGGTTGAGTACATGCTGTTAGACCTGTACTAAAGGAAATCCTGATAGCGACTTTGAATAAGAAGAGCATCATGTGTACTGACACGTACTGACGATCTTGGATGATTAAGTATGAGTATAGAGTCAATACACAGAGCTCCCTAATACTCAAGGATGTTTAACTGCTGTGCAAGTATATAAAACATAGAAGATTCAGAATCTTTTCATGACAGTGAGGTCAAGCCTCTGATGAAACATAAGACTCAACAAATCGCACGCTCAGAATATGGCATGCCATCTTGATTTACCATTCTGTTACTAGCTATTAATAGAATAGCAGTTTCCCTATTGAGACTGAAGGATGGAGTGCCCATGGAAACTTAATAATATGCAAGGCTGTATTGACAAGGGACAAAATTAACTTCAGTGACAAGTAAGACCTTTAAAAAAAAATGGTTAGGCTGTTAGGCTGACTCATTGCTGCTTTGTAAACTTGACACTACTTCTTAAGTTAAAAAAACTGAAACACAAGAAATGTTACAATGAACACGTGTAGTTGAGGCAGAAAAGTCATTGACTAAAACCTGTGTGTTTGCTGGCTTTACTGTAATTCTAAAATCAGTGAAGGTCAAATGAGGCCTTTCCTTAGCATCCTGGGAGCATATTCCTTAAACAGGTCTATCCCCAGTGTCACATCTACCACGCACCAGGTCTTACTTGACGCATGCTTTTCTGTCATTCAGTAGACAGGGGCAATAACCTACAGAAGAGAAAGGTTTGAGCTTCCGTTTGTCCAAATATGGCGCTTTAAACATGGTTTGGTTTCGTTAGAAATGATTGATTTAATGAACTATATGAAAATGATGTCCCATACAGTGTGATATAGGGAAAGATGGTCTGGAGCATACCTGCATCTGTAATATGTGAAATTGTGTGCATGATTGACACTGGATACAATTCAATATAAAACGTTTTATTTAATCATAAACACTAAAAAAAACAGATGTGGTAGATCAAACTATGGTAATATATTTCAAGAATCCACAGTGCCACATTGAACTGTGTTCACAATAACCAACCGATGTATAGTTTTGGTAGAGTTGTTATCAAAAGCAACATAACACACAACAACCAAAGAAGCGCACCCGATTACCGGAACATTTAACTCACCGGCATCATTTTGATTATTTGAGGTTTGTTCAGCTTTGCCTTGTCTGCTTGGATGAAATCAATCTCAGACGAAGGGAAGCGGTGCTATCAGTATTAGTATTGATACTCCCGCCGTGTCGTCAGATCTAATCCGTTTTGATCCGGTCTGCCTTTACTGCTCGGTTAGAATATGCATGCTCCTTACTGTCCTCCTCTCCTAAATCATCTGTAGACCTGTTGCAGTGTTGCCTCTTTTTCTTTATTGTATTGAGCAGTTGCCGAATAAACTGGATCTCACAGGAAAATCTGGAGGCCACCAAATGGGCATGGCTTCATCCCCAAATTTGATAGCGTTCAAATTGCAGCAGCCAAATTAGGGATATAACAATTGAGTCTTCTTGTCCGCGCAAAAGCTCTTATGTCCAGTATAGCCTCGATGTTCCAACTGCGATGATATTCATTTAGGATGTTGTACCTCTCCGTCCTCTCCTATCATGCACTTGACTCCAGCCCTGTATTCAACACGGAGTCAACAGACGACAACCTAACCCAGAGTGACGCTCAAGGCTTCTCTGGTTAATCCCTAAGCAACGTTAAACTCCTCCCTTTTTACGGCGCTGGGCTGGTTGAGCAATCCACGTCCAATTAATATAGACCTGCGAGGGTGTATCTTTATCGCCCCCTTCTGGCTTTGAGTGAAACGTGTTCAAAGGTGTCAAATTTACTACCAAAGGCTGCTGCTGGGGTCTCCCTGAAGCTGAAGGGCAGCTCAGAAACTTATCTTCAGATGCAACAAGTAACCACAAAGTAATCTCTGATGCACCAGGTACAAACATGTAGGAAATAAAAACTGCAATGTCAGGTCAGAGCAGTAGTTGTGATGGGTTCCTGGTTCATTTTCTGGCTGCTGGCCTGGACCACAAGCCTAAACTAACACACACTAGGGTGGATGCTCTATGATCTGTGTTTCACCATCACATTGCAAATGTTCCCTCTGGAAAAGGGAGACGCTCACTGACCTGCTTCTCACAAGGTTTATACCAAATTAATTTCATTTGTATTTTTATACCCTGTTTGACCAGCAATGTCACAGAGGGCTTCACATATGTTCACATCGGGCCTCTGTACTTTTATTGTCGTTCTTCAGTGAGAAATCTTGGAGTGATTGTGGACTGTTATGTTCTAACTGGACAAGCACATCAGCTTGGTCATCCAGCTTTTTTCAGCTGAGGCTCCTGACAAAAATCAAACCCTATCTTCCACCGGCAGATTTTGAAAAAGGTATCCATGCATTTATAACATTGCACTGGATTGTTGTAATTTCTTGTATGTTGGGTTAGACCAGGGCTCCCTGCAGCACTTAAATACCATCCTGAATGCTGCATCTTCTTACAAACACTAAAAGACGAGAGACATTCTATTCTGTGTCACCTGCACTGGCTCCTAGTTTCATTTAGAGTAAAGTAAATAACTAAATGTTATTGATCGTGTATGAATGTCTTCCCTTTATGGAGCCAACTAGCTGGCCCCAGTCCAGGGTGTTTCATGGTTTGGCTGGTCCTGTGATTTTTTATATATATTGTTTTTCATTTAGCAGATGCTCTTATCCAGAGTGACTTGCAGCAAGACTTATACTCAAGTGCAAATTATATATAAAAATTTTATAATTTCACATGTTTGTTATTTTCACAGACACTGACAGAACGCAGCAAGGATGAAGCATTTTCATTATGCATTTTTTGTGATTTATAGTACAGAAAATACAGTAGTTTAGTTTAGTAGTCCTGTGAAGAAGTTATATGTACCTCCTTGACGTGAATTTAGTGGTTGCATCCAAGTGAGACATTACCTGACCTTGACCTTTGCCTCCACTGGTTTACATTACCTGACCTTGACCTTTGCCTCCACTGCCTTCACAAACTTCCTAAAGTCCTCTGCTAACAGTTGAGGCTCCTCGAAGGCTGCAAAGTGACCTCCTCGAGGCATGAAGGAGTAGGACACAATGTTGTGATACTTTCTACGAGCCCAAGGAGGGGGGCAGTGGAAAAGCTCTTCAGGGAAGGCAGCAAGTCCGGTGGGCACATACACCCCTGTCCTGTTTTGTCACAAAAGGCAACAAAACGTCCATATGAGTGAAATGTTGTTTAAGTCCATCGTATTTGGCAAAAAAAACTGCAGCTTTGCTAGGCTGGTGGATATTAATAGGATGTGGAAGTACTACATCAGGGCGTTACTGTAGCTACAACATACTTGGTCAGAACAAGTAAAGACATCAGTATCAACCTTACCTTGCATCAACTCTCTTTTGAATATTGTTCTTAAAATTCTCGCGATAGAAGCGCATCGAAGAAATTATGCAGCCAGTTGTCCAATAAATCATGACATTGGTAAGGAGATCATCAAGTTTGTACTTCCTGAAACAAAATGCTGCCTTTATTTTTGCTCAAGCAATATGTAACTCTCATTTAAATATTCAGTGATATAGCAGGTTAGTGTTTATTAATGTATCAGATTTAGATTATGTTCGTTTCATCCGAGAACCTGTGCTTGTTACCGTACCTCTCCAGTCCTCCGTCCTCAAGATTGCTATTTTCAGAATCAGTCCAGGCAGAGAACTTCTCCAAAATGTAGGCCGCTAAGCCCACAGGAGAGTCATTAAGACCACATCCTGGAGAGGGAACCCAGGAATGAGAAAGCTGTGAGCACTAATGTCCACGCTGCTGATTTTGACCTTTAAAGAGCGGCTCAGTTGAGACCAAAAAAGTGTCCTTTTTTTAAAACCTGACTGACTAAGCTAACACAACATTATAATTCAACACAACTCACAGTTTCATAAGGGTGATGTTCAATTGGGGGGTCAAATGAGACATGGATGCCTCGTGCTTGTGGCTGACCTGCTGTGTCTGGCTTGGTGGCCTGAATGGTAGCCAGTCTCCCTCAGTAGAGTGTGGAAGGTCTTCTCCATAGGGTAAAGCCTTTTGACGTCTTCCTTTGAAAATCCAAAAAGGGAGGGGAGGTAAGGACCCAGCAGCAAGGACAGGAACATAGCCGGACCACCGGAAGTCACGTTGAACATGTTGAGGTGCAGACCTTTCACACACCTAGCAGCAATGAATCAGAATGAAGAATTCATGCAGTAACACTGTCAGAATGCACTTGAATGATTTGGGACTATTATTACAATGATGAACTTGTCTCAGACCAAGATTGTGGGGTATCACAGGGGGTGAGACATGCATCCCAGTACTGAATAACAAGTTTGCATTTTCCTATAAATTTGGTGTGTAGACCCTCATTCGTCCAGAAGTGTTCCATAGTAGAAAATGTTTCAGGAGTAGTCATCTGGAAATAGTTTTCATGCATCCCCATGCAGGCATCTTTCTCACTCAGAGAAAATGGTCTGAGAACTCAAATATTTATGCTACTCTGTGAGCCAGTAAATCCTATTTAATAGTTAGTGGTAGCTCCCTCGTCACTGTTAAGTACCTGCTTAACATATGCCAGGCCCCACCATGGCCATAATTACTGTTGTAGAGCGCTGGCAGATTGGATCAAAGGTCAAAACTTCTTAATTTAGAAAAAAACATCCAAATGACTACCTCTGACACCTTTTCCACTATTCTCCTATAAACCTTAGACTGGGTTTAAATAAACTATCCAGCAATCAAAGGTTTCAAACTGCCAAAGCCAATGTCTGAAAGATAAAGCTGCCAAATAGCAAAATGTGTTTGATTTACTCTGGTCTCATCTGGGCCATATTGGTGGTGATGATGGAGCCCCAGTCTCCTCCTTGTAGGTAGAACTGACTGTGACCGAGACGGTCCATCAGTTTAAGGAACACTCGAGCTGCTGCTAACGTATCAAATCCTACAGGAACAAACATTAGAGTCACCTCACATGATAATGTATCAAATCCTACAGGAACAAACATTAGAGTCACCTCACATGATAATGTATCAAATCCTACAGGAACAAACATTAGTCACCTCACATGATAATGTATCAAATCCCACAGGAACAAACATTAGAGTCACCTCACATGATAATGTATCAAATCCTACAGGAACAAACATTAGATTCACTTCAAATGCTAACGTATCAAATCCTATAGAAAGAAAACATTAGATTCACCTCACATGCTAATGTATCAAATCCTACAGGAACAAACATTAGATTCACTTCACATGCTAATGTATCAAATCCAACAGGAACTAACATTAGATTCACCTTGCAGACCAGAATCCAGTTTGAAATGCATCTTTTTATACCACAGTTTAGTAAAAAAAATGAACTAAAAGGTTTTCTTGCAGAAATGTTGGGCTGGATGCGTACCCTGCTGCTGTGGGGCGTCTGAGTACCCGAACCCGGGGATGGAGGGGCAGATGACCTCAAAGGCCAGCCCTTCTTCATTCTGAAGCAGGAGGGGGATCATCCTGTAGAACTCAAAAAAGGAGCCAGGCCAACCATGGACCAACATCACAGGCTGAACCCGCTGTCCATCAGGCACATGAGGAGGAGTCACGCGAAGGAAATGCACATCCAGACCTGGATCCCCAAATGAATAAAATGGAGCAACCTCTCCTTGTCCTATCCAGTCTGACTGAGCTGCTCATTGATACAGAACATGAATATCTATTCTCAATATGTTATCGTAGTTACATTTTGCACTGTAGTGACGTCCTACAAAACACGAGTCTAAAGTGCAAAATACATTTACACTTTTGAAGCGTAAACATAGGTTACCTTCAATTTGGGTTTTGAAATGTGGGTATTTGTTGAGGACTTTGACCTGTCCATTCCAGTCAAACTGATGCCTCCAATAGGAAGCAATTTGCTGGAGGTACGCTGAGTTGAAGCCGTAGTTGAACTGGGAATCCACCAAAGCATGGGTGTATCTGGCACTGTCAAGACGTTGATGAAAATCCTGAAAACAAAGAGGGTTCACCTTTCCTGGACACTTAATCAGTTATTAGTCAGTGACATTTCTTGTAAAAAAGGACTATACAAACAAATTTATTTGATTTGTCCACCAACACCCCACACCCCCTTCCAGAATCCCACTGCACTCTGCCACTTAGCACATAACACCTTAAAACAAACTTACTGTGTTTTTGCACCACTGTTTGCACTACTGCGTATATACCCCCCCCCCCCCCCACTATATATACCCATCCTTCTTGTACTAACTCATTATAGTTATAGTTACTCCCCCCCCCCCCCCCCCCCCACCCTTGCATAGCGATTAAGCCTGATTCTGATTATTCCCTTGATGTATTTTTACATCCTGTTATTCTATAGAATTAGTCCACATGTCCGTTTACTGGCCCCTTTTCATGTCTTATTGGATCTTACTGCAGTTTCCCCACTCCAAGATGAATAAAGAACGATCTTATCTTACTCTCTTTCACGTTACCTGTATTTCCTCATGGGAGGTTTCCACCGTGAATGGACGGATTTCGGTGTCATGAGACTTCTGTTGTATTTCTGACCTCCACCAGCCATCCCCTGTTGGAATGCAGGTGACTGTTCTGGTACCAACCAGCCGGGGTACCGGAGGAGCGCGGAGGAGACCAGCTCCAGAAATGTGGAGTCTACAGTTTTCAGATTCAGAATTCAGATTCAGAATACTTTATTAATATCAAGTTGTGGAGTCTGTGACAAATGGAAAAGCTTTTCAGAATCATACAACATTCTATTTTATACTATATGTGTTTAATTTGATATACAACTCGATATTTCTATATCATCCACATACATACAGTGTATGCACATTGCTATAGGTTTTATTTAGCTTCCCTTCTGTGAACTTGCTATTGGTCTGCCTCGCTCGACAACAGTCTATAAAACCTAATTAGCATTCCTAAATCGAACCACCACGTTATTAATCTATTTATCTCTGTATAATCGCTTTTTGACAATAATCCAGCAAAGAAGAATGACACGATCCTAACGTGAGAATACAACAAGTAACTCACCTTGAAAACACAGCTGCATGCATGTCTGATCAGTGAGTGACAAGGGTTCAATTAAAACTCTACCTTATGTACTGTCTACAGTCACTAAGTAGGTACTGAAAGCTTAGTCTTAATCTAGTCATGTGAGACCATTTTTATGAAAGCTGTTTAATCTGTTTTTGCCTGGTTTAAGGGAGAGTCAGAGTGAGTATGTATGAGTCGCTGAAGATAATAGGGTTAGCATTACTTGCTTACAGTTTTAATAGTACAATGTTAATTGTTTGTAAATTAGTGTGAACATTTCTTAAATTGTAACTAAAGTTAGATTTAGCATTGATACATGTTTAGATTCTAAAATACAAACATACAAACATTTATTACAATGTTAATTTAAACAGTTATACAACATTTATTTCAGGAATCCTTGAAATCTAGGTATGCCAAATAAATCCAGATACCACCTCCAGCTGAACCTCGCCAAAACAAAAATTCTTATAATTTCGGCCGAACCATCAATCACCCACGATCTCTCTATAACTGTGGGATCCGCAACAGTGACCCCTTTATCTTCTGCCAGGAACCTGGGGGTTACCTTGGATGACGAGCTCTCCATCACAGCACATATTTCCACAGTCTCCCAGTCATGTAGATTCACCCTCTTACAACATCCCCCCACCCCCATTCAACCCCAAACACACACACACCCCATCTACCCCACGCTATCGGTTTATTAAGAAATAAATACAGTTTGCATTTCAAATCAAGGGAAGCACTGTTGAAAGTTTGAGAGGCACCTGGCTGCAGCACACCACTGTGGGGCGGGAGCGTTGCAGGCACCACAGAGAGGCGACGGCACCGCCGTGGGGCGATGAGTTTCCGGAGTTGTTTTTTTTCCAAGTCAGACGCGCAAGGAGTGACGCGAAGTACACGCGCAATACATTTCAAAATAAAAGCGCGGAAAAATGCGATATATTTCAAAATAAAAGCGCGAAAAAATGCGATAGAAGCGAGACTAATATACACTGCACTGCGTAATTGTACAACTTGGTCATAACGAAAAACAAACGGTGGGTGATATGAGTCGGGGTCAATAGTGTATTTGTAGCCTACTACAAAGCTGAGAATCTTGAAAAGAGAAGGTAAAAATGCTGATAACTGAAAATAATGGAGGTTAAGAATAACAATAAAGTTATTACTGTTATTCATAAGCTTACATTTCGTAAAATGTCATAGGCCTATACATTTTTTTGTGTACTAAGCAATACTTTACTGCCTTTTCATTATAATAATTATAAAGTGTCATTGAACCTTATTGCACTGCTGTTTTCATGTTTGGCTCTATGTCTATGCCAATTATGTTTTTGTGCTGATATGTACAGTATAATCCAAGCGAATTATTACATGATCAATGACAATATGTAAAACACACCAAGTCACAATATGATTTGACTTGTAGCTGTTTGGCATTCAGTCCATTATTTCTGCACAGATTTTTCACATCTTCTGTGTTGTGAAATGTGAACTTGAAGGGATTGTTTCCTTTTCAAGGTCATTCCACACCTTCCCATACTACCTTAGCCTGGTTCTCTTCCCCCATGCCCAGGATTTCAGGCAAGTCCACTTTGGCAGAGAACAGTTCAGTTAAAATCAACCCACTCATGATCAGAATCAGAATCTGTTTTAATGGCTATGCAAGTTTAACAAGGAAGAGCAGGCAGGGAACAGCAAAACAGAACATATATGTAACATGATAAGAACCTAATATAATACAATAAAAATATGGTGTAAAAAGGTCAGGGGGGTATATATACAGCATTGCAAACCAGTGGTGCAAACACAACAGTAAGTCATTTTAAGGTGTCAAAAGGGTTTTCCAGTGCAAAAGTGGCTTGTGCAGTGGGATGCTGGATGGGGGTGTTTGTGGCAAAGTCATTCCGAGTCCTTGGCCCTATTGAAGAGTGCAATGGCCGAAGGGTAGAAGCGTTCTTATGGCGAGCGGTTTTGGTCCTGGGTGAAGCAGAGGGTGTCCTAGGTGTGAGGCAAGTCTGACTGAGACCTCAGCCAGATTTTTCCTGAAAATATATATAGATAAGCAAAATGGTCAGTTGGAATATACATAACACAGGCTCCAAAAAGAAAATATCTCATCAGTGCCCTCCTTCAATATGTCCATCTAGACATTGTTAAAATTAAATAAATATGGAAATGAAAATGCTGGTTTCTGACGTGAAACTAAATAAATACTCAGATGGAACCCAAACAAATTTATAATTTTACCTCAGTAATGTTGTCCACCTTCCTTTTCATCAGCCTAAACACTGGCTGTACTTCACCTCGCAAGAGGGCTTTAGATGCATCTGTCCAGTGGGCGAACACCTTTCCATGGCTGAAAAAATGAATCAACAATGGAAAACCCCCAAAATGTTTTTGTAAAAACATTAAGTCGTGCAAATATCATAGTCTTTGCGGTCTCACCTTCCAAGGTCAAAATTTTCCATGAGGATTATACACCACCACCGTCGCAAAAGTGGCATGTCCACCAAAAATAAGCTCATTATGTCATAATTTATGTTTTGTTGTAGTAATTTAGAGCTTACTTTGATCGCATGAATCAACTTACAATAGAAAAGTCAAAGGGAGCATCCAAAGTGGTGTAAAGGGCATTCTAGGAATCAAACATAGTAATTTTAAAGTAATTGTGATTTCTTTGAACACAAACATAATTAGACAAATAATGTGTACTACCATCAACATGAAGATACCACAGTCAATCCCATATGGTTGATGTGGAAAATCCTACATATCAGAAAGAAGTGAAATATTAAATTATTGTTTAGCAGTGTATTGAATAAAATATTTACATTCACTTAAATATTTATATATTCTACTACCTGAAATTGTAATCCTGTTTTTTCGGTCCAGTGGCCAGGATTTAGTGACTGGGAAAGGTTTCTACATGAAGACAGTTGCATTTAAGAAAAATGGTAATTAAAATAATCAGTATGGGCTCTTTTCATGAACATGCGTCACTGGTTCCGGTTCAGGGCAGAAGATCCATGCATTATTTCCATGCAGTCAAACTCCACACATCATTTCAACAGCCTTTTTATAGTGCCATTTTCTTGACTAAAATTGTATGAAATATGTTGTTAGGCCATCATTTTAAAATTGTTAAACAAAATACAAATTATAACCATGATTTGATACACAAAACTCAAATGACTTATGTTGCACTATAAAAAGACTGTTACACAGATCTGAACATGATCTGTTAAAAACAAAGGGAACTGTTTTGAACACGAACTCCAAAATGAATTTTTCAAGTGACCTCAGGAGTTCCCTCATCTCGTTATCCCCAAATCCCAATGGTGCCTGAGCACATTGGGAGTCAAGAAAGACTATTTCTCTCTGTGTTGGTTTCAAAACCTGTAATTCCAGTTAGTGACATTTGAACAACATTGTGTGAAAGGACAACACCAAGTACTGCAATAGAAAATGAAGATAGTTTTGTTAACATTTCAAATTTACTGTTACATGCAAACCACCCACTACAGTAAGCATCTCTACTTACAGAGAGCAGGAAATGACCCGGTTTCCACACAGGAATGACTATGGCATCTCTGATTGAAGCATCATTCTAATAAATGAAATGTTAAGAAGCAAACTGGTCAAATAAAGAAATATAATCTGAAAAAAAACAATCAGCATGACCAGTTGTACTTACAGGTAAGCTTGCAAGTGGATCACACATTGTCGGTCTTCGCCAGGTTGGAACTACGTAGAGGTCGGCCACAAAAATTGTTTTACCCTGTGGAAGACATTAGAAATGAGAGCAAATACCTATATCATTTAAAAAAGGACAAGTATATTCTGTTAAGGACATGTATCGTACCTGTGATTGAGCAATTTGCTCAATTGCTTCAAAGCACGCATTTCCTATCTGCAAACCACACAAAAGCAAAAAGTTGTCAAGGACATATAAACATAATAGGCTCACAATTACATAGGTTCAAATGTCAACTCACGGTTGATTCCATTTCTTGGTTCAATCCAAGCCCCCAGAAGTCCGATCGTGTCAGACAACTTTTTGCTGTTCTGACAATGAGCTCGCCCGCTGGGTTGTCAGTGTCCAATATGTAACGGAGCTAATTATTGTTGAAGAGAAGTAAATAAAATCATAACAAGCATAATATTATTAATTTTGATATAGGAACATGGGTGGTAGAGCTTCAAGATGAGAAGCACATATGTCTTATATATCACACAGAATACATACCAGCTGCTCTTGGGCAGGATGCTAAATGAATAAATGTAATCTAATTTTGTGACGATACCCAGCTAATGCAAGATTACAAAAGAGTTTACAAAAATGTATTATAATGTTACATACAAACATATGCGAACAGTTACTTTACGTTATGCACTATACATTTAACTATCCCTGATAACAGCTATTGCAAGGATAGTTTACAAAAATGTTTTGTAACGTTACATACAAACAAATGCTAACAATTACTTTACGGTATGCACTATACATTTAATAATCCCTGATAATTTGTTGATGCTAACCGCCATCGGTGAAAGTAAACTTTGACGTTATCAAATTAATTAATTAAATTACATTATCAACTACCCAAGTAGACTTGTAACATTCGTAAATATTCGGTAAATCATTAATGACTTCTATATTCGTTATTATTTTACGGCACTTATATTGACAAGAAATCATGCATTTACTATCTGTGGATAAAAATAAGCAACTTACCGGAACTCGGAACAGATGTGGACTCACTGGTCTGTGACTGTAAAATCCAGGCTTAAATGTCCTCACTTCCCCCCGCCCCCCGACAAAAAAAAAACTCCGGAAACTCATCGCCCCACGGCGTTGCCGTCGCCTCTCTGTGGTGCCTGCAAGGCTCCCGCCCCACAGTGGTGTGCTGCAGCCAGGTACTCTTGGAGAGTACGACTATGGCATATAAAGTGCATATATGACAGTCTAATAGGCCAGTGGTCTTTCACCCTGGTCCTCAGGGCTTGCATGTTTTAGAGCAGCAGTCCACCTGGTGTTCAGTCTACCCAGACGCTCTCATGTCACCCCGCTTCTCATCTTCCTCCTCTGGCTTTTCATCATGGCCCGTAAAAGATTCAAGACCCTGGTATTGACCTTCCAAGTAGTGACAATAAGAAGACTCGTATCATTCAAAAGGCTGAAGACACACTTTTTCCAGGAGTAAAACAGTACTTAGGAATGACTGCTGGACCTGATGTTAGTTTCCTCCAACTTGTTGGCCAGTTGTAGCCAATTTGAAATTCTTGTACTTGCAATGAGGTAGAATAGTACAGATACACTATTGCCATTTGTATTTTATGTCATACAGTATAATTGTAACTTGCTTAACTGAATGCACTTGTGGTTTTTTCCTTTGGTACTTGTTTAGTTTCCCACAATGCAGGTTTTCATGTTCTGGGTACCCGCAATGTTTCGGGCTATATTGCTGTTAGACTAAAATAGAAACTTTATTTGTCTGCTTCTAAAATAAAAACAGAAATGTGTCTTTAGACACAGCTTAAACATTCACATACCAAGAATCCACATCCTGACATTTAAAAGCACATAATATAACTATAAGATAATTACTAAAACAGTGCAACCTAGTTATCATTACAGTTACTGCAGTTGGAATAAAATGTTTCTTGTCAATGTTTTTGCGGGCTAGTGGTGTCCGGTAGTGTCTGCTTGATGGCAGCAGTGAGAAGGTGTGGGGCATGCAGGTGTGGTTCCTCCTGCTCCAGGTATATCAGGGCCCTACAGGTGTGGTTCCTCCTGCTCCAGGTATATCAGGGCCATACAGGGGTGGTTCCTCCTGCTCCAGGTATATCAGGGCCATACAGGGGTGGTTCCTCCTGCTCCAGGTATATCAGGGCCATACAGGTGTGGTTCCTCCTGCTCCAGGTATATCAGAGCCATACAGGGGTGGTTCCTCCTGCTCCAGGTATATCAGGGCCCTACAGGGGTGGATCCTCCTGCTCCAGGTATATCAGGGCCATACAGGTGTGGTTCCTCCTGCTCCAGGTATATCAGGGCCATACAGGGGTGGTTCCTCCTGCTCCAGGTATATCAGGGCCATACAGGGGTGGTTCCTCCTGCTCCAGGTATATCAGGGCCATACAGGGGTGGTTCCTTCTGCTCCAGGTATATCAGGGCCATACAGGGGTGGTTCCTCCTGCTCCAGGTATATCAGGGCCATACAGGGGTGGTTCCTCCTGCTCCAGGTATATCAGGGCCATACAGGGGTGGTTCCTCCTGCTCCAGGTATATCAGGGCCATACAGGGGTGGTTCCTCCTGCTCCAGGTATATCAGGGCCCTACAGGGGTGGTTCCTCCTGAACCAGGTATATCAGGGCCATACAGGGGTGGTTCCTCCTGCTCCAGGTATATCAGGGCCATACAGGGGTGGTTCCTCCTGCTCCAGGTATATCAGGGCCATACAGGGGTGGTTCCTCCTGCTCCAGGTATATCAGGGCCCTACAGGGGTGGTTCCTGCTGCTCCAGGTATATCAGGGCCCTACAGGGGTGGTTCCTCCTGCTCCAGGTATATCAGGGCCATACAGGGGTGGTTCCTCCTGCTCCAGGTATATCAGGGCCATACAGGGGTGGTTCCTCCTGCTCCAGGTATATCAGGGCCATACAGGGGTGGTTCCTCCTGCTCCAGGTATATCAGGGCCATACAGGTGTGGTTCCTCCTGCTCCAGGTATATCAGGGCCATACAGGGGTGGTTCCTGCTGCTCCAGGTATATCAGGGCCCTACAGGGGTGGTTCCTCCTGCTCCAGGTATATCAGGGCCCTACAGGGGTGGTTCCTCCTGCTCCAGGTATATCAGGGCCCTACAGGGGTGGTTCCTCCTGCTCCAGGTATATCAGGGCCATACAGGGGTGGTTCCTCCTGCTCCAGGTATATCAGGGCCATACAGGTGTGGTTCCTCCTGCTCCAGGTATATCAGGGCCCTACAGGGGTGGTTCCTCCTGCTCCAGGTATATCAGGGCCCTACAGGGGTGGTTCCTCCTGCTCCAGGTATATCAGGGCCATACAGGGGTGGTTCCTCCTGCTCCAGGTATATCAGGGCCCTACAGGGGTGGTTCCTCCTGCTCCAGGTATATCAGGGCCCTACAGGGGTGGTTCCTCCTGCTCCAGGTATATCAGGGCCATACAGGGGTGGTTCCTCCTGCTCCAGGTATATCAGGGCCATACAGGGGTGGTTCCTCCTGCTCCAGGTATATCAGGGCCCTACAGGGGTGGTTCCTCCTGAACCAGGTATATCAGGGCCATACAGGGGTGGTTCCTCCTGCTCCAGGTATATCAGGGCCCTACAGGGGTGGTTCCTGCTGCTCCAGGTATATCAGGGCCCTACAGGGGTGGTTCCTCCTGCTCCAGGTATATCAGGGCCCTACAGGGGTGGTTCCTCCTGCTCCAGGTATATCAGGGCCATACAGGGGTGGTTCCTCCTGCTCCAGGTATATCAGGGCCCTACAGGGGTGGTTCCTCCTGCTCCAGGTATATCAGGGCCATACAGGGGTGGTTCCTCCTGCTCCAGGTATATCAGGGCCCTACAGGGGTGGTTCCTGCTGCTCCAGGTATATCAGGGCCATACAGGGGTGGTTCCTCCTGCTCCAGGTATATCAGGGCCATACAGGTGTGGTTCCTCCTGCTCCAGGTATATCAGGGCCATACAGGGGTGGTTCCTGCTGCTCCAGGTATATCAGGGCCCTACAGGGGTGGTTCCTCCTGCTCCAGGTATATCAGGGCCATACAGGGGTGGTTCCTCCTGCTCCAGGTATATCAGGGCCATACAGGGGTGGTTCCTCCTGCTCCAGGTATATCAGGGCCCTACAGGGGTGGTTCCTCCTGCTCCAGGTATATCAGGGCCATACAGGGGTGGTTCCTCCTGCTCCAGGTATATCAGGGCCCTACAGGGGTGGTTCCTGCTGCTCCAGGTATATCAGGGCCATACAGGGGTGGTTCCTCCTGCTCCAGGTATATCAGGGCCATACAGGTGTGGTTCCTCCTGCTCCAGGTATATCAGGGCCATACAGGGGTGGTTCCTGCTGCTCCAGGTATATCAGGGCCCTACAGGGGTGGTTCCTCCTGCTCCAGGTATATCAGGGCCCTACAGGGGTGGTTCCTCCTGCTCCAGGTATATCAGGGCCCTACAGGGGTGGTTCCTCCTGCTCCAGGTATATCAGGGCCATACAGGGGTGGTTCCTCCTGCTCCAGGTATATCAGGGCCATACAGGTGTGGTTCCTCCTGCTCCAGGTATATCAGGGCCCTGCAGGTGTGGTTCCTCCTGCTCCAGGTTTTTCTTTTTATTGTTATTCTTATCCTTTATTACATTACGTTCTACAATAAACTTTTCCAATCGACCCACACTTTGCCCGTGCCTCCCTCAATTAAAGAAAAGAAAGAAAGAAGGCAAGCTTATAACTTAACCATTTAAAAACTAGTTGAAAAAATCTGAAGCATAAAAGGAAGATGAGATGAAAATTATAATAATAATAACAATTACATATATATTCATAAAAGATAGGGGAGAAATAAATTATGGGTGTGAATATACAGTATACTATGGGTATACTTCTGAATATGTACTACAGGACTGTCTATGAAGATGGGCCTGAAAAGTGCCACGTGTCTCGGCAGACAACCAATTTCAGATCAGTACTTCATTGTCTTCCTATGTGAGCCTTACTATCCTGGTAGGCTATGAGTTGACAGTCTTTAATACAGATTTTTAATAGAAGTATCTCATCTATCACCAGAACACAACATACATTTTCATTTGATCATTTAGCACATGCGTTTATCCAAAGCGACTTACAGCAAGTACAGGGACATTCTCCCTGAGGCAGGGTGAAATGACACAATATCACATAGCCACAGGTGGGAATCGAACTCACAACCTTCCAATCATGAGCCCAATGCCTTAACCCGCTGAGCCATTTACAGTTATTTAAATGGGTACAAAGGCATTAATTAAATTAATTAAAAGTTTGTACAATGACCCACTTCCTACTTATCTGCACTATGGATTAAAGTAAATTCATTTGAAAAGACACTGAAATTGACTAATGCTCTTACACTTACATCCAACCCATTCTTTGAAATCGACGTATTTTCTTTCTTTCTTGTCCTGCCTTTGTCTTGCTTCCTGCCTTGTGTCATTTCTGGTTATCCCTCCCAATGCCAATGTATTTACTGTGGGAACAGCTGTCCAGCCAACTTCAACTCACAAAACATAGATTGTAAAATATATGTAATTGGGGTAAGAGACAGAAATCAGTTCATGCCTTTCATGGATACTTCCAGAAACATCTTAATGTTATGTAACAATGTGGTAATACCTGGTAAAAAGTTTAAGTATAGTATGTTTGGAGACTGTGGTGGCTTTTATTTATAAGATCTCAAACATACAACAGGTTTTTCTAATAATGTCTGGTATACTTCCACAGCCTATACCTTTTCAATCTAATGTGAAATAAAATGAGATAAAGTGGCTCATCTCTGAAATCAAACACAACCTAATCTCTTTCAAATTATTTTTCAAATGTTTGTAAAAAAAATCTCAAATATGCAGATTATTCTAATGTTGTCTGGCCTACTTCCACGTGAGGAGTGACTATGAAGGCCTCGGTCGCTGATGAAGTGAAAGGTCAAAATAGCCAGAGTGTATCGTATGAGCACTTCATGTTTCCCACTGTGTTTCAGCATGTAGAACATGATGTTGCAGCCACACAAGTAAAACACCTCTCTGTGCTTATTCAAACTCATCTCACTGCGCTTATTAAGAACTTCGGAGGATCGGTATTTTTATTTATTTGTATTTTTATATTTAAATACATGCCTGTGTGACAATAAATGACTATTTAAAAACATACAAATGGACATGTTGTGTTTCTTAGAGGAGGTTTTCTTAGAAAAATATGATCTGCCACACAAACGTGCAAATCAAGTGACAATGGTCTTAGATTTAAAATGTGTATGGACAATTCTGAGTAAGACTCATTTATTTAGTTTTTGTGATATAGATTAATTCATTTATTCAAGTATTTAACCATTAACCTATTTATTTATTTATCCATATATTTATTAATTTAGTTTTGGCCCCTTTATTCCTTTATAACCAATAACCCTAACCTCTGGTAACCAATAAGTAAATGTAAAAACCTACAAACGTTATAGGGAGTGATCTAGTGTTTAGTTTTAAATCTACCCATCGTGCCATACATGAGTTTATACATAGATTTGATGTATAGAGAAATCAGCCAGTGCATTCTTGCTGGAATCAGCCCAGATCTCCCAAAAAGAAGCTCTATTATGACATCATGAAGATAATTATCATCAAGCCAGTCCTCCGATGAAAGGCAGGTGTTCCATGACATCATAATGATGGTCTTGCTCTATAAATAGGGGTCAGGTGTGAAACCGACTTCATTACTGTTTTTGGATTCATCGACACTACGTGCCAGAAGAACTTCTAAAGCAGACAAGATTTACCAAGACCCAGGATGGGCTGTTGTACCAGCACTTTGTCTCCCTGGTAAATATTTCCACCATGTCATACAGTGTCCAGACCTAGCTTTCCTTGGTCTACTACTAGGCAAATGTTTTGGTGTGTTAGTGCACCTGTCTTTGGTGAGGCCCAACCTGTATTCGTGTCAATGTGACTGACAGTGTCTGTTGTTACTGACACATGATCACTTCCGGTAAACTAGTTATATTAGCCAGTTACCCCAAAATACATTTCAAGCTGATTTCTGTTTTGAGGGCCAGAGTAGATGGTTTTCATTTTCGATACTGCCAGTGAACAACTTTGTTAGAGGAGATAAACAAGTGAAGTGAAGTGAGGAGGAGGGAGGGGTTAGAGTGGTGAAGGATGGGGGGATTCTCAGGGATCAGTAATATTGCACAAAGATAGTGTTGTGGTATAAGTGTGAAGGAAGTAAGAGACAAGTGACAGAAGAAAGATGGCATAGTAGAAATGACATTTGTTTCCATTTTGACAGCTGCGATGATACCGAGGTGTCCGAGGATGGGAGCAGGAGTGCAGAGGAGGAGTCAGGGGAGTATCACCTCCCTTTTCCCCCCAGTTCCCCCAGGGGTTATGCGGTGGGAAGGTTCTGGGTGACCCTGATTCCGGAAGGAGACACCCCCCCTCCCCAACGGCCCTGCTGCAGCTCTCATGATGCACCATCCTGTGCCCAGAGGGAGGACGCACTCGGGCCCCACCGCCCCAGCAGCAGCAGTCCTAGTTCACCATCCCGTGCCCAGCAGGGAGACGCACTCCCCCCACACCGGAGCAGCACTCCTCACGCACCATCCGGTGACCAGCAGGGAGACACACTCCCCCCCGACCGCCCCGGGAGCAGCACTCCCCAGGCACCATCCCGCGCCCAGCAGGGCGACTCTAACGCCTACCAGCAAATAGCCAGCATCCTTATTGCTAATATTCTGGACCAGGCTATGGAGGTGGTGGCTGGGCCCTCTCAGCCCGATAGAGTGAGGATGGTGACGTTCGCAGATGAACATGGGGAACCTCTCGTTAAGGAGGAGGAGGAGGAGGAGGAGGAGGAATAGTAGCTACCAGCCGGCCACACTGAGGACGATACACCAATGTCTGAAGACTGTCTGTAAGTCTACTGGTACAGACTGGACAGTGTAAAACATGTGACCGGTGTGGTTACACAGTCTTTGCATAGACACACTCACACACCCACATTCACACACAACATGAAACTCATAGCAGCTCTATCTTGTGTCTCCACAGCAATAGTGAACGGCCAGGCCATGGATGAGCTTCCTGGGACCTCCCAGTCCACCAACCAAGATCGGAGGATCGAGGAGGGTGACCTTTGATGACAAACGGGAGGAATCTCTTGTTCAGGTGGAGCCAGAGAAGAGGTGAAATATCAGCTTCCTCTCTCGCTTCAAGAAACTGTTCAAGGTAAAACCAAACAGCTACATCCAGATTTATATTGGACTTCAGGTGTATTCTCTGTTTAGTCTTTACATGAGTTCCAGCATGTTTAAATGACAGATGAGTTTGATGCGCAGAACTTCTCTTTATTAACTGGTTTTACTTCATGTTAAATGCAACATGTAGAGATGAAACCAGGAGAAGCAGCTCCCAGCACTGAGGACGAAAGACCAACGTCCGAAATCTTTGCCTGTAAGTCTACTGGTACAGACTGGACAGTGACCAGTGTGGTTACACAGTCTTTGCATAGACACACTCACACACTCACATTCACACACAACATGAAACTCATAGCAGCTCTATCTTGTGTCTTCAGCACCCAGGACCTGCCTCTGGCTCGCAGGTCAGGGAGAAACCGGCAGGACGGTCTGCATTGGCGAGGGATTTGATGTTT
This sequence comes from Neosalanx taihuensis, assembly GCA_030340665.1. NCBI lineage: Eukaryota > Metazoa > Chordata > Actinopteri > Osmeriformes > Salangidae > Neosalanx > Neosalanx taihuensis. The sequence continues at coordinate 7,563,646 of CM059314.1, forward strand.
CAAAGACCAACAAACTCTTTCCTGATGTACGACTATGTTTAGCCTGTGTTCTGCTCCTCTCTCTCACCAAACGTCTCTGGAGGAGGGGATCCCTCCTGGGAGTTATTCCTTGTCTTCCTTGAGGGTTTAGGTTGGTTGAGGGGCAGTTCTATGGCCATATCTGAAGCCCTTTGTGTCATTGCTTTTAAAAGAGCTTTACAAATAAATTTAGATTTGATTTGATTCTTTATTTTGTGCATCAAAGGCAGACTTTTAAGGCAGATTTACATTTACATTTATTCATTTAGCAGACACTTCAACACTCTTTTGCTCTGCTCTGCTGTCGCTCCGCTCAGCACTTCTAATCTATCACTGATTAGTCGCGTCTAAGCAGAGCTGCGTCACTGGTCGGGAGGGTGTTTTACAAACTCGTTTTTCTCTAAAACTTTGAATAAAAACATACACAAATGAATAAAAACACCCACAAATGAGGATCAGATTACAGGAACACATGTCCGCTATCTCCTTGTGAAAAGTAAAAACAATATTCGCCCCCACATTTATAGCTACAGCCTGTTTTAATCAGCAATGTTGCTAGTCGCAATTCTGCGACTTTGGCGCTTAAAGGGTTAAGTATGACAAGCATAAGGTACATATGATATAGTCCCATGGTTCAATGATAGACCCTACAGACCGTTCAATTTGCCTAAGTGGCCCAAGCCGGTAGAAGGGCATACACCTCAAACCTGACAGTCGATTAAGTTTGAACTCTTTAGCTGTGGAAAAAAGGGGAAATGTCTCTTTATTATACCACATGACAGCTTGGTTCTGCGCAGCTGCATGGCGCAGCATTGTGTACCTTTTTGTTCCTGTTTTCATGGTAGGTAGGAGATATTATTTACAACTCGTATATTTCTTTAACAGGTAAGAAGACCATGGCGTTAACAAGACTTAAAACTTTTTACAATTGTATTATTAGTTCAATAACTATTAGTTCAATAACTATGCGAATTAAACCGTATTTAAGGCAAACAGTGCTTGCTCATATTTTGGAGGGACATGGTTTAATATGTCCGTTTATCTCTGACATATTAAAAACAACGTTACTTAGACAATGTTATCAACAGACAACCATTTAGAAACGTGTACGTTTTCTATTATTATTGACATTTCATGAACGGGCAGTTTTCAGACAACACTGAAAAAAGCACTCAGTCGCCCAGAGCTGCTGACCTACTTTTCTTTTTCTTATGCCGGTTCTGTTTAGTCAGACTGTGCCGTAGTTATTCAGAAATCCTTCTAAAAATGTATAATAAAGCAGGCTTACATGGGTGTGTTTTGTTTTGAAGTGCTACCGATTTAGGTCCGAGCCTTTTCGTCCAAGTAGTTTGTAGCAGGATTAATTGAGTTCAACAGATGTCTCATCAATGTAATAAATTGCTAAATATTTGAATGTACAACATCCTGGCCTTATCTTATTTATTCTTGCAACCTCTGGATGTGAATGAGTTGTGCAATTTTGTACCGTCAAATTTTCATCGAGTTCTACTTTGCCACCAATGGAGCCTCCTGTGGATGTTGACCTTTTCGGCGACGAAAATATGAATATGTGAAATATGGATTACATTTAATAAAAGTAAATTAGTGGACGCTGAGGGCCTGGAACTCAAACTTCCTTTTAAAAAGTGTGTGTGTGTGTGTGTTTCATGAGGGTCTTGTACAAAATCAGTAGTTAGCTAGTAGTACAAATAATTGTATGGTAGCCTATATTAAAGTAGTGCAAAATGTGCAAATGTGAACCAGTATCACAACAAAAGTCACAGAAATCTAAAGAACAGATCTACAGCAAGCCTGCTTCAGTAAAATACCCCAAATATGAAATAAATGTATTGTTACGCTTATTCTGCTCTAGGAATGGTTGTTTCTTGTATTTGTATATAAGAAAGATTTGCCTACACATTGTTGCAATATAAATAATTGCGACAAATCCCAATGTGCCACATTAGACCTATGAAAATCATCAATATCATGTAAACATGACCTAATTACACGTGCACTTGTGTGTAACCTTTTCATACTTTTTCTTTCTTTTTAGATTGTGCATTTTCATGCTAGTCAGCAGCCATGGCTCTCATCTCCCTGGATGATCTGGAAGGATTTGATGAGGAACAGGTGGACGATGACATCACAGACAATCCAGAGCCAATTGGAGATGAGGAAGAGGAAAGATTATACAGCCACTGGCAGGCAGTTGCCAGTACACATCAGGTCTCTGTCCCTCGAGGTGAAGATGTTAACATTGTTTTTTTTTGTCTGAACATCGATGCATAATCTGAAAGTGTGTCCCTCGTAAAAGGAACCCATTTGAAGTTTCATGGGCTTGTGGTTTGTTTTCCATGCATGTTAATGTTGCAACTTCTGTCAAATATCTTATTTCCAAGATATTTCTCAGAGAATTACTAAAATAAAATACAACTGAAGTTACCAGTTGATATTTGATCCATAATTTGATCTTTAGAGAGACAATATACACACGTGGACAAAATTGTTGGTACCATTTGGTCAATGAAAGAAAAACTTGAATCTGACAAAAGTAATAATTCTCTGAATGTTAACCAATGAAAGTCAGACATTGCTTTTTAATCATGCTTCAACTGAATTATACCAAAAATAAATGAATGGAACAGGCCTAGACGAATGTATAGGGCTCCAGGTAGTCACTGTGTTGTCTGGTGAAATGTGCTGGCCAGTGTCAGAAAGCTTGGTCTCAACTGCAGATCATGCGTCTTGCAACAGGACAATGAACCAAAACACAGCTAAAAACACCCAAGAATGGCTAAGAGGAAAACATTGGACTAACCCTAACTCTTTGGAAGGAGCTGAAACATGCCGTCTGGAAAAGACACCCTTCAAATCAGAAACGACAGGAGCAGTTTGGTCATGAGGAGTGGGCCAAAATACCTGCTGAGAGGTGCAGAAGTCTCACCGACAGTTACAGGAATCGTCTGATTGCAGCGATTACCTCAAAAGTTTGTGCAACAAAATATTAAGTTAGGGGTACCATCATTTTTGTCTAGGCCTGTTCCATGAGTTTATTAAAAAAAATATTCAATTGGAGCATGGTTGAAAAGCAATGTCTGACTTTCTTTGGTTAACATTCATAGAATTTTTATTTATTCATTAATTCATTCATTTTCTTCCGCTTATTCCCATTAGGGGTCACGGGTGACTGGAGCCTATCCCAGTTACTTCTGGGCCGTAGGCAGGGTACACCCTGGACAGGGGCCAGCTAGTCGCAGGGCTTAGTTAGTTAGTTACTTAGTTTCAAATGAAAGTTTTTTTTTCTGTGACCATTGTGAGTTTCTTTCATTGACCGAAGGCTACCAACAAATCTGTCCAAGTGTGTATTAAACGTGTGTCTTTTTCCTTAGAAATGACTGGACCGATACAGGAAATGTCGAGGCAGAGCCACCAGCGGGAATCAGTGCCGTCTGTCACCATCTCTCAACACGAAAAGGTACGGCTCTTCATGTGCAGCTCTTAATGTGCGAGTCTGATTTACAGCCATTTTCTTCTAAGCCCAAGATTTAGTGTTTCTGATGGGCACAGTGCATTGGAAAGACTTGTCTCTGAGCTATGGGTGGGTAGTGGGTTGTGAATTGCATGTTGGGGTTGGCAAACAGATCTTACTGGCTATGTGTAAGTCATGTGGAAGACGTGATTGTGCATGTGTGTCATTTTCACGGCAGCTTGGCGAGGTGGTGTATGAGGAGAGATTGTACCCTGCTGGACACTGGGCCTGCATCACCAGGGGGGAGACGCTGTACGAGCAAAGCATTTCCATGGGTTTCATGAAACTAATGCGCTTCATCTGCAAGGAGAATTCAGCAGGTGTGTATTGTACAATTTCAAAGACTCTTAAACATATATTTACTATATCATAAGTACTACGTGTTCAAAATTCGGCAGGTGTGTATTGTACAATTTGAAAGACTCCTATCAATATTTACTAAATCATAAGTACTACGTGTTGAAAATATAGACGCAGGATGACATGTTTAACTGGAATTCATTTTCTTACACCATTTGTTTACTTTGAAACCGTTTTCACCGAGACTCTCTAATAACCCATTTTCTCATCAACAGGATGCTACCTTGGGATGACGGTTCCCATTGTAAATAACATCCATATCACAGAGGATGGGTGTACTTTTAAGAAAGACATCTTGACAGCATACTACCTACCTGCAGAGTTCCAAGCCAACCCTGTCCAGCCCACTGATACAGACATTACCATTGTCCGCAGGGAGGCTTTTCGAGTTATCGCCCGGTAAGGCTCATTCATTGCCAGGCATATCAACCTCCCAAGCTTGGGGCCAAGCTAAATTGTGTTATACCAAACAATATTCTAACATTACAAAAATGTTACATTTTAGTTGTGTAGCATACTGTGGGTGTCATTTCTTAAGGAACAAAAAAAGGTTAATGCAGGATTAGACATAATTAAGACATAATTGTTGGTTGTCTCGTTACAAAATGTTTTTGTTTTTTTTACACTTTGGTGTAAAAATAAAAAAGTGTAATATCAACTTTCAAAAAATGGAAAAACAAATTCTAGACTTGCAACTGAAAGTTTTGTAGGACAACTTGACCTGACATGATGTGGTTTGAATTCCTACATCAGCTTCATACAAACATCCGGTGAACATACAAGAAAAGCCCCCCCAAAAACTCAAAACTTATTGTCAGTACCTACACATGAATGGGTTTGACATCACTCAGGGTAGCATTTTTTTTTTACAATCTTTGTGAAAGGTCTATAATGCCAAATGACTTACTTACCCAGGACTTTCTACGGCACGACCACAGAGGAGACCATCACACAGCAGATCAACATGCTGTGGGAGATACTGGGTGTGACGGAGGATCTGCACCGAGATGCCTACATGGTGGCCGTCTACGAGAACCCAGGGGTAACCTGCCGCAGGAATGAGATCTGGTTTATTCGTCGAGAGCCCTAAAATTGTCCAGTCCGCTATTCAGATTACTTTATTGATCCCCAAGGGGAAACTCTTTAGTAACAACTTTTGCTGTTTGTAGTATCCTCCAACCAAACCGTGTCAGTTGCTCATTCATGGGAGTCAGCATTGGAATAGAAGAGTTTAGATTCATGAGGAAAGGTATGTTTTGTTTCTGTTATGTTTCTGAAAAGGTGTATAGTATATCAGGAAAGTAACTGTAAAGAAAGGAGTAGTTTATTAATCTATAACATTTCTATGGAAGCCCAAATGAAGACAGAACTGCTACTGGGCCTTTGTGATATTCAATCATGTTAAATCAATACATATGTGGTATTTAGGGGGATAACTTCGCTTTGTGCTATTATGCATTGTATTTTTGTAAGAGTTGATTATTTTATTTGTGGCTTCATGTATACAATATCCTTGGGAACACCTGAAAGAGGAAAAAGTCTTTAAAAAAACAAACTTTGGTTTTATTTTTTAATGTGAATGACAATTTTGCTTGTTTTTTTTATTTCTTGTTTTAAGTGAAATTCAAATAAAGCTTTGGATTGTTGTGAACAAGCACCTTATTTTAAATCAGTCAGAAAGTAAGTTGTATTTTTCCTGTCCTCAATGTTGGTTGGCAAGGGGTCCAAATGGAACAAACATCCCCAGGACTGACATTCATTTGGTCTGTTTTGAAATGTAGCAGCATGATATAAAAAGATATAAATAACCATGATGGGTATTTATTTAGGTCCTTTATTATTGCATACTAACTAAACGGCATTAAGCAGTCTGGAAGTGTGAACTACATTTTACGGGCAAACAGTAGGTTATCATAGAAAGTGGATTTCAGTTTAGAATACTTAAGAACTTTGGGGTTGCCATTAAATGTTTAATAGTGATCAAACCTAACTTAAAAATATATATTAATTGGTGTAATATACTAACATCTGTCATGATGATAAGTATTTTTAATTAAGTATAATCTCTTCCTGGTTGGTAACCCAATCCACCCTGCTCCTATCACTAAGTCCTATAGAAATGAATTTGCTATGGCAGCAACATACTTGTACAAATCAAGTCCATTTCTCTGGTATGGATGTTCAGCTGTTTCAATTTTCAACGTGAGTTTCCAGGGCCAACTATGTTCAGCTCACCACAGATGTTCAGTTTTCTTGCTAATATTTACGCATAAAGCAGTGATACTAATTTGATATTTTGTACACGTAACCTTGTTCAGCTTTATAATTAATTCATGACAACGTATGTCACGTTAACTAAAATCAGGGGGTGGGGGGAGTTAAGGTAAACGTGAACCTATTTCTTATGACTTTTAACGCACTTTCTGATGTCCTACAGAATCAGATACACCTTTTAGAACCTTTTGAGCATTTTGAGTTCTAACGTTTTGAACACGACTTGATTAATATACCCTATATAAGAATATATTGGTTGTATACTGATTTTCTTGATCGGACGTACATAAAATAAATAGAAAATCAAAAAGGTAAACGTTTATCTTTCTGGTGCCTCCCATCCCTCCTTTTCCTCCCCTCCTCTTCCTCCCCTTCCCTTCCTCCCCTTCCCCTCACACCGGAAGCTTCGGGTCCGAGGAGGGAGCCCAGGAAAGGAGAGAACTTGGTTTTCATTGAATTGAGTTTTTACTTGTTCAATTACCGTGCGGACACCGAAATGAATCGCATGCGGTGCAATCGTTTTTGAGATGCGTTTGCTTTCACTTTATTGATATATTTCATTTCAAACTGCAGTATATTTCTCGAAATGTTAAGGCATCATCATCAGTGGACTACAACTAATAGTACAACAAAACAAAGCAGTCATCTTTTTTTCTGGCTCTAGTCTGAAGGGCTGGTCGAGTTTAAGGGGAACACGTAGACTATTTTGGGCATTCGTACCTCTTATTTTAGAGCTTATTTGTTCGCACAGATGATTTGAATGGGTTAGAATTGACTCGTTGGAGAAAGCATTGGACTGTTTGTCTATGGAATAGAAATATCTTACTGAATGGAGACCTTCATGAACTCGAGGAGCAAAGTTAAGCAGGACAAGCCGCGGTCCTGGACTACAGCAACTATGTTCACTGTTATATTCTTCATTCAAGGTAAGATCATGAGGCTGCAAACTAACATGTTGGCTGCTCTTAATGCGAATATGTTTCCGTATCTTATTGAGATGAATGTTCAGTTCACCACTCGAAATGAGACGCATGAAACATTATCTTTAGGATATAAACGAAGCCTCAGATGCCCATGTGGCAAACTGTTGATCTGGATGCGTGTTTTCTTTGTGCGTTAAGACAAGAATTAGGCTATTAGAATTAGAATTAGCCTCTCTTGTAAGTCGCTTTGGATAAAAGCGTCTGCTAAATGAATAATTGTAAATGTAGAAGAAAAACCGCATTCGTCAATTCCAGTTGTCTCAAATCCAGAAGGTAACACATTATTTGGGGACGGTGTTGAATTTAAGACCAGGGTTACCACTCCGCCCCTATAAATACAATAAGAATATGAATAAAATATATGGCAGCATGGTCTGTTGCAGCCTTCTGTAAATGATCCTGTACAATCCTCATGCTGTCTGACTCGTTTATTTTGTTATAAATACGTTTAAATTATTTATTATGACATTGTGGTTGTGAAGTACATGCCCACCCATAAAGTAACTTGAATGTTTGTTAGTTTTTTTTGTAATTTTTTTTATATGTATGGAAATTGAAGTGGAAAGTACTGGTTTGATCAGTTGCGTGGCGAAAATTAGGTACCACTTTGTCTTTTTGATGCATGAAAGGCTTATTTATTGCATCTTTGAAGCTTTATCTCCATTTTAATCAGTGCATGTTAGCTATGGTACATTTCATCTATTGCAGGCTAGAAGAAAGGTTCCAGGTTCAGCTAAATGGATATCGCTTGAGCTCATTTACTAGTTTTTTTTCCCACAACGGTCTTGTGGCGATGGAAAAACAACATTAGTCTTGAATGTAGAAATAAAATGTGAAAAAAAGACAATGGGTGACTGTTTCTTAGCTTGGTTGGGGGTTTGCAGTTGCCCTCAAGGTCTGTTGAGGAAATTGCACAACATGTGAATGGAAGTAGTCGAGATAAAAGCAGCATGGTAGGAGACAATTCACAGGTAGGTGAGGAGCCCAGGCTGATCTTTAGAACTCAAGGTGGGCTCATCGCCTTCCTTTGTCATGGAAATCACCATCGGTCTGGGATGCAGACTTTGAGACCCTTGTTGCAATTGAAAAGTCAGACACAGTGTCATTTTACACAACTGACGTTTCGTGTTTTGGGCATTTAAACAAGACTTAAATTAAATGTGCCTTCTAGATTTGATCTTCATAACACTACATGGAAACTGCATTCAGTCGTGGGTGGATTGTTAACAATGTTGGACAAAGGTGCATTAACTTTCACAGTTTTGGTCTTGGTGAAATTGCTTCAAGAATCCAATTGAACATTGTCACTTTAAAGTACTAATTCTTTCTAATAACAATCCCCCCTGAAATTAACCTGTAGCTCCAATATATCTGTCTTTAGCGTGTTTATTGTTGTGTGTGTGATAAGCTAAAACCTTGATATCAAGGCTACCCATAGGAAATAAAGGACATTGTGGGAGACAACTTGAAGGGCAACTAAAATGTGTCCTAAAACACGTTATGCATGACAGCATGTTTGTGCCCAATCTGAACTCCTTTGAGATCTCAAAGGGATATGGACAAAGACATAGTTACATGTGAGGGGAAACCATTGTTCTCTTGACATGCATCGGACAGATTTGCTTTGATTACATACAGAAGAGTGTTAGTGTTGTAGTCCTACACAGCTAGACAGGGCCTGTTCAACAGTCATTTACAAGATTTGAACATGGCGGTAGGATATGAATGGTTTATTTTGTCTTCTCAGAAAAGGTCCATATCCCTAGTAGTAGAAGTAGTTTTACCACCAATTGTTCACTGTTCCCTGATGGTAATTGACACCCTGGTCATGCTGTTGATTAAAGACCACCACAGCTGTAATGAAGAGCTCTGCTGAGCCACCACGCACGATTACCTCAACTGAATCCTTATTTCACTTGAAAGAACACACTTCATCTTGTCTAAAGTAATGAAGTATTTTGTAACTAATATGGCTCGGAATAAAAAAATGTAAAAACGCATCTGATCTGGAACCTAACCTTGTGCAGGAATGCAAATGTGCTATATGTTTGATTGTAAACTTAAAGAGCTCTTGAACCACAGCCTGGTGGATGTGTTGAAAGGTGCTTGTGTGTAAATGCTGGTCAGGAATTATGCAAAAGACTGCATATTTATTTTTTGGACAATATGTTTAAGTTATTTTGGATTCCAGTGCATCCGTGGCTGCCATGCCGTCCTCCGTGGCTTGTTGGCAGTGAAGTGTTTGGACCTTTTCAAGGTATTGGAGGGTTGGATCATCGAATGTCAAGTAACTTCATACGGGGTGTCACCCACTGATACCACACAATGAACAAACTGGTCTGTCAGGGTATTATGAGTTAATTGATCTTCTACTGAACCCAAATGAACAACCTAAGTGTACAAAGCATGTTTTTGTCAACTTTTTTCTCTTTAATGAGGCAGTCCTTGGTACGTCAACAACGTTGGCAAGTATCTCAGGCTAAGGCATAATTGGGTGACTCTGAATCTCTTTCTCCCATTCGCAACCATGTGTGGGCTAACTGGCTTATAGTTATATTTAACTTTAATTTCTTCAAGAGGGTCTTGCAAGTCTTCAGAACGTTTGCCTTGAACAGATCCGACACATGGGTTGTTTGCTTAGCTTACACCATAAACATACATTTAGTTTTTTGCTTTCATTCAACAAAACACTTTTATGGATGCTAAGACCACTCTAAAAGAAGGTCTTAGTTGTGTTAAAAATAAAATACATAAATAAATGAAAAGGATAATTGATGAAGTAGATGGGGGGGGGGGGGGGGGGGAATGAACAAGATGTTTACCAGAAACCCACAGGTTTTAGTTTTTTTTACCAGAGCTGTCCTGATGAAGATCACATGCTTATTTCCTATTTGTAATTTATGTGGGGTACTTTTGTGTCAGTTGCAATTTCACAATGAGGCCTTATACTATTCAAGTGTTGCCCCTGTTGAAACTGAATTAAATGGAATTAGCATAACTAGTCTGGTAGAGTAAGCATTCAGGCTGCTTCATGTAGGTTCCAGCATGTCAGATCTCATCCAGGAGCAACTGTTATCACCTGTTTGCGTAATCTGAATTTTAAAACTGCGTTGTCTCTTTGTGAGCCAATGATTTGATATTTCACTTTAATAAAGTATGCTGAATCTGAATAGTTTTTACCTCACCTCATGTGCTCGACCTTTTTAATTGGCCACATTTGTTGTCCATTCAGATGTACAGACATGATCTTGGAAAAGGCTTTCCCTGACCACGCTAACTTTCAAGCTTCAGTCCCATTTATTTGCCCAGTGCAACAGGAAAGCGATGTGAATGGGCTAGTAATCAGAAGGTACCTGGTTCGAGCCCCGGCTGTGCCAACATGACGTTGTGTCCTTGGGCAAGGCACTTTACCCTACTTGCCTCAGGGGGAATTTCCCTGTACTTGCTGTACGTCGCTCTGGATAAGAGCGTCTGCTAAATGACTAAATATAAAATGTAAAAGCGGAAGGTTCTTTTCTCTCCCTTCTGTCATCAGTTTGGTGGTTTCGATTTTTGTAGGTTTTGTTCGAGCTTTGCAAGACATCCCTGAAGAAGCATATATTTGAGATCTCCTTGAAAGGCTGCATAGTCAACTCCTGTGTCCCATGCAGAAAACAAGTGGTTCTTGTTAGAAGATCGAGATTTGGGTGTAATTAAATTGAAGTCCACATGCTTTTCATTAGACTCTCTCTTTTCCAGAGCTGTATTTAGAATTCCCACAGCACTTCCGAAGCACCAAAGGCTTTCAAGATTTGATGCAATATAAAACCAGAGTCCTGTGGAATTTAATGTCCTGATAGCTGGAACCTCATTATGCATGGTTCCCTTATGAAGTACTAGAATGTTCTAAATGAACATTTAATTTAGGTTGTCTGAAGCCAGTCAAGGCGTGAGGTAAGAAGGCGTGAGAGTTTTCTGGATCATCTCAGCGAGGCTTCACCTACCATCCTATGGACATTTTCACTCCGTTTAATAAGCTCTGCTGTCGGCCTCTCTGCATGTTTATTGAATTTTGTCCCTCCTGGTGTACCGTAGGGTCTGTTTGTTTGTCAGGGGCTCCACGCTGTCTGCGGTACACAGCAGTCACCCACACCATTCGTAGCGTGAGGTCCATTCCGCCAGCAGGCTCAGGAGGCGGTACGATGGGTGGACGGTAGGGGGTCCGATTGGGGGGAGGGAGGAGGAATACCACCACAAGCTGTGCCCCCCCCCCCCCCCCCCCCACAGGGAACAGCTAATTGCTTTGCATTCCGAATCTCACACAGAGAAACAACACACCCCTAGCTGGATGTGCCAAGTCTGAGCTACAGCAGATGCCAGGTCATGAAATGCTGGAGAAGGGAATGTCAATCCGAATTCATTGGGCTCGCTTTTATACGTGGTCTATAGTGAACTGTCTCATTTATTTAGTTTTGCCAAGTTTAGTGGTAAAATAAACCTGATAAGTTTAGATGAGGTTGAAACTTGTTTTCTGATTCATTAACACATGATGAAACACCCAAAAGAGTAACTTAAAGTGTTTGGCTATCACTTTCTGCCCAATGCCCATTGCAGGGTTTATTGATAAAGACATTAAATAACCTCAGCTACCTATTTTACCCTAAAAGTCAGACAACATTTAATCGCTTGTACGCTAGCTGTGGACGTGCATAAAGTCTGGTTCTTCACATTGGTGTCTGGATCTTTGAGTCGAAGCTGTAAACTTGGCCCTGACCTGAACCCCAACTACCTCAACAGGCCTCTCTCAGTGCCTCTTCAATACCTCACAAAGGCACAAATAGTTAACTTTTCTCTGGCAGACAAATCCCTTAATTTCTCCAATGCCACCCCCCCACCTCTCCACCCCATAATGGATTGAGCCATGCTTTGGGAGGTGGTTGTAAATCAACCTCCTTGTCCACTGAGAGACAATTAGGATCTTGGCTGGGGGTTGTGGAGGTGGCTTAAACAGAGGACGAACATCTTCTCCACACAGTTACTCAACTCAAAGTATTGTCCCAGATGTTGCCTTATTGCCTCTGCCAGTATCCCGACCATGAGGGTAAGGCCCTTTTTTAACCGGCTGACATCCAGATATATTCCGGCGTTTAGTTGAATGTGTAATCTACCCAGATGCCCCCACCTGGTTTAAAATGATGTAATTAATTTACAGTTCAGGGAGGTCTTAAAAAAAAAAACAGGTATGTTGCTGAGTCCGCAAAAATCCCTTCAAACTCGATTTAAGTTTAAAATTCCCTTTCATCTTTCCCAGCAGTGTTGAGATGGTGAAACCCTGAGGGCTTGTGGGTATGTTTTGAGGACAGATAGAGATCCACAGCCAACAGCTGTGCTCCGGATGAGGTGCAGAAGTTCACTTGGGCTAAAGGCTCATTATCAAAACCGCGATGCAATCTGCAGTCATGCTGACTGTGATGACAGCAGAGCGCAGAACAGCTGCACACTCAAAGCAAAGAGATTCCTGCCCTTTATTGGATGCATACGTCACTGAAGTTAGCTTTTTGTGGTTTTAGTTTTTGAGTGGTATGATTTTTGAATTTTTAAGGCTGTTCTTTGAATAAACATGGGTTCATTCAAAAAGAGACACGACTACACCATTATTCTACACCATTATTCTACTCAAGTCCTGTCAGTATTTGATTGGATTAGGTTCTCTTTCGGCTATACGCTGGAACTGTTAACCCCAGTATCAGAAAAATAGAGACTGAATGAGATCACAATAGCAATCCCTACTTAGCTTAGTTCCAGTGTCGTCCCTCTCCATGTTCGGTTTGTCTCACTAACCAGCATTGTTGTTATCTAATGTCCCTCCCTATCTCCCAGACTGACCTCCAATCCCTGCTATCTCTTAGCCCAGATTGCGTGTGAGAGGGAGCCGTTCCCCCCTCTGCCCGTTCCTCGTACAGTGCCGCTGTTGATTTGATTGGGCCTGAGCACTCGTCCACCCACGACACTGTTTAGTTTCGTGGGGATGGGGGTGAGGGTGGGGCACCTGTTTGATGACGTCCAGCCTGACATGACGGCCCTTGCTGAGGTAGCAGCTGCACAAACATCCCCACTTCCTCCAGTCCCTCCGCTTGGCCTTGTGACCCACCCCCCTTCCTTTACCTCCTGCTTGGACGCCCACCCTCCCCCCCCCCCCCCCCCACCCCTTCAGCTTCCATCTCAGAAGCGGACTGTAAGAAGAATCGTTGCTGAAGAACTGTCACGATCCTGGGTCTTACTCGCACAACCTCTAAGCCTGAGGGAATCCACAGGGAAATTGGCAGAGGTTATCCACGGTGTGGTCTAATATTACACTATTCAACACCCAGCAGCCATATGGCACGGTGACTTTAGTGTTGCAGGTCTTGCTCCTGCCATGCGATGACACAAGGTCAATGGAAGACTTTAATACTCTTGTAGTCCTTCATCTGACAACCCATCATAACCCATGAACTATGCTGATCAATACTCTCATTGAGTGTGTCAAACTCATCCTAGGAGGTAGGATTACCTGTAGCCTACAGTCAAGATTTCACTGAAATTATATGATTGCTTTCCAAAGCCACCAAGAAGCAATTCTATATTGCCATGTCATTTAATATCATGTCAAGTTAAATTCACCTGATTGACAGTGGTGGTCATCTATGCCTGCCTGCACATAATTGCTTGTAGCTCACATGTCCTCGTAAGGCAGTCATGAGTGGGTTTATTTGAAGCCCCCTCAGTCCCCATCAGACTGTGTCCAACGGGGTCAAACCAAGCCTGGTCGTATTTCACAAGCTGGCTTTGTTGTAACCTCAAGCTCAGGGCCATTTTACTGCTTGGTTCCTTACAAGGACAGGTGGTCCGAATCAAGCCTGGAGCGGTTGTTTGAATATACTCTGCCTGTACACATCCCCGGGACACATAGAGTCATCCGAACTGTCTCCACCGCAACCACAATATAGCAGAGAAATTGTCTATGTATAGTGTTACACAAGGGGAGAGGACCACGGCCTCGTTGGATGTCTACACACCACCCCCCTTGTCATTCTATAGGTACCGTATTGGATACTTTACTCCTGTCATGGTTCTTAAGTTTATCCTTGCGGTCATCTTCTCTTTCGAAGGGGCCCCTCTGTCTTTTGCAACAGTGGGTAAGGACATGGAACCGTTCCTTACTTGCCTGGCTCCCCTAACCCAAGGGGTGTCCAATCCTGGTCCTCGAGGCCCCAAAGTCCAGAAGGTTTTCCTGCTCCACAACACCTGATATCAATATATGGATCGTTAATCAAGCTATGTGGAAGCCTGATAATGACCATTCATTAGAATCAGGTGTGCCAGACCAGGTCCAACAACCACAACCTTCAGGACAGTGGTCCCTCAAGGACCAGGATTAGACACCCTCTGCCCTACCCGAATCCGTCAACACGAACAGGGTGGTCTCTGCATCCGTTGATGAGACCTGAGGTATTCGGAATGGAAACAAACCTGAAACAAGTCCCAGACCAACATCTCTGGACCCTACAAGGTGGTTTTCCACTCTGTCAAAGCACGTCTTTGTAGACCAGCAGGATGTTGCCACAGCTACAGATCAAATTTGAGCTATTGGGCAGACTGCAATCTAATACAGACCAGATTGCAACATGATTTTTATGATGTTTAGTCTGCATCCCTAAAGTAGTAGTGAAACTGTCTAAATTCACTTAACATATCGTCCAATGATTATGAACTTCTTCATCTTGTTTGTCTGTTCCCAGGCTTGCATATCAGGCTTTAATGGCTGTGATTCGTGCAGCAACATGCTTCAGCTGCAGTTGGTGTCATTGGCTTTGCTTACATGGTGCCAGTCCAGCCCTTCCGCACCTACAGGCATGAATACCACCTTTGTCGCCCTCAAACTACAAATTCCTGCCTTGGAATCCAGGAAAGGGGTTTGGGAACGTTCCAAAGATTGGTATTTTTGCTAAGGAAGGGCATTTCTCGTCTGAAAGATCTGTAAAATGGCTGAGGTGTGCTTTACTTGCAAAAAGTTTGTTTTATTTCCTTGACATGAGTCCTTTAGAAGAGGTTATTCTTTGCGTAATTGTGGAAAATTATGCATCTCTGAACCTAGCACCAAATGACAGTTGGAATTTAAACTCAATTTAGCTTTAGTCTTGTTCATTGAACATGGACAATATACGTTTATACCAACAATGGGGAATAAGGGAACCGTAACATTTCCAGAAACAATATCGTCCATCGAATGATGGGTTGCAACCACATGACAGGCACCAAACCAAGATTATCTGTTTCATTTCTGTCCAGCAAACACATTTCCCTCCGTGTGCAACCAGAGAAGCCATCGGAGCTGTGAACAAAACCCTCCGCTCGAGGCTGCACATTATCAAACCCAGTTTATTTTCCTTCTGGAAGAGAGGCAAAGCTGCTAATATGAGAACAGTCTGACCTGACCACAATGTTTCGTGTGTGTGTGTGTGTGTGGGGGGGGGGGGGGGGGGGGGGGGGGGGGCAAGGAGGGATTGTTTGTGGAACCACGTCGTGCACGATCAGTCTTCGTGCGTTGTCTCTACTCTGCATTCAAGAATGCCAGCAGTTGACATAATTTACTTGGCGGTCAGGAGGCTTAGTGGTGTACAACTTTGTGGTCGCTTGTTCCTGTCACTGCTGAGGATCAAAGGACCTTCAGGTTTTTTCGTTTTGTTCCTGTTGTTCTTCGCTTTCTCTTTTACAATTTTTCCACTTGGAAAGGTTCCTTTCTGTCTAAAGTTTCTCTTCTTAATACCAGCAACCAGACATTTCTGTAGTGTTTCCCTTTACTGTCATTCCCATTGAGGATGTTGGTTCATCCCACGAATGGTGGGTGTGTTATGAAATTCTATCTTTGAATCCTCTTTACATTGTGTCTTGGTGCTGAAAACCCCCTCAGAAAGTCAGATGTCTGTAAGCAAGCGTGAATAAGTTTGTCTTGCCGTCAGCCGTTCATTGATGACAGGTGACCTTAATGGACCAGATGGATTGATCGTTTAAAATAAGATCGTCCTTTTTTGTCCCCCAGTGGGGATATTGCAGTTTACAATATCGGTACAGTACAGCACTCAAAATTAACAGTTTAAAATGTACAAAAATTAAATAAATAATCGATTCAGAGTTTATTTGTAAATCTGGATTTAATGCAAATAACTAAACATTTATTTGTGTAACATGAATAGTTCTTTTTTGAGGCGGTTAAGTGGACAGCGGCTCTAACTGACTGCTGAAGAGAGTGTAGGAGGGAACATGATGTGGGAGAGTAGAGCGTCAGGGTCAAATAGCTGATCCCTGGGGGCGTTGTTTTTGGATATGAAGGACACTCCTCTCCTTCCTGGAGTCTCTTAATAGATAAAAGCAACGAGAGACAATACGCTACTTGAACACTTGTGGAGGAAGTGTCTGGCAGGGTGCCAGGAAAGGACTAGAGAAGGTATATAAGGTATCGCAGGAACAGTTTGATAAACACTCAAAAGGCCTCAGAGGCCCAAATCAATTCAGTTTGTGAGTCTTGAGTGTGTGCTGGGATGTGGCAGGACGCTACCTCAGCAACTAGACAAAAAATGCCAAAATTGGCCAACAGCAGTCATTCTCCGACTCTACGGGAAGCAGAGACTTCATTTCCCAGTCTCCGGCTCTAGACTGGTCCAGACTCAGCATGGGCCTCGCTTTGGACAGAGGCCCCCTAGTCACTGGAGCGAGACAGACAGACTGGCAGACTGTTCCTGTGTCTGGAGGACTGGGATACTGTGACTCACCTCAAACACGCCCTGTCAATCATTTTACCATCACTGGCGTCCCATTCAACATTTGCAACAACAAAAAAAAGAGGAAGATCCTATTCATATGCAAATGTAACTTAATTTGAGAGCCAAATAATTGAGAGATGGCATATGCCTTAAGAGAATCTAATATCAAACTTTATTGTCATCTGAAGGGACATCTATCAGTACGCAATACTTATATAAATCACATATACGATACATACTAAACAACAAAGCCTAGTTAAATTGGTAACACCTGCCCAAAAACCTTTGGCCCAGAGTTTTACTTTTGCATTTGGCCTTGAGTGATGCATGGTACAATTCGTGTGTATTTATTTGGGATTCATTATTACTCAACACATTATTCTATGCCTATTAGCACCGTGGAATTTCACTCTCTTTGTGACATGGTTATGTGGCATGGACATTTTCTTACCGCCAAGCAGAGTGTTGTCTTATGTAGACGTCACCCTTTCTGATGGTGTACACATCATCAATGTTATACAACTACACTATAAAACATCCCAGTACGATATATATACTACAGCAAATATTTCTGAGGCGTTCCTCCGACACTGTATAAGAACTCCCTCCCATACGTTGACGTACAGCCGATCCCCCAGAGATAATATGGCTTATGTCTGGAATGGATGACAGAATGCTGCATACCTGCGCTTCACTCAGTGAGTGTGATTGGAAGCCATAAGGTTCACAATAGCTGACAAGAAGCCATAGGCTGTCTGCAGCACACCTGGGCACCTAGGTCCAGCTGGCAGGGAACAAAGTAGCTGATGGTAGAGAGAGAGAGAGAGAGAGGGGGGGGGGGGGAGGAGAGGGAGGCCCTTTCATACAAGAGTCTATTTTGGGAAGATGCCTGGTTTGATTGAGTCATTCATCGAAAAATATTTACAAAGTTAATTAAGTGATTATGAAAAAAGTAACACGACACGCTGTTGATTTTTGTGTTTTTGGATACAGCTTTGGTCCATAAAAATGCTCCTTAAAAAATCCCCTTCTCACATCTTTTCTCATTTCTCCTCCCTCCTCCTCCTTTTTCCCCCCTCAGTTCTGGCTGTGCATGGGGTCTCCTTCCACTTCACCAAGGAACCAAAGTCCCAGGATGCACTGCACGGGCGTAGCGCCATGCTGCGCTGCGAGGTCAGCGAGGCGGACGACATGCGCTACAGCTGGCTGCAGAACGGTCTGGAGGTGCACGACTCGGAGCGCCGCTTTCAGGAAGGGTCCAACCTCAAGTTCACCGCTGTGGATCGGACCCTGGACGCAGGGAACTTCCAGTGCCTCGCACGCAGGAACTCTACCGGCGAAGAGGAACGCTCCACTAACGCGTCGTTCAATATCAAGTGTGAGTTTGTGCGGTTTCACTTTGACTGTGGAGCTTCTATTTGTTCGTTTTTTTACACCTCCTGTGGAATTGATCAGCATCCAGTCATTTATCTGTTAATTTGTTAGGATTTTACTTATTATTAACGGTACTTTTACTATAATAAGGGCCACAATAGTATACTTTGTGAGTCTAAAACTTGATAAATACATCCAGTTCATTATTTCAAATACTTGAGTGCCTTTTGACTTCAACTCCACTGGTTGCATTACACTTAAGTAAATCCCATACTGTATTACACTTAAATAAGTAAATCCCATAGCTATTACACTTAAGTAAAGCTCATACTTTCACAGTGTCTTCCAGTATCAGCTGTACTCAGAGGACCCATGTTTCGAAATGCGTCCCACATTCACCATTTTTTTTTTTTTTGCGCCTCCTTAAGAAATTACTGCTCCCCTTTACTTATTCAACAGACCCTCTCACGGAGCCAGGGCTTTTCTTCTTCTGCTTCTCATTTCCGCAAATGGGGGTGGGGGGCGGGGGGGAGTGCGGGGGCGGGGGGGGACTAGGACGCGAGGCGGGCCCGCATGAGAGAAAGTTATTTTGAGTTTTCGGACACAGCCGAACAAAACTGTCTTTATGCCTCTGCCAAGATGAATGGCTTGCGATGCGAGGTCTGGCCCTGCCGTGTCTTCCAGCGCCGAGCGGCAGCCTGAAAACAGACGGCTGTTTTTGTTTGCCGGCGCAAACTTGCCAGCCAGACGGTGTGAATGGACTGGTCTGTTTTTGTTCAGGAGGAGCGAGAGGGGTTTGACCCTTTCGTTTCTTTCTCTCCCCCCCCCCCCCCCCCCTCTTCCCTTTTTTTCCCCCCTCCATCCATCCATCCTCCACCCCCCTTCACCCCCCTCCCCAGGGTTAGAGAGCGGGGATGTAACCCTGAAGGAGCCTGCGGCAGAGCAGGACATCCAGAGCTCGGCTCCCATTGTGCTCAGGTGCAACATTGATGGCCACCCAAGGTGAGGATGAACATTTACATTTTACATTCATTCATTTAGCAGACGCTTTTATCCAAAGCGACTTACAGTAAGTACAGGGACATCCTCCCTGAGGCAAGTAGGGTGAAGTGCCTTGCCCAAGGACACAACATCACATAGCCACAGCCGGGGCTCGATCTCACAACCTTCCGATCATGAGGCCAACGCCTTAACCAATGAGCCATCTGACCCCCAGGAACAGTACACCTTATTATTACATTTACACTTGCATGTATTCATTTAGCGCACACTTTTATCCAAAGCGACTTCCAAGAGAGAGCTTTACAAAAGAGCATCGGTCTCAGGAGGGAATGTCCCTGTACTTGCTGTAAGTCCCTCTGGATAAGAGCGTCTGCTAAATGTAAATGTAATGAAATTCCTCTTTGCAAAATCAATGTGCTTCATCTGCTAAAAGAAGATAAAGCAGAATAAAACATCAAATTGTTTCTGAAAATGATCCAGTGGTAGAAAATAAACTGTGTGTGTGTTGTTTATGTGTGGTCACCTTTACCATAGAGGGGTTGTGTACTACAAATTACATGTACGGTACTTAAATTCCCTGTATGTGCAAATTTACGTGGTGAATAAAGCTATTCCGATTGTGACTTTTGTTCTCCTTTGTTGTCGTCGTCGTCCCCCCCCCCCCCCCCCCCCCCCCCCCCTCCGCAGGCCAACGTGCCACTGGTACAAAGATGGCGTGCGCCTTCCAGAGCGAGCCCACCAGATCAACAACAAAGAGCGCACCCTCACGTTTCCCAGTGCCAACCCTGACAACAACGGCCTGTACTACTGCTGCGCCAAGAACGCAGCTGGCCATGTGTGCAGCAACGCCAACTTCACCCTGAACATCATAGGTGAGCCGGCGGCGGGAAACTCTCAAGGAATTCTCCACTGTGGCGAGAATTACTCTAAATAAAACTACTTACTCTGAAGGGATACGAAAGGTTTGAGTGATGAATGAATCGTCTTTGTATTTGACCTAGTAACTCTCCATTATCCGTCTCTTGGACTGGAATCCATTATGTTGTCCAAACAAGTTATTTCTCACGCTTCAAGGAAAATAAGTAAAGTCTCTCCTGGTAGATAAGAGCTACCCTCAGCCGGCGGTGTCCCCAGAAGACGTGGTGGTCCTGAAGAACGAGGAGGCTCTTCTAAACTGCCAGTTCTCTGCCGAGCCGCCGCCCACTGTGGAGTGGTACCACGAGGATGAGCTGGTCGCCAACAAGTCACGGTGTGTGTGTGTGTGTGTGTGTATACGTGTAGGGAGGGGGGTAATTGTTGTGTGTTGTGGTTGTGTTGGCTCACATGCGTTTCATTGTGACTCATTTGTGTTCGACAATTTGTTTGCCTGATACCTTACCCGGGGAGTCAGGTGGCTCAGCGGGTTAAGGCGTTGGCCTCATGATCGGAAGGTTGTGAGTTTGATTCTCGGCTGTGGATATGTGATGTTGTGTCCTTGGGCAAGGCACTTCCCCCAACTTGCCTCAGGGGGATTGTCCCTCTACTTGCTGGAAGTCGCTTTTCGATAAAAGCGTCTGATAAATGAATATTTATTGATTTATATAGATTACACATGAAAAACCATGGAAACGGGGAGGTTTGATAGTATTGGCGCATGTGCGGTTAGAATCATTCCATTTATTCAAGCTCTCTGCTTGTCATACCTGGTCTCTCCCTAGCTTGGTCCTGTTGGCCAATGGCTCTCTCCTGATCACCCATGTGAAGCCTCGCTACACTGGTCTCTACAAGTGTGTGGCCAAAGGCCTGAGTGGTCCTGCTGTTACTCTGAAGGCCACTGTTCGGTTAGCAGGTAAAAACACACACACACACACACATCAAAAGGGGTTTATCTGACTATCTAGCCCAGGGGTGTCAAACTCCAGACAGTTTGAGATGTTTCCCTGCTCCAGCACACCTCCACAGAGCTTCATACCAACCTGTTCGTTAGAATCAGGTGTGCTGGAGCAGGGAAACATCTCAAACTGTCAGGACAGCGGCCCCTGAGGACTGGACTTTGACACTCCTGCTCTAGCCCATTCACTTATGCCATTTAAGTGCTTAATTCTTCTTAGCCTTGGTAATGTGATTTGAAATTCATCCTGCTCTCTCACTCTCTCTCCCCCTCCCCTCCCTTTGTCACTCACGAACAGAGATTGAAGACATGGGCGCTGGTATAAGCCACGTCTTCACCGACAACTACCCTCAGCGCATCCCCTGCCGGGCCCCTCGCGGATACCCGGAACCCGACGTGTGGTGGGAGCGTGACGGGAAGAAGGTCGCCGACGAGGGCCGGGTGTACCAGCACGGCCTGTCCCTGGTCTTCAACCCTATCCTGAGGGAGGACGCTGGCATCTACACCTGCGTGGCACAGAACAAGGCTGGGACCAAGAAGCGGGAGATGACTATCACTGTGGCCAGTAAGTGAAACAAAGCCTGCTAAAAGAAGTGCTGGGCATTAGTGCTTAGCGATAGCATTAGCTTTAGTAGGACGGCTTAGAAATAGAATTAGTGCTTAGCATTATTTTTAGCAATAGTGCTTATCATTAGCATTTGTGCTTAACGCATCAGCATTTGCAATCCATCAATGCAAGGTTGCTTTGCTTCCATTTCGTCTTCCAATAAAACATATGGGAAACCTAATAATCCATTAGGTCGTTCGAAATGTTGCTAACACCCGCCAAGTCAACGAGCACGTTCTCCACCTGCAATAATGCAAATTCACTCATTAACACTTAGCGATGCTAATGCTAATTTGTCTTCCTGTGACTAGCGGCACCAGAGTGGGTGGAGAAGCCTGAGGACACCCAGATGCAGGAAGGCCAAGCGGGCTACCTGCACTGCCTCACCCAGGCCACACCTCAGCCCCAGGTCACCTGGTACCGCAACTTTGCCCCCATCAGTGCTGAGGTCAGCTTTTTCACCCTTGCATTTGTTTGCGATTTGCTGTAACTAGCTCTCCCCTTTCCCTAAAGTGTGTCATATCGATGATTATAAATGGATTTCAGACCAAATCATTCAGAAAACGGCTTAAAATGGTCTACGCTTAAACTTGAACACTTGTGCCATCGAGGGCCAAGACGGTGCAGGTTTTCATGTCAAACAAATACTACACCAGCTGAGTTCACTAACGAGTTTCTCTACTTAAGTTGAAGTCAGCTGGTGTAGTTGCTTGGTTGACATGAAAACCTGCACCCTCTTGGCCCTCGATGGCAAGAGTTTGACACCACTGCTCAAGGATATATGAAAATGGACTCTCCCACAAGTTACTTTCTCCCCCTTCATGAATGGAATCCACTTTGTATTTACAGGATGTTCGTTATAAGCTGTTCCCCAATGGAACCCTGAGGATCAACACTGTGGAGGTGTATGACAGTCATGTGTACACCTGTCAGAGCCAGACTGAAGGGGGCAGGCTGGAGGCCAGAGCCCGGGTCTTCGTACTGGGTAAGACCGTCACACGTGTGTCTTATGTATGTTTTTCATGTCCTTCAGTGTGTGGGTTATATTACCCCACTTCCAATATCAGACACCCAGGAATCTGGTGGCTGAGTGGTTGAAGCGTCGCGTTAGCAATCGGAAGGTTATGAGTTCGATTCCCGGCAAAGGCGTTGTGTCCTTGGGCAAGGCACTTCACCCTACTTGCCTCGGGGGGAATGTCCCTGTACTTGTTGTAAGTCACTCTGGAAAAGAGCGTCTGATAAATGACTAATATGTAAACTGTTGTGTTTTCAGAGAAGCTGAAGTTCACTCCGACCCCCCAGCCCTCTCAGTGTCTGGAGCTGGACACAGAGAGCAGTGTCCAGTGCTCTGCCAAGGGCCGGGAAGCCCCCACCATCCTCTGGGCTCCAGCAGGTGTGTGTGTGTGTGCGTGTGTGTGTGCAGGCACCCTGTTTCTATGATGTACACACCCCAACAAAATAGATTCACTGTAAATATTTAATTTCAAATGACTAGTACAAACACTTTGTAAAACCTTTACTAATGGATTGTTGTTAAGCGCAGCTTCTGGTTAAGTTTACTCTCAATTCATGGTTGGACAAACTGTTATTATCTGCTTTTGGTTTCTTTGTTAACGCCTCCTCCGTCTCTTCAAAGATGGCGGCGAACTGCCCGCCCATGTGATCCAGAACAACGGCGTTCTCCACTTCACCACGGTGACGCGGGCCGACAGTGGAAACTACACGTGCACGGCCTCCAACAGTCTGCAGGGCCAGATCAAAGCAGCTGTGCAGCTCACTGTGGCAGGTAGGAAACCCTCCTCCTTAACAACAACAACAACAGTAGCTTGAAACACTGAGACAAGTTTCAAGCTACTGTTTTCTCTCTCGCTCTCTCTCGGTCTCTGTCTCTCTCTGTCTCTCTCTCTCTCTGTCTGTCTGTCTCTGTCTGTCTCTCTCGCTCTCGGTCTCTCTCTCTCTCCCTCTCTCTCTCTCCCTCTGTCTCTCTCTCTGTCTCGCTCTCTCTCTCTCCCTCTCTCTTTGTCTCCCTCTTACTCTCTCTTTCTCTCTCCCTTTCTATTTCTTTCTCTCGTTCTCGCTCTTTCTGTCTCCCCCGCACTCTACCACTTTCTTTCCCCTCTTTCTTTCTCTCACATTTTCTCTTCCTACCGCCTCCTCCTTTTCCCTTATCCACTCTTTCCCTCTCATCTTTCCCCTCCCCCCTCCCTCTCTCTCTCACACCGTCCCCTTTCTCTCTCTCTCTCTCTCGCTCTCTCTTTCTCACACCCTCCCCCCCCCCTCTCTCTCTCTCTCGCTCTCTCTTTCTCACACCCTCCCCCTCCTCTCTCTCTCTCTCTCTCTCTCACACCCTCCTCTCTCTCTCTCTCTCTCTCTCTCTCTCTCTCTCTCACACCCTCCCCCTCACTCACGCTCCTGTTCCTCTTCTTCACCTCCGCTCACACCCTCCCCCCCCCGTCCTTCCTCCCAGTCTACATCGTGTTCAAGCTGGAGCCAGAGAACACGACAGTGTACCAGGGCCACACCGCTGTTCTCCACTGCCAGGCCACGGGCGACCCTGCTCCCTTCATCCAGTGGAAGAAGAAGGACAAGTTCCTCGAGCCGACCAAGAGCAGGTACTGTTACAGAAGCTACAGAGAAGCACTTTAGCCATCCCTAAAGTGGAAATGCTCTAGGATAAAACCTACAAGTTCCAACACAGATCAGCTCTGACAAAGTCGTTAGTGACTCATTAAAAGCCACCATTAGACAAATCCAGTTACATGCATGCTAATGAAGTGACATCCTAACATTATTAATGTGCCAACCATTCCTGGAGGAGGAGATTCCTTAATAACGTGCTCTTCCTGAGGTGATCTGTGTTCTCTGTAGGTTTGTTACCATTGTAATCAGCGTGAAATGACTTGTTAAAAAAGGCTGTTTCTATAGAGCAGGGTTGCCTAACCCTGGTCCTCGAGGGCCGCTGTCCAGAAGGTTTTGGATGTTTCGCTGCTCCATCCCACTTTATTCTAATGAATGGTTTGTTATCAAGCTCTGTGGAAGCCTCATAATGACCCTTCATTAGAATCGGGTGTGCTGGAGCAGGGAAACATCTAAAACTGTCAGGATAGTGGCCCTCAAGGACCAGGATTGGACACCCCTGATATAGAGAGAGCATTTGATTTCAGTAAATGTTCAATGGGGTGTCAATGGGGCATCAGATAGCTCAACAGTTAAGGCGTTGGCCTCATGATCAGAAGGTTGTGAGATCGAGCCCCGGCTGTGGCTATATGACGTTGTGTCCTTGGGCAAGGCACTTCACCCTACTTGCCTCAGGGAGAATGTCCCTGTACTTACTGTAAGTCGCTTTGGATAAAAGCGTCTGCTAAATGAATAAAACATGTAAATGTGCAGTAATTGATGTATGCAGAAATATCTAAGGTTACCCAGGGTCACCTCCTAAACAGCTGCGGTTGCCCCCCACCAGGTTCCAGAAAATGCCCAACGGCTCTCTGGTCATTCACGATGTGAGCATGGAGGACACAGGCAGCTACACTTGCATTGCAGGCAACAGCTGTAACATCCGTCACACCTCTGCCCAGCTCTACGTCGTGGGTAAGAAGAAGAACATCACTAATCTTTTATAGAAAAGGTTTCAGAAGTATTCACACTGTTTTCAAGACTTTTTCGACTTCTATTCTTGGGTATTCTCAGGCAGAGAAAATTGTCTTGAGAACTCAGATACTTCTGCTACTCTGTGCTTTCTCTAATTGAGAATTACTTTCTCATGAGAATTTGGATAAGTGTCCAGTAGGGCTGTCAAAACTGCTCAAAAATGACGTTCGAATATTCGAATATTCCCCACACGTTTTCGAATATATTCGAGTTTCCCGGTTGCGCATTAGGCACGTCAATAACAGGACAAATTAATACAACGATACGTAACTACTTGTACAGGTAATATATTTAAGTTAAAACATATTTAACAACATATTACCTACACAGTAATAAGTAGATGAACTAATGGCCAAGACCACAGGCCTTGGCCTCTCGCTCGCACACACGCACTTTTTCTTTCTCTCTCTCCCGCACTGTCACGCTCTCTGCGCATGTGCAACAATAAACAAATGCTGAGTGTTGATGAAAAGTTTTGTGCAAGAAATTTAAGGTCACGATTATTTTCTTCTTTTTTTTTTACATTCAAATATTAATTTTCATATTCAAAATTTGTTTTTTAAACACTGTTCGAATATATATTCGAATGTAGAATATTCATTGACAGCCCTAGTGTCCAGATAAGTTCCTCTGAAACCTTTTCTACAGTAGAACATTCCTGGACGAATGAGTGGCTACACCGAGCCACTTCATTCTTCCACTCTGTGGAAAATAGAAACCCACTGTCTCACTGGAATCCACGCAAATCAGGGATGCAGTGGAATCAAAGGACGCGTGGATTAAATGGTTGATCTATGGAGGGACTAAATCAACATCAGTCCTTTTCTGGTTTCTGCCATGTTGAGATGCTAGTATGACTTAGCCTGTTGGGGTGAGGGTCCTTTTATCGAAGGTTAACTCAATCAGCCCCCCCCGTCAGAAAATGTCTTTCCCTACAGCAGTGTCAGCTGACTGTGTAAGGCTTTAAGGCTTTGTAGGATGATCAAAAGCACCGTGTTCCGCAACAGTTTACCGTTTTAAAGGAACGCCTCGTAGCTGTAATTTGAAAAACTGCATTTTAGTTCCTTTCACATTGTCTATTGTCTTCAATTTAAGGTATGTTTCTGTGTAATTTTGTAAAATAAAATGAGCTTGTTAACGGTTATTTGTGTGTGCAACCCCCTAGAGAAGCCAGTGCACCACTCTCTGGAAGAGGAGGAGAAGGCGCCTTATAAAATGATCCAGACGGTCGGCCTATCGGTGGGCGCCGCCGTCGCCTACATCATCGTTGTGCTCGGACTGATGTTCTACTGCAAGAAGAGACGCAACGCCAAGAGGCTCGACAAGGGGCCGGAGGGAGAGGAGGCGGAGCACCTCAACGGTCAGTGTCCAGCGGGTGTGTGTGTGGGTGTGTGCGTGGGTGTGTGTGTTGTTGGATTGTTTGATTCAGAACGTGACGTCAGGTAACATACTACCCAGGGTTTTTACTTCAACAATCCAACTGGCACCAGCTGTGAAATAGGACGCCTCTTTTATGTTGCCAGAATTTGAAAACTATTTGGGGAATTTGTGAATGAACCATGCTGTGTCTGTGTGTGTGTCTCTCTATTTGTGTGTGTGTGTGTGTCTCTCTCTCTGTGTGTGTCTGTGTGTCTCTCTGTTTGTGTGTGTGTGTGTCTCTCTCTCTGTGTGTGTCTGTGTGTCTCTCTTTTTGTGTGTGTCTGTGTGTCTCTCTGTTTGTTTGTGTCTGTGTGTGTGTGTGTCTCTCTCTCTCTGTGTGTGTCTGTGTGTCTTTCTGTTTGTGTGTGTCTGTGTGTGTCTCTCTGTCTGTTGTTTGCGTGTGTGTGTGTGTGTGTGAACCACAGGGGGCAGTGCCCAGCCCAATGGGACAGCCACAGCGGAGGTCCAGGAGGAGCTGGCCCTCACCAACATGGGCGCAGCTGCCAGCGGGAACAGCAAGAGACACAGCAGTCCGAACCCCGAGAAGCTGCTGTACCCACGCAGCAACCTGACCACCATCACCACCCTGGGTATGATGACAGAGCCATTCACACTCACACACATGCATGCACACATGCACGCACACGCACAGGGGCCACAATTATATGAATTTGTCCAATAAAGTATTTGAAAATCTTGAATCGAGGAACCCTGTAAGTAACACTGCTCCTCCACACAGGTAAAGGGGAGTTTGGGGAGGTCTTCCTAGCCAAAGCTAAAGGCCTGGGAGGAGGAGGAGGAGGAGGAGGAGGAGGAGGAGGAGGGGGGAAAGCGAGCGAGGACGAGGAGGAGACGGTGGTCCTGGTGAAGAGCTTGCAGACTCGGGACGAGGCGGCTCAGCTGGAGTTCCGGCGCGAGGCCGAGATGCTGGGCAAGACGAGCCACCCCAACCTGGCCCGCCTGCTGGCCATGTGCCGGGAGGCGGAGCCCCACTACCTGGTGCTGGAGTACGCTGACATGGTGAGGAGTCACACACGTGTCTGTCTCTGACGCACACATCACTCATACGCACATCAGAATCAGAATAAGGTTTATTCGCTATGCAAGATTAACAAACATAGAATTCACTGTGGCAGAAATGAGCAAACATAGAACATATATGTGGCCTACTAATAAAAAATGAATACAGTGTCAAATACACTACAAACATGATACAAAATGACAAATAATACAAATTATACACATAATACAAATTATACAAGTAACATGGAAGTACAAATAACATGGGTACAAAGTGGAATGGGTATATATAGTACAGGGTGTAGGTGTATATGACATATGTATATAACAGTGGTGCAAAAATCACAGTAGTGCGTTTTAAAGTGTTGTGTGCTAAAGTGGCAGAGTGCAGTGGGATTCTAGAAGGGGGTGTGGGGTGTGGGATGTGTCATACTGAGTCCATACACTACCATTCAAAAGTTAGCACACACCGTCACATTCATTTGAATGGTCGATGGTTAATTCATTAATTAAACAGTTCAAATGAAGGTGGACAATGTGTCCAAACTTCTGACACTCACGTACTGTGTATTATTCAGAAATCACACACACACATCATGGCACACACACACACACCATGACACACACACACACACCTTCTCATGCAAACGTGACGTATACAGAAATGCATTCCTGCACACAGTAGTACACACACACACACACACATTCTCGCATGAATACATATTGTACATATTTACTGTACATACACACACAGCAGTTCTGTCCATAATTCCATACACTCATGTACTCCACCTGCTGGCCATGTGTAGTAAGACACGAAGCACGGTGAAGCATGATGAAGCATGACCTGGTTGCAAGATCGAGGAAGTGGAGTCTTGGAAATCGTTGTGTCATGCAGATTTGAAATGATGGCTGTACAAACATTAAACACATCAGATCAAATATCATTATTAACCTCTGTGTTTGATATGTTTCCAGGGTGATCTGAAGCAGTACCTCAAACTGGCTAAAACCAAGGAGGAGAAGCCTAAATCTCATCACCTCAGCACCAAGCAGAAGGTCAGTATTTCCCCCGAGGCAAGTAGGCCACCAGCATGCCTGTCCTGTAATATATGTAGGTGTTGCACTTGTGTACAGTTTAAAGTGCCACAGAGATTTGAATGCTTATCTAAATTACAGGTTGAAATGTACAGGTTTACATTGGTGAAAATGTCTAAAAACAAATTTGTCATTATTCGTAATGAGTGTACATTAGTAGGCAAAAACAATCAAATCACAATGAAATGTGCTAAACATAGATCTCTGGATGTACTTCCAGATGTTTTACCAGAAACACAAGACTTAAGTCCACACGTACGCACACAACAAATCAAAAAAGACATGCATGAATACTTGTCATACTCTACACAACTGTTTGTCAACCTACTCCTTTTATTGATCCTAACCCGCACCCAAATTCTCCCAGTTGATCGTTCCTGTCCTCATAATCGGTCTCTCCTGTTGTCCCAGGTGGGGATCTGCCTCCAGGTCGCCCGGGGGATGGAGCACTTGTCCAATCAGCGCTTTGTTCATAAAGACCTGGCCACTCGTAACTGCCTGATCAGCTCCAAGAGACATGTCAAGGTGTCAGCTCTGGGACTCAGCAAGGACGTTTACAACAAGTACGTTCCTCACATATCCCAGCGGATTTACCACTTTGGTTTTTGAAGATATTCTCTTCACGAAAGTGCCTATATTAAGTTTAGCAGATGAAAAAGAACAGTTTAAAAAGTGTCCTCGTTGTGGAAGGTCAGGATATAGGGGGTCAGATGGCTCAGCGGGTTAAGGCGTGGGTTCATGATCGGAAGGTTGTCAGTTTGAACCCTGGCTGTGGCTATATAATCTTTGGGCAAGGCACTTCACCCTACTTGCCTCAGGGAGAATGTCCCTGTACTTGCTGTAAGTCGCTTTGGATAAAAGCGTCTGCTAAATGATGTATTATTATTATTATTATATAAGGATTGCATTTATGTTTCTTCAGTTCTTGGTATTTAAATCTGTAGATGTAGCCTTTCTGGTACTGCCTTAGCCCTGGAGGACTTGTAATGTTCATTTGAGTCAGGTTTGGGACTTAAATCCTGTCTTTTGAGCAGACTTTATGGAATAGGTCTGCAAAACAAATCTTAAAACAATCTTTAAACAAAAAAAAAATTGCAAAGATATTGAGGATGGAGGTAAGATGAAGGTATAGGAAGCTGTTTTGCTTGTTCTAGATGTGAAAGTGTGTACATACACAAACTATTTCTAATAGTCCTGTGTGCGTGTGTGTGTGTGTGTGTGTGTGTGCGTGTGCGTGTGCGTGTGTGTCCGTCCCTCTCCTTCCACAGTGAGTACTATCACTACCGCCAGGCCTGGATCCCTCTGCGCTGGCTTCCCACCGAGGCGGTCTTCGAGGACGACTACTCCACCAAGACAGACGTGTGGTCTTTTGGCGTGCTCATGTGGGAGGTGTTCAGCCTGGGGGAGATGCCCCACGCCGCGCTGGCTGATGACAAGGTCCTCGAAGGTGAGCACGGTTACCATGGACGTGCCCGGTGTTTTGATCTGAATGTGTGTTACTCTCTTTTTTCCCTCTGTCTCTGAATTGTATTTCATCTGCATCTTCTCTCCGTGCATGTCACTCTCTCTTTTCTCTCTCTCTCTTTCTTTTATCTCCTCCTCTGTCTCCTGTCTTTCCATCCCTTTTTCCTCTCTTTGTTTCTCTCTCCACCCTAATACAATACTCCCTCTACCATTTCCATAACCATTACTATGTGAAATATATTTTATTCATGCCGTTAAGTGCAATATAATGTGCAGTCATTTTTTATTATGTGCAATAACTGACTGTATGCCACTCGTTAATCATCTTTACTATTTTATCTCATGTTACCGACCTCCTCCTCTCCCCATCACTTCAGAGCTGAGAGAGGCCAAAGGGAAGCTGCCTCTGCCTCAGGGCTGCCCCTCCCGGGTCTACAAGCTCATGGTACGCTGCTGGGCGCCCAGCCCTAAGGACCGGCCCTGCTTCAGCGACATCGTGGGCACCCTCTGTGAGCTGCCCTCCGAGAGCAAGGTGTGACATGACCTGCACCCTCCGAGAGAAAGGTGTGACATGACCTGCACCCTCCGAGAGAAAGGTGTGACATGAGCTGCACCCCCCCCGGAAAATTAGAGGCCAGTGTCTGACAGTGTGTGTGTGTGTGTGTGAGAGAGACAGAGTTGGTGCTTCCCTTCAAACATATTCATTTCCCTATAGGAACTTCTGTGTGAACGCTAATGTTTTATAGATTTGTTTGATGTCTGATATGTTTATCGTTGATTTCAAAAGGTGTGTGTGTGCACGCGTGTGCTTGTGTGTGTGTGTGTGTGTGTGTGTGTGTGTGTGTGTGGACTTAAGTGCTGTACGAGTGATATTCTCTGTGAGGTTAGTGTACATCAGTGTATGCGTAATGAACGTCTGCTTGTATGTTTTGTGTATTTGAGTGTGTGTGTGTGTGTGTGTGTTTCTGTGACTTCACTTATCTCGATACACACCCATGGACTTTCATTTAACCCTGTGAGGCCGTACGTATCATATTTGATACATACATTTCTGGAGCTCATTGCATCACCATTAAACGTAAACTTTGCATGAAACCCTTTTGCATGAACTCTTTTACATGTATGCTTCCCCGTAGTGGACATACTTCGCTTTCCCAATGTTTGGATGTCAGAATCAGAATCAGAATCAGAATGGGGGTTTATGATTCTGATTCTGATTCTGATTCTGACATCCAAACATTGGGAAAGCGAAGTATGTCCACTACGGGGAAGCATACATGTAAAAGAGTTCATGCAAAAGGGTTTCATGCAAAGTTTACGTTTAATGGTGATGCAATGAGCTCCAGAAATGTATGTATCAAATATGATACGTACGGCCTCACAGGGTTAAGGATTTTTCGAGACGATATCGGGATTTTAATTGGGTGACTCAAAGCTCACCTTTGAGGATTACAAAGCCAGTTTATTGATGATTGATTTCTGAAGCCTTGGTGCCTTATCCATTTAATTTAATTCAGAATATGAGGAAATCTTGGCGATAAAAATATGTTTGGCAGAGCCAATCTAGGCTGTCAAGGTACTACAACCCTTACTGGAAAAGTGCATCATCACCCACCAAGATTTTTGGGACCAGGGAACAACCAACTGAATTTCAGTCATACTTTTCACAGCCCCTGTTGCAGGGATCATTTCAACATTTCAAACTGTAATTTGGGGTTTGTAGGGAGATAATCTGTAATCCGTAACACCGTAGGTCAGTGAATTGTTTGAATGTGCCAGCTATTTGTTTTGCTAGCTGGATCAGTGAATGAATAAAAACATATTTTACATTTACATTCAATCATTCAAATGTAAATGTATATGAACCAACCAGAAATGCTATTTTGGGACCCAGGTACTTAATACATTTTTGTGTCTTTATTTGTAAAATATTGTAGCAAAGACAACCTACTCAGAAACACATTTTTTTCACTTATAATGTGTTAATATCACTTCTTTCCTTTTTTTCATTAATCTTAGTCACTGCTTTAAGAAAGTCAAAATACAAAAGAAATCACCTGGAAAACCAATCTGATGGCTGTGCTCACCTTTATCTACATATTACTTAGCATCTTTCTGAAAATGGTGTCAGCCAATGTGAATGGTCACAGAAAGCATTTGGAGTTCACTGAAAATGTCTTGGGTTTATTTTGCTTTCAGTTTAGCACCATCAGAAAAAAAACTAACTTTTGTCATTAAACCACACAAGTGCAGCAGGCATTTGGCTGAAGGAAAAAAGACAGATTGGTAAAGTAAAAATGAACGTGTGTTTAGAACATCAGATTATGTGCCAATGTAAACTTCGAGATACCTGGTCCTCTACGTCTAAGCCCAAAGTTACAGACCTTATCAATTTTCCACTCATGCTTAAAGCATGCACTGACTAAACCGAAATATTTGCTATGTAGAAGGATTATATCAAGAACCTGCTCATTTATGTTCAAGGTTCAATTTTTTATACTTTATATTTACTGTACATAAAGGTACCATGTTTCTTTGATATTCGTTTTCCATGTGCTAGGTATTTTATACACTTCTTATGAGAGAACAGGAAATGTGGTTAACATAAGTGGCAGGACATTTTAGTCAAATTAACCTGAGGTGACGTTTTGGACGTTTTGGAAGTTCCTGGTTAATGAAGGACTTTATATCAAAGTTGTTGCTGTTTTTTTTATATATATATGATTGCTTTTACTTGAATAGCATTTTCATATAGTACATTGACATTAGGTTTCTGTTTTAATATATGCTATTCATCTTACTTAATTTGGCTCAACAAAATTGTAAGAAACATTTGTATTGGTTCTATTTTAAGTATGTTTATGAAAACAGATATTGTTGCCATGGTCTGGCTAATAAATGTAATTTTTGTATGAAAACGATGAGTGGTGTGTGATGTTTTGGATGCAAGTTTGTTTTATTTAAACACCAAAATGTTCACCTTTAGTCAATATCAACTCAAGACATTAAAATTCTTAACAAACATTGTACAAAAACAGATGCCATTACACAGCATTACCTTGAGAAACAACATTGTAGTTGCATAAGGAATAAGGTATGTCCGAGATTTTACAAGTGAAATTGGTGGGTCAAAGGTCTTTCAAGGTTAAGTGGATGGTTATATTGATACTGTTTTGGAAACACACCCTTCAAATGTCTAATTGCTTCCTTTATACCCCATTCTGTGTTTTATGATTTTGTAACAATCTCTACTGCTATCACTTAATCTCATTTAATGACATAGTAATTCATATTTACTGCGATGTTTCACTGTAGGTATTGATATACAGTTACATGGTAGTTAACAGTGTAGCCCATAATACCACTACTCGTGTTGTCATGGAGAGGCAGTGCTACAGATGTGATACAGGTTCAAGTATGTTCATCCACAGCTGTCTTGGAAAGGTGCCCCGACCTGAACAAGGACACGTCCTAAAACAACACTGGAAACATCTCAATGCAGCGTTTATTTTATTACTTACATGTGCAAATAAGGCATGAGACACTGAGGGGTTTTCCTTTAATGAGTTGTAAATCTTAATGTTATGAGTTCAACCGTTTTGAACACTCTGTAACATGTAAATATGATTTGATGAACTGAATTGTATGAACAATTGTGATATAGAGACTTACTATGCGACAGTTAATAGTACTTTTAACTTTTGAAACAGTAATGGAATTGAACCAGCCCAACAGCCTATTTATTTAAAACTTATTTAAAAATGTACAAGACGAGGGAAAACAAA
Organism: Neosalanx taihuensis; assembly: GCA_030340665.1. NCBI lineage: Eukaryota > Metazoa > Chordata > Actinopteri > Osmeriformes > Salangidae > Neosalanx > Neosalanx taihuensis. The sequence goes on from CM059314.1 coordinate 7,597,885, forward strand.
AGTGAAAATGTTTGCTGATAACGAAAGAATTCTATAACAACCCTTTAACCTAGTAACTTAGTTACTCCATAACTGAAAGTTGAGAACAGAAAGACAATCACTGAATTGATAAACGACGTAATCTAATGGGATGATTATATTTGCTCAGCTCTCAATACGTCTATCACAAAGGTAAAAAGATGTTGAAGAAATATTTGAGGAAAAACTTCCAACAACCTTTAAATCAAATGAATGAAACGGGCTTAGGGACGTTAAAAGACATCATGTCTTGGTGGGAACCTTGTTTCACTCACATGGTTAGCTGGTGCCAACTGGCTTTGTCTGAATCTGGTTGTCTTATCCAAGTGGCCACTGAAGAAGTATTGTAGCAATGGTGACTGCTTATCCAGCCAGAAAAGGACAAAACTTTGACATTCTGTCTAGTTCATCAGTGCTCGCAGAGCTTGACTTGGAAAAATGGCAACACTTCTATGAAAAATCTAAAAATAACAGTGGACTGCAACACCAATCAGGCTGAACCTGAAGCTTGAAGCAATGTTACAAGAGTAAAGTTATCTCTGGAGATAACCTGAGGCTTCAGAGCCCAACACCCACCTTCACAATCAACTGTATACTGTAATGTGTTGTTGTTTCAGAAATTTACTGATGATAGACATTTTTTATACTTTAAGGATGCAAATGTTACACTAAATAGATTTAAATTATTATAAAGCCAAAACATAATTATTGAGGTAATGTTTGATAGTGTTTGTAAGTTTCAGCAGTAATGACTGGTTTGCAAACAGTAAATCTAGCCAAATATACATTTTAAACGCTAGATGGTGGCATAACACAGGCTATATGTTGACAATAACGCCGAGTCATTTGTTATCTTACATACAGACTGATCCGAGCTAATAACTTATTGGTAATTAAATATGCCTGTTACATGATAATGTCAAATTTAAAATTGAAGTAAAAATAAGCCATTTTGGATAACGATATCAGATTTGTAAATTCATTTTGTAGTTGCCAACTTGGAATAGTTAGACTACTTTTTATAATGAATCGTAATCCTCCACATCATCACATAAAGACACATGGTAAAAACGCACCACTCTACAAAAACGACATAACAATACTAAATGAGAAAACCCTCCCCTTGATCTTCCCTCTCTCGCCACCTGGCGTTATTCATCGCTTCCCAGCTTTTAAAAGCATTGCGGAGAGAAATACACATTATAATCTCTGACGAATCTGAAAATAAAGTCGCACTTTATGCATCGCCTAGCCTCATGTGTGCTCCGTTGAGACAGAAGTGATGATTTCACTGCAGCTTTAGTCCTAGTCTGTGTCTATCTGGGGTGGATCAATGTTGGATCCTCAGCTTTATGCACCCTTCTTTCTCTCCTCACACCCGGGGGCGCATCAACCAGCACAGGCGCCTTTCTTTGGCTCCAAGGGGGACTGGATGAGTACATGTTCTAGTCTGAAATGCATCGGGTTTGGACAGTCTGGTTGGAAATGCAGGAGGAGTAATTAGGACCGTTATTCATCTATCCTCTCATTGCTCTGCTGAGTGCCCAGCTCGGTGCTTTGCTCAGCGGCCTGTTAAAAACACAAAATGTCGACCCGAACGCCATTGCCCACCGTGAATGAGCGAGATACAGAGAATGTAAGTAAACTTACTCGATTGTATTTTTTCTTATTATTATAGACTGTTATCATTGAATGGAGCGTCAAAGTGTTTTAATTTCACTTGTGGTTGTATTCGACCTACGAGTTACCGAGAAAAAGGCACCATCGGCTTCCAATAAGCAGCGATCTACCGGTGTGTTGAGGAATTAACTTGATAGTTGGATAAAAACCACAGCCACACCTTTTGTACGCTACAATTCACCCTATTCTATTGACATGGGTGAACACGTACACAAAAAAATGCATTCCCACATCTGTTAATAGTCAACATTAGTAGCATTTATAAGGGGATAGGCCTTGAATGAGAGCTTGTGTTGCTGTCGGCAACCATTTATGGAAACGAAACGGAAACAATGTCCTCATTCAGATGGACTGGATGGCTCGGCTGCGCACAAGTTTATATAGTATCAGTGTATCACATCATGTCAAGTAAAGATACGCCGGTGACTAGTTACATTTGATATCAAGCACAGTCGGAATATTGTTGTAGTTCACGGCCTCTGTTAAGTCAGTGCCCTCCCTTATTGCATGCAGAGTTCAGAAGCGGTGTGACTCAACTTTGAGATCATAGTAGGTGCGGGAAGACATCCAGCTCACTGAGCTTTCTCATCATTATGATCTAAACTAAAGGATGACCGTTCAGTGGTGACCATGGTCAAGTCACTGGACTTTACCAGCAGGCCTACTAAACTCCATCTCCCGTCGTGTTAGGAGATCCATGCTTTAGTGCTAATTAATGCAATTTACTGACAGATTGTGTTCAGTAGTAAGTGACACAGCATTATTCTACTTACAAGTATCACTAAGGCCCAGGGGTTGTTTATTTTGCTTTCAGAAGAGTGAGCTTTGGCTGTTTTACAGAACTAAACTATATTGCCTGAAGTCAGTATATATATACTATATTGCCTGAAGTCTACTATATTGCCCGAAGTAAGACAATACAAATTGACAGAACTGGGTCCTTCAAGTCTATAGCTAATGGATGGATTTTAATACAATCCAGTTGATTTAATGCTGAACAAGAAACTTAAATCATAGGCTCTAGCATTAAGTTCAGCAATATGATTTCAAGGTCAGTATTTCTGTTTTTTTTTTTGTTTTTTTTTACAAATCAGACCTATTTGTTGTGTGATTTTACAATAGGAATTTGAATTAGAACTGGAAAGCAAGGAAATGCTGTCATTGTCATAAAATCATTGTAACTAGCTATGGAAAAGTCCTAGGCTTCAATATCTTCGAGGGATACTATATTGAATCGATACAGTTTCCGCTTGTTTTCTCTTGCCAAGTTTACATCCACCACCACATTATAAAAAGTAAAATGTGCTTGTGAAGGAAAATAACCTCATAAAATATGTACCAAAAAGAAAACATCAGCATTCCGAGTGGATGTATGTGTCTGAAATAGGCAGACCTCCTCGTTTCAGGGTGCATTACTGATTTCATGGACATGGCCAAATATCGCTCTGTGTGCATGAATGGCGGCTTTGATTTCACCAGCCACCGTGGTCATCGACAAGAAAAGTGTTAGCCTCAGGGCGAGCAGGGTGTGTTTTACCATCATTTTGGCATGTGGATGGCAGCGTGTGGCTGGTGGAAAGAGCATCAGTCATGATCAGTGCAGATGCGAGCCTGGCTCTTCCTGCCCCAGGCAGGGTTAGGCTCTATAAGAGCCTCAGGGCCTGCAAGCAAATAGCAGTTAGCTATCTGCCATAAAAGAAAGTGAGAGTGAGAGAATGACTGGCTAAACACACAGAAAGAGGGGTGGTGGTGGTGGTGGGGGGTGGGAGGGGGGGGTGGGGGGGGTCAGTATATCACTGCTTGGCCTTTCACTGGTCAGAACAATTGCGTAACAGCATCAAGGGTCTGAGAAAGGAGTGAAGCTTTTGAAGAGGCGGACCAGGGGGTGGGCTAATGTACCTTTCTGGAATGCTGTGTCTTAGCAGTATGCTCTTTGTCATACAAATGTGGGAATGCTCATGGTATATCTATGCTGTTCATAATAATACACACACACACACACCTCTGGTGCTTCCTCCAATAAAAAGCAAACCGAATACAGTTTTGCTCACGGTACCAGGCAAGACACCTTCTGGAATTAATGTCACTTGTGTCGCCACTGTCAGCAGTATGTGAAGGCTACATTTTTAAGGTTTGAAGGTGAAACGGTTTCTCATTTCATTGTTGTTTAAATGTTTGTTTTGGAGTTTTTGTCCAGGAGTAGCAAAGTCATGTTAGGAAAGACAAACTTTATTGTGGGCTGCCTTAGCCACAGTCTACCACTTCACTACTGTTTCCCAGGCAGAACAGAACAGTGACTGATGATCATAAGCGTTCTAGAAATCTCTCTCAGAAAGAGCTGAAGTGAAAAGTTCCTTCATTGTGTCCAACTAGATAGATAGAACTAGATCTAACCTTGGCCTGCTAGTTTTCCTACAGGTCCTTTTCTATGGAATTACACTCAAGACAGTGTGGCTTACGAAGATCAGACCCTTTCGAATGAATTAATCATTAAAGGGTGACATTTCTATGATTTCCACACAATGCATTTCTTAAATCAACATGTAAATCCCCACTTAAGTGTTTTGGGGGCAAAAATTACCTCCCCCAATACCCTCTTGTCCTGGAATGGAGAAAAGGCTGACTTAAAATCTGTACAATACCTTTATATAACAATAGTCTACACATGGAGAGGGTGGGGGCACACTGACCTTAATTGAGGGAAATCACCTCATACATCTCAGTAACACATTTCCTGTTATACCTTTTTCATGGTGCTGAATATTCACAAAATGAAGCAGACCAAACGAAGAACAGCTTTTCCAATATATGCTATACCAATCCTACAAAAAAACCCTGTAGTACCGTAGATTGTTATTGAGAGGGATTCAGATATCGTCTACCCCAGGGGTGTTCAACCCTGGTCCTCGAGAGCCACTGCCCTGACAGTTTTAGATGTTTCCCTGCTTCAGCACACCTGATTCTAATGAATGGTCATTATGAGGCTTCCACAGAGCTTGATAACAACCCATTCATTAGAATCAAGTGTGCTGGAGCAGGGAAACATCGAAAACTGCCAGGAAAGGGGCTCTCAAGGACCAGGATTGGATACCCGTGGTCTACCCTGTCCTGTGCACTGTAATAACTAGAACATGTAATGCAGTAAGGATCCCCCCCCCCCCGGGTACATTTGTTTAGCTTGTTCTCCAATGCTTGCCATGTGTGAGAAGTGGCCCATAGCACTGACCAGTGTCTTTATACATGAGGCAGTAACATCAAGCAGCTGTTTCAGCCACAGCCCAGGAGCAGATAGGGCCTCCCAGTTGTTCAGTGGTTCTTTAGTTTTCCAGTAGAACCACAAAGCCAGACTCCATCGCCCCTGTTGGCACCTAGAACGTTTAGCACATATGAGAGGAAAGTTGGGCTGGTAATCAGAGGGTACCTGGTTTGAACCCCAGTTGTGGCAACATGATGTAGCAAGGCACTTCACCCTACTTGCCTCAGGAGGGAATGTCCCTTTACTTGCTGTAAATTGCTCCGGATAAGCACATCTGCTAAATGACTAAATGTAAATGTAGGAGTGAAATGTTTCATATATAATATTTATGATAATTATTTTGCTCTTCAGACTATCGGTTCTGTACATTCTATAAAATGAAAGTTACCTGTACAGGTTTCAAAGGGGTTCTTTTTTTCAAAGCTGGGGTGTAGTTCTCAAATGATTTCCTGTTTTAAGAGTCTTATTATCCTACAGCCGTGGGGAAACAGTTTGGGTTTTCATAGCATTCAAATCGACTTTTGTTGCCTCTCCAACAAACCCTTTTTCTGAATTTGGTTTCTGTTCATATTTGAAGTAGAAGGAGTTTTGTAGACAGATTACAGGGGATCCCGTTCTTACCAGGAAGCATGCGGTCAAATTATGCCATCAGAAACCATGTATGACGTATGTATGTCAACTCAAATACATCCAGAACATTTCTCTAGTAGCTTAGATAAACTGCTCCTGGACTGTGACCTCGAAGTGACCTTCTGTCTGCTCCCATAGACAAGTCCCTGCAGATGGATGTTGATTTTATGAGGTCATTTCTTTAACATTCAAACACTTCTTTGTCGTATGCTTTGTGCTGGACCAATACTGACAGTGAAAGAGAAGTGAGCTCCAGAGCCTGGGCTGGTTCATGCCTGGGGTTCATTCATTCAGACATTGTTCTCTCAATAACCTACCTCCACCACTCCCACCTTATGCTTAAACATAGACACACACACACACACACACACACACACACACACACACACACACACACACACACACACACACACATATGTAGTTTATAGCTGTACGATAGACACAGGTCATACTTGGTAAAAATGAGGGAAAATTAGAATATCGTGTCAGTGTGTCATTCAAAACAAGCCTGAAAGCAACGGTTTATTATTTACAGTTAAGATGCAGATGGGTTTTACATTTTATGAATTGTGTATGAATTCATATTAAAATGATAACCAAGCCTTATTGAATTCTGGTGCAACTGGTTCTCAGGCTGTGCAGGTTTGAAATCAAATGAGCCAAATCGATGGTTAAAAAAGGGTGAAAGATGGAGATGGATTTCACATTGAGGGATTAAGGCAGTTAAGTGACAGACAAGAAACAAAAGAAAAAAAAAGACTTCTGCACACAGAACACCGTTGCTATGGCTTAAAGGCCCATGCAAGAGTGAGCAAGCAAGTAACTTGAGCAGAAATAAACGGCGAATGGCTAAAAGCGCTGGCAAACACAGACCAAATACAACTGCTGCAGAGAAGGTCTGCTTTATCATGATGGAAACAGACACTATACCTGCATGTGTACCAGGACACTCATAATGGGCTGTCCAAGTCTCCATTGAACATCTGTGTTTTTATTTACTTGGATAGAGATGTCGTCAAGTGATTCAATGAACGAGATGTAATGGGGTAAATATCACATGGCTTGGGTCATGGTTGGTTTTACCGTGTACTAAAAACAAACAGTGTATTTTTTTAATCATTCACAATTTGGAATTCTGGAATTGTACACAGTTGTGCAAATGTTTATAAAGCAATGGTTCGTCACTCATCAGTACCATCGCTCCCACTAAGCGCATCATGCTTAAGGAACTAATTGTGGATGGGAAGAACCAAGATGATACAATCTAAATAATGAAACAGAAACAGACATCATCCATTTTATGTATTTATAATGCCGATATTTTGTCAGTATCAGCATCTGTATCTTGTAGATCTAGATGTATCTGCATTAACATGACACAATGATGTGGGGCATTTCCTGGTGCCAAATGTCAAGGAATCACCATGATGGATTAACTCAGAAGGGCCGCTAATATGTCATTTGAAGCTAATTAAAGGGTTTGCCCACATCTTTGCATCTTTTGTAGTTTGAATTCTCACTTCCTCTCAAGGAAACATGTTATAGCATAACATAGCGTGCATAATATACTGCACAGGTTCACTTTACCTTCTTCAACCAAAATGTGCCACTCAATTAATGAAATTTCATTTTCGTCTGTCCATGCGTTTAAATCTATGGATTAAGGTCACACAAAAAATTGTGAGCTGTGCCCAACATTGTCCTGCAACCTTCTCCTCCATCTTCTGTCTGCTGACAATGTCCAGGCTAATGCTACCAGCTAATGGCTAACAGCTAATGTTATCCTCCTCACTTTTTCTTTCTGGCTTTTAATGTTAATGTAATCCTGTTACTACTGAATGTGTAAAGCAACAGAGGCACACGGCCCCTCCAAATAGACAAGGCAGCAATGCGCCTCGATGAGAAAACAAGCAGTCGGTTTTCCCACAGAATAACCTCCGCCTCACTCATCCCACAACTCCATGAACTCAATATTCAGATTCTGATTACTTTATTAATCCCCGAGGGGAAACTCTTTAGTAACAAAGGCACACAGTCTCATCAAAGCACACATGAAGGGTCATTATGAGGCTGCCACAGTGCTTGATAATGATCCATTCATTAGAATCAGGTGTGCTGGAGCAGGGAAACATCTAAAACCTTCAGGACAGTAGCCCTCGAGGACCAGGGTTGGTGACCCCTGGGGTAAAGGCTGGGGGAAGCCTGTTGCTCATATCCTGTATGTGGCTCTCTTTCAGCACACCTCTGTGGAAGGATACACCGAGCCCCCAGCCCCACCGACCAAGTCTGGGAGTCGGCACAGTTTGCCCCGATGTCGGAGCTCAGTTGCTTCGACCACCGAGGAGCAGCCTCACATCGGGAACTACCGGCTGCTTAAGACCATCGGCAAAGGAAACTTTGCTAAGGTCAAGTTGGCCCGCCACACCCTGACGGGTAGAGAGGTGAGTGACGTTTTATGCATTTCAATCCATTCTATTTTATTTGGGGGAGTGGGTGGGTCTTATTGATACCACAGCCAAAAAATATTGGGGAACATTCATGTTTCTTAACCATCAGTGGGCACCAGAAGATCATTTCTTACTCATTCCTTTAGCCTGTGGTGAGATACCAAGTACTTTTCATTCATTTCAAGCCTAACAGCAAACTACAAGGTTTTTCTTGTTTGTGAAATATGTTCATGACTTGGTTCTCTTAACCAGCAGGTGACCTGTTTATCTCTACAGTTCTGCTTTATCATATTGCCACAGTGCAAAAAGTCAGGCAGGTTGAACAAATGTGCCTTTGAAGTATTAACAGCATCAGCTGGACACACTTACCCAGTTTCATCCACGGGTTAAATTATTGATGCGGTGTACGTCAGCACTCTCACACTCTAACCCTTGAGTGAGAGGCTGCGTATGTTATCAAACATTCTGGTATTTGTACTTCAAAAGTTGGAGAACACTAGATGCCATCTCTTGTGCCTGGAGCTTTTCTTAGTAGAAATGTTTTTCAGGGAAGTTTCTTGCAAGTGAAGAATGGCATTTACAACTGAGACACCTTCCATGTAATTCACCAAAATGCTTTTATGTCATCATGTACTTAACAAAAAGGTTATAAAACGATTAGAATGGATCAAATCCATGAGATGTTTAGTTGTTAATCACAGTGAAAAATGGCGGCATGTATTATGTGCCCTTGTGCAACCTCATTCAGTAAAGGCTCCAACAGTCTGTTAAGAGACTAACACAATTACATGTTAGTCTCCAGACTGTACCGAGTTTGTAATCCAACACAGAGCTCACAGACCCCTCCACCTGGGGACCTTCTGGAAGGACGATCTCGTATTCAGATCTTCTTTTTTTATATCCCTGCTCCCTTGACTTCAGGTCACTGGATATTTCCACTATACAGGAAGTCAACAGAACCTCTATGGATGTCCCACATCCTCACAAGGACCTTTCTGGAAAGACAGATTCTGTCTGAATGTATCACCAACGAACATCCTTGCATCCTTTATCTATGAGACAATGTGTATTATTTAACCTTTTACATGTTTGTTTCTTTGAATCGTATCTACTTTGGACGTATCACTGCAATTTCCCCCCCAGGGGACTAACTAACTAACTAAGGAATTTCTTATTTTATCTTATCACATCTACTAGTATTTAAATGGCCACTGATGTCAGGTTTGGGTTTGTGCAACCACAGTGGAAAGAGAAACCAGACAGCAGGAATCAGGGCCTGAATAGATTTAAATTTTCAGCTCCAGTTACCAACCCCAAGTCTGTATACACGAACATGCTGGTGACTTCATCCCTCTTGCTTTTGAGAAAGGCACACATGGAGCACATGGGGATATCAAATTACTATTACTGATAATACAAACTTTATTTTGCTCCGGGGCTCTTCTTTGAGACCAGATTTTGTTGTTGTTGTGACTTACACAAAATAGGTAAATGTATTACTTTGTTTGATTGTATGTTTGTTTTGACTTTTCCAGGTCGCCGTAAAGATAATAGACAAAACTCAGTTGAACCCCACTAGTCTACAGAAGGTAAGGCATCAACTTTATCAATGCTTCCCTTCTCTTTCTCTCTATTTTAATCCTTCTTTTCCATGATAACATGACAAAGGTTTCCAGCTAGATTCTTTGAGTCTAATCGAGACTTCTTTCAGTACTTCAATGTAGTTTTGAGTTTAATTTATAGTGTTGTTATAGTGAATTTATAGTGTCAGTGTCAATTCAATCCCGCAAAATTCTTAAATCACCAAAACATGGTTTAGGTATGTCACTGGATTAATGATTAACACTGATAGCCTTTGATTATAACACAAGGAATTTTGCCCAGATTTTTTACACATTTGACTATGTTGCTACTGGGTACCTTCTAAAGTTAGACTGGATCTTAGTCGTTTCTGAGTCTGATCAGGTGTTGTTAGGGTGGGTTGATAAACTGTTATCATGGCAGATTATTCTTGCAGTTGATACTTAATATGTCCATGCAACTCACTTACATACTGAGTCGTGGAATTAAAACTAGTGCAGTTCCCGTACATTTCTTGCACATTTATGCCAAGGATGATGTAGCTTGTAGCCTTAATTTGTTAGCTGTTTTCTACATGATCAATTATTTTCTGTTGATCAAAATGTATAATATTGGTTCTCTGTTGAATTGTTCTACCACCACAAACATCCAGACATTTAGTTCATGACAGAAGTCAGTAGATGCACAATTACGACATTCATGCCTCAAGTAAAAAAACGAAGGAGGCTAGAGTGTCAGGATTAGAAAGGACTGTCCATCATGCAGCGGGGGATTATTTGCTGATCATGTGCAGGCAGTTTAGACATCAGTAAACACTTTAATAGAAGAGAGCAAGTCAAACTGGCGGCAAATCATTTTTTTGACCAATTTTGAAATGAGAAATAAAAAGGGCCTCTAGGGTGTAGTTCTTGAGATGATCATGTTTAAAGATGATCATGTTTCAAGTTTTAAGTTACATTGTAAGAGCTTGGATTGCTTCGGGCTTCATGCAGTCTTTTTCAGTTGGATGAGAATGTTTTTTTTTAGATGATACAATGTGGTAGTAATGTATATTTGTGGTTTGTTTTTACCTGTGGTAACTACACTAAACACTAAAAAGTATGAGAAAAATAAGTTTGTTCATGATCCTCAAAATATGAACTGGAAATCTGAGACGCAAAAGCCTATTTTTTGACATAGAAACACAAACTGAGATCCTCATGAATGGTTTTGGCAGGGCATTCCATCTGGTGAACATTGGGAATGTGAAGTCCATCATTAGAATGCCACTATTATAGGTTGTGAGAAAATGTTTCCCTAGCAACACAAACAAATATCAATATTTTGGGGGTATAACGTAGTGCAGGACTGGACATTCCAGCAGATAAAAGTCACCCAAAGCAGAAAATACAGAAGCTTACTTGCTGATGACGGGACCACCTAGTGGTACACAAATCAAATCAAATCAACATTTATTTGTATAGCCCTTTTTAGAAGCAATGTCACAGAGGGCTTCACATACGTCCATAGAACTGCCCCTCAACCAACCTAAACCCTCAAGGAAGACAAGGAAAAACTCCCAGAAAAACTCACTAGGGAGAAAAAAATGGAAGAAACCTTGGAAGGAGCAATTCAGTGAGGGATCCCCTCCTCCAGGGACGGTTGGGGAAAGTGAGGAGCAGAACACAGGCTAATTGTAGACCCTAATTTGTCCAGGAACGTTCCATCGTATAGAAAAGGTTTCAGAGGTAGTCACCTGGACACTTTTCAAAATCAATACGTTTCTAAACCCTTCCAGGAGTCATTGACAGTCAGAGAAAGTGGTCTGAGAACTCAGATATTTATGATACTCTGTGCTGCGTAAACTCTGCCTTCTTGGAGGAGTCGACTTTAGTTTAAGCTAATCTGTCAACCGTATGAAACCTTAGTTTCACCTGAAACTAACCTTCTTTGTTACTAGTGTGCCCCGTAATGGACAATCTGTCCAATTTTTTTATTGGTTAAATCAGTCGTTACTTATGAATAAGGAAGAGCGTAACTGAAATTGCTGTATATCATAGATTTTGTTCAGTAACAGTAGCTGAAAATCCATGTAATCAGGTCTTCAGCAGTCCAAGCATCAATGTGCTGTCACTCGGTTTGGGAGGGAAAATGTTCTTTTGATTTACTTACTCTTCCCATTTTTCTTTATGATTTCTGGCTCATCGTTAAGAATTTGAACAACATAATTAGCGTCCCTAGTTACCCTAAGTAGCCACAGAGTCCAATTTCAGCTTGGCACTGAGTAACTTGTTCAACTCACAAAATACAAAGGCGTATTATTAACCCTAAAACCTTTGCTTAGTATAGGCAGTGTTTGGCACTGTCACTTGAGAGAATCACCTTATGCTGATTGTTGATTCTGTTGGCCGTAAGCGAATACAAACCTTTAAAAACTAGACTAATACATGTGATGTTAAAAGACGCACTGATAAATACCGAAGCACCATTTAAATATAGCAAAAAGCTACATTTTAGATGCAATAATTTACAATGTTCTGTCCTCATCACTGGACCAAATAATCCATCGAACATTGTTCTGCACAGCTGCTAGGGTCAGTGCTATCGAATAGCAGTGGTGGATCAATAGTAATTGTTTCAGAGCCGACACCAGCCACATGTGTGGAGAAGGTGAGGAGCACAGGGTGTTTAAAATGAAGCTCTCCTCCCCCCCAGTATTCGTCCTCTGGTTCGCATCCTTCCGCCCTCCCTTTATGTCCTTAGTACTGATACAATGACCTGCGCTACGAAAAGCAGAACTCAAGGAAGGTGTCTAGCATATCGATAGGTTGTCTTGGCCCGTGTGTTTAGAAGAATAGGATGTAAAAAGACATCAAAAGGAGACCAAAGCAGACAGATAGGATATGGCCACAGCTCCACTTAGGGCCCCATTCCCTGCCAGCCGCTGTGTTTTATGTGTGGTCAGAACAGCTAAAATAGGCCTCTGTCTGCGGGTCAAGTACTTGACCAAACCTTGTACCTCGGAAGGAAGGAATTCAGCCTGTTTTTTGATTAACGATGGGAGAAAACTTCCTACACGATTCTTAACAAAGATAGACAACATCTCTGTTGACTCGTCGCAGATGAAAGGTGAGGCTAAACACAACTGTGCATTTGAATCTTATCTGTTCGAGACTAACTTGTAAATCATCCACAAATCGGTTGTATCGTGGCATTTCACCAGGAAAGCTGAGGAAGGAAAGCTGAGGAAATCTGAGGAAGGCTGAGCTGATGCTATGCTTAGTTTGAACTGTTTTTTGGAAACATTTTGTTAGAAACCATTTGTTCTAGTGCCTCATCTTTACTCTCAGCTGTTAATTGCAAACAGTTTCTTTTCATCGTTTCATGTTTACAAATATGTCTAAATCGGTATCATTTTTTTTCTTCTCTGTACGTTAATAGGACGTTTTTTTAAACACAAGCTCTAACCAACGCTTATCAAGTTCATCCACGAATCTTTCTGACGTATCATAAGTTTGACATTGTGACACATGATGTCAGACATTAGAAAATGAAGACACTTACGTTGAATTCCAACTTCACAACCATGGCGTCTTCTGGAAACAATTAACATGCCTCACTTTTGTATAACAGGGGAAAGTGTTTCACTGTGTACGTCATTGTCTATCTGTATGTGTGTCTGTGCACTAGCAAACAGCTTCTTGTCTTCTCAAATAAAATGTGAGTCGCGTCTGAAAGTGTGTGTATGCCCCAGGGTGAAACATATGCGTGTGTAAACATGTGTTTTTGTGTAGGGAGAGTGCACGGGGCAGGGTGTGTGCTTTTATGTGTGTGAGTGTGTGTTTGTGCACATTTTTGTCTTCGCGAGACAGCTGGTTTGTGAAGCCTTTTCAGCAGAAGTCAACCTCAATAGGTGGACCCACCCCAAAGATCCATCTAATAATTCCAGCTCAAGAAGAGGGGGGGGTCAGATGGCTCAATGGTTAAGGCGTTGGCCTCATGATCGGAAGGTTGTGAGATCGAGCCCCGGCTGTGGCTATGTGATGTTGTGTCCTTGGGCAAGGCACTTCACCCTACTTGCCTCAGGGAAAATGTCCCTGTACTCACTGTAAGTCGTTTTGGATAAAAGCGTCTGCTAAATGAATAAATGTAAATGTGAATGTAAGAAGTCTGACACTTGTCAGCCTCTGACTGCTGCTACTGTGGGGTTGTAGTTGATTTTAGACATATTTGACTAAAAATAGCCTCCCCAGTTGTCAGATAGAGGATTCAGTGTGCAGGAATGCATTACAAATCACATATTGAATGGGTTAGAAAAAAAAAGATGGATCTTCCCATAACAAGATTCGGTGAAAACAATGATCTTCCTGTGTAAAAGCTTATTCGATGGAACGGAAGTCTGCGATTCGAGCATGAATCGAATATATGCAAGATAGTTGGTAACTCAATCTGTAGTTTAGCAGAATCCCCCCCCACCACCCTTTTTTACTGTGCTGAACCATAGAAATGCCTTTACCTTGACAATGTTTGAACTTTAAGTCAAGAGGGATTAATGTTGTCATCCCATACTGAACACCATACTGAACACCATACTGAATCACCATACTGAATCACCATACTGAACACCATACTGAATCACCATACTGAACACCATACTGAACACCATACTGAACACCATACTGAATCACCATACTGAATCACCATACTGAACACCATACTGAATCACCATACTGAATCACCATACTGAATCACCATACTGAATCACCATACTGAATCACCATACTGAATCACCATACTGAATCACCAAACATCATGAGTTCCAATATATAATAAACCTGCTGAAAACACATCCAAACACGGCACATACATCGAATTCAAATCCATATGTACCCCTGTCCTTCCTCTGCGGCCTCCTGCCCCCCCCCCCCCCCCACTCCCCCCTCCCCCGAGGGTTGCCAGGACAGCGCAGGAATGTGATGAACCGATCTGTCACCCTGTATTGTTTCTAAGGGTGGTGGGGGGGGCGGGGAGGGAGTCTGCCTTCCGTGAGTGGTAGGGACGAAGACCCCTTGCCCCCCCCCCCACCCCATTCCTGGCGTACCCCCCCCCCCACTCGCTCCGCCATTTAGCATTTTGCCTCTCTCTCTCTCTCTCTTCCTCTCTTTTCCTCCCCTCTCCATCTCTTTAGTTTCGCATCTTGCATTCTAAGCAGGTAGGTGACCTTCCACTGCCCTCCGTTCTCCACACCGCATTGTGTGTGTGTGCGTGAAATATCATCGTTGTGGTCCATGCTCTCAAAACAAATCAAGATATGCATTGTGTGGGTGTGTTTGTGTTTGTGTGTGTGTGTGTGTTTGTGTGTGTGTGAGGGAGAGAGAAAGGCAACACGTTCATCTCTCACACTTGTACGAAGGGTCTGTTCACTAAGCACTCCTAACACTCTGTGGCTTAACGTCGCTGTTCCTTTCCACCCTCTCATCCGTTCTTTTCTTTTAAGCACTGTCTCTTCTCGTGAGTGTGTTTGATTTAGACATCACTATTATTTTCACTGATTTATCAAAAGGATGTGTACTGAGATGATCCTGAAATCTCTGCTGACTCACTGTGCTAAAAGACTACAGCTGTCAAACGATCGATTCCTTCCTGCTTCTTCTGCCATTATTATTCTTAAAAACGATTTGTTTTTCCTCGTCTCGCATGGACCACTTGGATACAAGCGTCTAAAAATGCGAAGTGAATTAAAGGTCTTACAAGACTTTGCAGTGTCCATCGTTAGACATTCAGGGTTAAGGAGGTTACCTTGAGGGCATCCAGCTGTTTTCAGATCAACTACAAAAACAGGAGTCTTTATATAGAACATGGATGCAGACAGAATGCTTTATTTTCCTCGGTCAGACTCTCAAGTTCTACTACCATGAAAAAGCAGTAGGCTTATATATTTGGTTAAACGTCTCTTAACCGTGTAGACAAAACTTCAAACCTTAAGCTTGAAGTATGGTAACACTAAACTATGATTAGTGGTATTGGAGAGTCTGGATTGGCGTCAGCCTTTGTGGCACACCTTCAAACCACAGAGGAACATTCGGCCCCTCCGACGCTGTCTAACATTGTTTTAGCCGCTTTCCCCAGTGTCCATGTTAATTACGAGGTGTGTGTGTGTGTGTAAGTGAGAGCTGTTGCATCTCTCTGCAGTAGACTCCTGTGCCAGTGGGGGGGGGGGGGCGGGCTGTGCCGTGGGGGGGGGCCTGTCACTCCCTGTCAGCCAGTCAGCCGTCCAGGATCTGAGGGGAGGGGTCATGGGAGGAGGGAGGGGGTCATGGGAGGAGGGAGGGAGGGGGGAGAGGGGTCGTGGAAGGAGAAGGAATATGTGTTGAAGTGGAGGAGGCAGGAGGCAGGCTGCAGTTTAGCTGCGGTTCCTTGAGAGGTGTGAGCGAGGGGCGTGCTTGCGTCAGACAGGAGCTTGTGCTGACGTACAGCTACGAGGAGAGGAAATCCTCCAGAGAGTTGATGAACCCAAGACTGTTTCATGTGTCCGCGTGAGGCGCTGAATGACTTAAGTCATTAATAAACCAGCACAGTCTACGTAAGACTGCCACCAGAGAGACTAATACCATTTATACCCCCCCCCCCCTTCTCTATATAGCTTTTAACAACATGTCTTGTGCCCCTTGAGGAAGCGTTCATGTTATATGGTACTTCTGCCTGCGCCTCCCCATTCCTTTCTCCGCCCTATTAAGCTCGTCTTCAGAAACCAACCAATCTTCTTCGAGACGTTATGGAAATCAGCCAGGCTCATCCTGGCGAAGGGGGTTCTCCTGTATCCAAGGGCGGAGCTATTTATAGCCCCGATTGTTTGCAACGGCTAAATATAGAACTGCTGTAACCCCGCCCCTTCCTGGACTTCTGATGCCTCATCCTGATTTTTTTGGTGTGATTAGAATTCCCCCTTGGAGTCTGGGAAAAGGGATTCAAATATAAATATTCACCCTTTGGAGTTTAGATTAGATTCAACTTTATTGTCATTATGGTACAAGTACAGGGTAACGAAATACAGTTAGCATCCAACCAGAAGTGCAAAACAGTTATTACAACAGAATATAATTGTATTTGAATATACACAGTATGTAGAGTATAATCAGATGATACAGGGTATAGATTCAATTGATTTAAGACAAATGTACAGCTGTATTGTACAAGATGCTACAGTATTTACAGAATTTACATGAGTTGCATGTATGTACATTTAGTGCAAATGATGCAATGTGCAGATTATGCAAAATGAACAGATAGTGCAAGATAACAACATAAATTATGCAAATATAGGGTGGCGGGGG
The DNA here is from genome assembly GCA_030340665.1 of Neosalanx taihuensis. Lineage (NCBI taxonomy): Eukaryota > Metazoa > Chordata > Actinopteri > Osmeriformes > Salangidae > Neosalanx > Neosalanx taihuensis. The sequence continues at coordinate 7,614,810 of CM059314.1, forward strand.
TCCTATGGGGGTTCTATGGGGGGTGGGGGGGGGGTTATATAGGGGGGCGGGGTCTAGTGCGGGTGGAGTTCAGGAGTGTCACAGTTCTGGGGAAGAAGCTGTTCCTCAGTCTGCTGGTCTTAGACTGGAGACTCCTGAGGCGCCTGCCGGAGGGCAGGAGGGCAAACAGCCCTTATGGGCGGGGTGTGTGGAATCTCTTTGGATGCTGTGAGCTCTACACAGACAGCGCTTCCTCTGGATGTCCTCGATGGATGGATGAATAGTCCCAGTGATGCGTTGGGCGGTTTTCACCACCCGCTGCAGTACCTTGCGCTCTTGAGTTGTCTTGGGAATGGGAAATAGCAGTCATTTTCGGTTCTGTTGGAGAAAGGTATAATCAATTAATTAATTGTTTCTTCACCTTGAATGACCTTTGGGAAGAATTCTCAACAGGTGGAGCCGGTGGATAGGTGGAGAGAGGGACAGGGAGGTGTGGGTGGGGGATGGAAGCAGGTGCAGGGAGAGGGGAGGAGAGACGTGTCAGGGAGGGTCTCTCTTCGTTTGAGGGATGCTGCCTAATCACCCGGGTAACGGTGCAACGGGGGCTATCACTCAACCATTAGGGAAATGCTGTCATGAGCCACGCTCTCTCTCTCACACACACACACACACACACACACACACACACACACACACACACACACACACACACACACACAAAGCACGCTACTCATACACAAGCACAGCCTCACAAAATACTCACATTTTACTCACTAACACACACAGATCAAACTCAAACACACTCACTTTCCAGCTAGTGATCTGTCTCTGGTGAAAAAAATCACTGCACTGAGCAAAAGGCTAAATATGGCCTTTTAACGTTGCCTCAGCAAGCATACCAATCATACCCATACAAGTCCAACTGAGAGGACTGTTGGGTTCTACTGGGGAACCCGTTTATAACAACTTAAAGTGGTTGTCCAATTAGTGGCTTGCCCACCTCAGCTCACTTTCTGGAATTGATTCTGTTACGTCAAGAAAGGGTGGAGTTCCTTCTCATTGTTTCATTAATCCTGGGTTCATAGGCAATCTGTTAAACTAGTACTGACTGACAGAATTCCAAAGTGCATAGATGACAATTTACATTACACTTTACATTGTAGGGGACGTTGTAATTGGTTTTTAAAAAGGGGTACTTGAAATTGTCAGCAGCTTTGGATGGTACCAATTAAACTCTGGTGTTGTTTATGAGTCTACTTGTCTCATGGTGGCCATGCTATGATCAGTAGCTGGTATATTCACACACTTACTTAGTCACTCAGACTTGACACAATTGTTCTGATAAACAGATACAGCTCTCCCTTTTATTCTTTGGTGTTGTACAGCATGACATATCTCTAAAATATCACACAATGTCACCCAATCTTCTACGTTTTATTTGATTTATTATGCATATTTATTTATTATGCCTTTTGCATGTTTCAAAATCATTGAACTTGTCTGAGAGCGAGAAAGCCATCAGTAAAAAGCCTTCCTTGGAAGTGGAGATCTAATCTGGTCTTTTTCTCTTTCACAGCTGTTTCGCGAAGTAAGGATCATGAAGATCTTGAATCACCCCAACATAGGTAAGCATTTATTCGTTCATTTAATCTCTTTGCAGAAATGGAACCACATTATGTACAGGTAACAGTTCATTTGGGTGATGTCAGACTTGCAAATTACCAATTATGTCATTAACACATTTAAATAAGTCTTGCTTACGTGTTGTTATTATTATTTTTTTTTTGCTGACAAGCACTGCATATATTTGTATATGTCTTTGACAGCCAAAACATTTTCAGTCTGTGTAAAATGACACTGACAATTTATGCCACGACATCGCTTGCTTAGCCGACAGCATTCGCCCTTAATTTTTTAAGTAGCGTACCCAGTCTGCCAAGGTCAGTATGATGAGAGGCTCGTCCCGTATTCAGTACACAACAAGTTGATGGAGGGCTACAATCTGGGTTGAAATGGCCGTGAGGGATGGCAGAGGTAGCCGGATGGTTGGGATCATGTTTTCCTGCTGGGCTGTTTGACTTTGAGATGTCCCTCTCTTGGTTTGTTCCTCCGAGTGGACCGGTCCAAATTACAGCCATCAAACATGCTTTCCACTTGACGCTGTCTGAAGGAGTCATCTGGACTTCAGAGACTAGGAGTTATCGCACACACACACACACACACATAACTCTAGTATTTACCATAACGTACCATGACATTATGCAATTACGAACATTTTGATAGCTGGCTAAAGCAGCTGTTTGGGCTGATAGTTGTGTTTTGTGATAGTTGTGTTTTGTGATAGTTGTGTTTTGTGATAGTTGTGTGTGAAGGCTAGATGGCCAAGTCAGAGTGTAGAATGACCAATGCTGTACAAATGACAATACATTAGAATCTCAAGTGAGACTGTCCTGTGTCACAACTTACGACTTTTTTGAAGCATACCTATATGTACATGCAGTATCTGATACACATGCAGCATAGGTTATCAAGACCATAAGGCGATGTTATTCAGTTTTCATCCTCAATGGGGAAATGCATTTTTGGCAGCAACATTAAGGTTCCATGAAACTCTTCATCAGGTGTGGGTGGTGAGGTTTCAGTCCTTTTCAGCATCTCCAAACCTTCCTTCTCTCTTTGTAGAGCTTCTCTTTTTCAAAATATCGGTTTCTCTTCCTCTGTGGAGAATGATGACATAAGAACGACAGGAAGGGGTTCATTAGTGTGGAGTGAATCAGGAAGCCACGCGTTAGTGTGTGCGTGTGTGTGTGTGTGTGTGCGTGCGTGTGTTTTGTGTGTGTGTGTGTGTGTCTGTCTCTGTGTCTGTGTGTGTGTGTGTGTGTCTGTTTCTGTTTCTGTTTCTGTGTGTGTGTGTGTGTGTGTGTGTCTGTGTGTGTGTGTGTGTGTGTCTGTTTCTGTGTGTGTGTGTGTCTGTTTCTGTGTGTGTGTCTGTTTCTGTGTGTGTGTGTCTGTTTCTGTGTGTGTGTGTGTCTGTTCCTGTGTGTGTGTGTGCGTGTGTCTGTGTGTGTGGTTGTGTGTGAACTTGGGATTGGGACCTCATAACCAGTTTGGTCCCTGGATGTTACGCTGTCATTTTTCGAATGGATGTTTTTATGTCTTGTGACAGAGAGGTCATAGTTCATCAACTGATCTTCTTTTACTCCACTAATGTGAGTCCTGTTAACAGCAGGACTTATAACTAGTCAAGACAGTTACCAACACTCCTGGCCTTCAAACTCCACACACACACACACACACATACAAAGACACACACACACACACACACACACACACAAAGACACACACACACAAAGACACCCCCACACACACACACACACACACACACACACACACACACACACACACACACACACACACACACACACACACACACACACACACACACACACACACAAAGACACTCACACTCCTCAACTAATGTTTTCTCTGTCTCCTTTTCCCCCTTGCCAGTTAAATTATTTGAAGTCATCGAAACAGAGAAGACACTCTATTTGATAATGGAGTATGCCAGTGGAGGTGAGCAGCCTTGGTCCGGGTTCTAGCGGTGCCACAGCATCTTAGCCTGGTCCTGGATCAGTTTTATGGGTTAACAACCAGCACATATGAAGGCCACAGCAGCATAGATCTGTGACTGAGGTCTGTGTGTGCGCAAGTCATTTGGATGGTCTTTTCTTCAAGTAGAACTGATTAAAAAGGATGTTTCCCATGATAATTTGCCAGCTATATACATATATGTAAAAAAGAATGAATATATATATTATTTCTTTTTTATATATAAATATGTATATTTCTTTAACATATGTGTTATACTTTTTGTTACTCTGGTGTTTCATAGTTGGTCTAGCCTCAGGAATGCTCATGGACTACAATGGGATATCATGTGGCGCAGTCGGTTAGGGTGTCGGGCTAGGAATTAGAAGGTCCCTGGTTTAAAACCCTGGCTGTGCCAACATGACGTTGTGTCCTTGGGCAAGGCACTTCCCCCTACTTGCCCCAGGGGGAATGTCCCTGTACTTGCTAAGTAAGTAAGTAAGTCGATCTGGATATGAGCATCTGTTAAATGACAATGTATGTGTGTGTGTGTGTGTGTGTGTGTGTCTCCCAGGTGAAGTATTTGACTACTTAGTTGCACACGGACGAATGAAGGAGAAAGAAGCACGGGCCAAGTTTCGTCAGGTGAGCTTGTCTGTCAGACACACACACACACACACAGGGAAACACACACAGAGGAACACACACAGGGAAACACACACAGAGGAACACACACAGGGAAACACACACAGAGGAACACACACAGAGGAACACACACAGGGAAACACACACAGAGGAACACACACAGGGAAACACACACAGAGGAACACACACAGGGAAAGACACACAGGGAAACACACACAGAGGAACACACACAGGGAAACACACACAGGGAAACACACACAGAGGAACACACACAGAGGAACACACACAGGGAAACACACACAGAGGAACACACACAGAGGAACACACACAGGGAAACACACACAGAGGAACACACACAGGGAAACACACACAGAGGAACACACACAGGGACAGCCCAATCTGTCTGGTCTGCTCCTGTCTCCCACGTTGTCGCTCATGTTTGTCGACCCAGAGAAGAGGCAGGGCCGTTAAGGATGGAGGGGGGTGCGGGTGAAAGAGTGGAACACAGGGAGGGGAGGATGGGCTGGGAAAGGGATCAGGGGACGTAAAGGAAGGTTGTTGCAATAGATGGGTGCAACACAGGAAGGGATACCATGGAGATGCGAGAGGGCGGGGCCTGGGAGGAGGAGGAGGGAGGAGGGGAGGGTGGCACTGATGGAGAAAGGGAGAGGGGTCGGGGAGTGAAAGATGCATGGCAGGAGAAGCCATGGAGCAGAGCTGAAGAGAGATTGGAGGGAGGGAGGGAGGGAGGGAGGGAGGCAGGGAGGGAGGGAGGGAGGGAGGGAGGGAGGGAGGGAGGGAGGGAGGGAGGGAGGGAGGGAGGGAGGGAGGGAGGGAGGGAGGGAGGGAGGGAGGGGGGGAGGGAGAGGGAGGGAGGGAGGGAGGGAGGGAGGGAGGCAGGGAGGGAGGGAGGGAGGGAGGGAGGGAGGGAGGGAGGGAGGGAGGGGATAGCTGATCATTGGTGTTCAAGCGATGGAGGGAGCAGAGGGAGAAAGATGGAAAGTGTAATAGAGAAGGAGGAAGGAGGGAGACAAAGGTTTAGAGAGAGAGGGGAGGAGAGGGAAAGTGTGTGTGTGAGTGAGAAAGAGTTGTGGTAGAGAAAAGAGGTTGACAGGGTGATGGAGTGAAAGGGAGAGATGGAGAGTACTGTAGTGCAGGAGTGTATTTCCCTGCTATAGGCACTACAGGAGATGGGTTCATGCTCTGATTAAGGAGACAAGCTAATAGTCTCCCAGGGATATACTTGGTGTGTGTGTGTGTATGTGTGTGTGTGTGCGCGTGCGTGCGTGCGAGAAAGAGAGATTCAGTGTGGTCTGACAGCTAGTGAGGACACATTAACTAACGTTGAGTGTTAACCCGAGCGTATTCAATTTATGAATCTCATTAACACTAGTATTTGAACACAACATGCGTGTGCGTGTCTGCACGTTTATACGCTCGTGTGTGTATTCAAGCCCGCGATAGAATGGGTTTTGTGTGTTTATAAAATTCCTGTGCAGTGCATTGCCAGAGAATGCCATTCATAGATCTAGTAGTCAGCACTGGTGCCGATGTTCTACTGAATCACCAAGTCATAGACAGGACATGGAAGTCACTTACCAGTGTTTTAAACACAAATCACAAGCTATGCTGCCCTCAAGTGGTGGCAGTTTGGAACTTCAGCCTCAACTCTTCACCTTTGTATGAATGAAGGCTCTTGCCACGGTTTAAATGCAACACGGCTGCGATCTAATTCTCATGTATTTGTCATTCTTGTGACAATAGGTTTTAGATTGGTTTGGGGGCAGTTCATATGTGAAGCCCTCTGTGACATTGCTTGTAAAAAGGGCTATACAAATAAATCTTCAGCTTACTCTTCATTATTAGCAGGGATATTTCTTGGGGTGGCAGGGGGGGCTCCTGTTTCCTCCAAAAACAACCTTTGACTTCCCTGTGCCAACCCCCTTAATGTAGAGTCTATGTCACATGGTATTTTGCTTGTTAATGGCTGCAGTGCAGTGTAGAAAACCACCGGACCACATTAACTGGTCTTCAGAGCGTATGATCCCAGCTTGGCCCCTCCTGTTGAAATGGTTCAGAACCTCCCCTGAGGACAAATGACACCAACAAGCTGAACTTGAACGATATTTGACGGATGTTACCAAGTATTTTGGTGTTCAGGTTTAGACTTTTCTTCTTATATGCGTGGCAAAAGTTACTGAGAAACGCCAAAATCTACTCCTTACAGTAGGAGGGCTGGCAGAACAGATAGGATGTCAAATAAATAATTATTTTACTATTGATTTGGTAGGGATGGACCTCATTTTGTGACCGGAAAATCAACATCAGATGAAACTAGGAAGGAAGAATGCACTTTCTCACTTTCTCATTCTTCATTCAATTATTGTTGTCGCAAGACCCTGCAGCCTCGGTTGAGGGAATCATTTTATTTACTGACTGGCTAATTAATTAACACATTAGCTCACATTAGTGACTCCCAAATAAGCTACTTCAGGTCTCGTTAGCGCGGCAGCTAATGTTGTTGTAGTGATTAAAGAGTCCCTGTTAGCAACATTAACAGACAGAAGGTCTTACTGCATTCCGGCGTGGACAGGAAACTCTTTATCGAGAGTTCCTTGAACTTAAAAAAAAATGTTGCTATTTCATTGTAGACTTTCATTCGTCCAGGAGTGTTCCATTGTAGAACGTTTCAGAGGTAGTCATCTGGTCACTGTTTTCAAAATCAAGATGTTTCGACTCAGATCATTTCGACTCCGGGATAGGACTCGAAACGTCTTGATTTAGAAAACGACGTATTGCCATTCCAAAATATCTCAGTTGAAAAGTGGTATTGGGTCTGTAACTGTCTTTGTGATAGCCCTGCAACTAGTTGGCCCCAGTCCAGGGTGTACCCCGCCTAAGGCCTAAAGTAACTGGGATAGGCTCCATTCACCCGTGACTCCTAACGAGAAAAGGCGGCATAAGCGGTAGATAATGAATGAATGAATGAATGAATGAATGAATGAAAAGTGGCATTGGGCAGGTTTACATGTTGGCCTTTATTTATGAAACTGGTTCTTCTGTCTCACCCTCTCCTTCAGATTGTCTCTGCAGTGCAATATTGCCATCAGAAAAGGATTGTTCACAGGGATCTGAAGGTGAGTGAATGAAATACCTCCTCCTCCACTCACTCACACACACACACACACACACACTGCCTCACCTCTCTTCCTTGCCTGTCTTCCATCCGCCCGCGCTCCTACCAGGCAGAGAATCTCCTCCTGGATGCAGACATGAACATCAAGATCGCCGACTTCGGCTTCAGCAACGAGTTCACGCTGGGCAGCAAGCTGGACACCTTCTGCGGCTCCCCCCCCTACGCCGCCCCGGAGCTCTTCCAGGGGAAGAAGTACGACGGGCCGGAGGTGGACGTCTGGAGCCTGGGGGTCATCCTCTACACGCTGGTCAGCGGCTCGCTGCCTTTCGACGGGCAGAACCTCAAGGTGCGTTGCGGGGGGGGGGGGGGGAACATGAATTCACTCTTAGCAGTTTATTAGCAGTGCCGCTTATTCCTGTTAGGGGTCACAGGTGACTGGAGCCTATCCCAGTTACTTTCAGGCCTTAGGCAGGGTACACCCTGGACTGGGGCCAGCTAGTCGCAGGGCTATCACACACACAGTGACAGACAACACAGAGACAACCATTCACTCTCACAGTCATACACTAGGGGCAATTTTTCACAACATAACCTACCACATGGATACAAAAACAGGGTTGTCCCATTACCTTTTGAGTGTGTGTGCTGTTTTTTATATATATGTATCTACATGTATTAATTTAGCAGGTGCTTTTATCCAAAGTGACTTCCAAAAGACAGCTTTACAAAAGTCACTGATCACAACAACGTGATAGTCCCCAAACATTGCAGGTTGTCAGATTATGAAACATACATCACGTGAAACCAAACAAGCACCAAAGGGAAGAGCCACAAGAGCATTCAGTTAAACAAGTAACAATTAAATAGCATGTTGTGTGTCCGTGTGTGTGTGTTTGTGTGTGTATAGGAGCTGAGAGAGAGGGTCCTCAGAGGAAAGTACCGCATCCCTTTCTACATGTCTACAGACTGTGAAAACCTGCTCAAGAAACTGCTGGTGCTCAATCCTGGCAAACGTGGAAGTTTAGAGGTAAGAAGCACATTCTCTCTCTGCGACTCAAGGGGAGGGATCCATGATGAGTCATGTTGTCAGAGGGAGGAAACACACTTACTGATCGACCTGTGCTTGGAGGGGTGGAGAAGATGGGTGCTGTTTTGGGGGGATCTGATGGTTTGGAGTGTGGCTGTGAGCCAATCACGTCTCGTTTCATTCCCCGGTCAGCAAATCATGAGAGACCGCTGGATGAATGTGGGGCACGAAGAGGAGGAGCTGAAACCGTACACAGAGCCCGAGGTCGACATCAGCGACATCCAACGGATAGGTCAGTGACTGGACACAAACACAATGGGGGGGTCAGGTGGCTCAGCGGGTGACATTTACATTTTACATTTATTCATTCAGCAGACGCTTTTATCCAAAGCGACTTACAGTAAGTATAGGGACATTTTTCCCTGAGGCAAGTAGGGTGAAGTGCCTTTCCCAAGGACACAACATCATATAGCCACAGCCGGGGCTCGATCTCACAACCTTCCGATCATGAGGCCAACGCCTTAACCGTTGAGCCATCTGACCCCTGGAAACGTTGGCCTTGTGATCGGAAGGTTGTGAGTTTGAACCCCGGCTGTGGCTATGTGACGTTGTGTCACTGGGCAAGGCACTTCACCCTACTTGCCTCAGGGAAAATGTCCCTGTACTTACTGTAAGTCGCTTTGGATAAAAGCATCTGCTAAATGAGGTATTATTATTAATATTATTACAAAGAACCCCACAAGGTAAAAAAAAAAGAAGTATCTTTTTGGATTTCATTTGGTCCAATAAGAGTTCATACACAACCAAAATGGCTGGCTTGCTGAAGAAGGTGTTACCTCAGTACTCATCAGTTAGAACGATCTGGCTCCGTCACTCATGCCCCCCCCCCCCCCCCTCAGAACTGATGGTCACCATGGGCTTCTCCAAAGACGAGATCTCCGAGGCGTTGGTGGGACAAAAGTACGACGAGGTCATGGCCACATACCTCCTGCTGGGAAGGAAACCTGCTGAGGTAGGTTCCCAGAAAGATCTGGAAGCCCCGCTTTGAACGTTCTTCTCGCCAACAGGACTGTTGGTCCGATTTGGTCATGTGACCTGTTGAGGTGTGACTGTGTCATGCAGGAAAACAGCTGTTGAGCACAAATGGTTTCAATCAAATTAACGGAATGTAGAGTAGAGTAATCCCTCGTTTTTCACGGGGGTTACGTTCCAAAAAGCACCCGTGATAAGTGAAATCCGTGAAGTAGAAACCTTTATTTTTTTTACAATTATTATACTGTACGATTAAATTTAAATTAAAGATTCATGCATTCTGTAATGCCGACCTACAGCCGCACAGCTTTTACCCTCCTTTAGCATGTCCAGAAGTTAAACTTTTTCTGCGACTGTTAACATCTTCCTCTGCCTTTTGGGCCCGACCGCAGGTGTCTTTGTCGTTGCAGAACGTTTTGTCGACATTATTGGTTAAGAGAATTTGCTTGTACAAGAGACATTTACGTGTATTTTATTTGGCTAGCTGTTTTGCACGTGTACAGTACACACAGTATTACAGTAAACCGCAACGTTATTGACGCACAGGTAGAGAAGAAGCAGAGAGACTGTTCAGCCAATCAGAATGCAGAACACAATGCACAATAAAAAAAAACGTGAAGTAGTCAAACCGTGAAAAGTGAACCGTGATATAGCGAGGGATTACTGTATACCTGGACAAATACGATCCAAAATAGGAATAAATCTCTGCCATGCTTTCCCTCCTTGCTTCAAACATGAATATTATATTCTGGTTGGATGCTAACTGTATTTCGTTACCCTGTACTTGTACCTGTGTAATGACAATAAAGTTGAATCTAATCTAATCTATTAAGTCGTTGTAAACCCCCATTTCTCAGACCATTTACTCTGATTGAGAATGACTTCTGGATGGGGGTCGGAACGTCCTGATTTAAAGAAATTGTTCAGATCAATACCTCTGAAACACTATCTACGGTGAAAATAAAGTGTTTTTTTTTTCAAAGATATTCCAACTTTCCTCCCTCTGCTGTACCTCTCACCCCCGACAGTTTGAGGGCAGCGAGTCCCTGTCCAACAGTAACTTGTGTCAAAGGTCACGACCAAGCAGCGACCTCAACAACAGCTCGAGCCAGTCCCCCGCCCACTCCAAGGTCACCCGCAGCATATCTGCCAATCAGAAACAGCGACGCTTTAGCGACCACGGTAAGTGCAGACCGCGGCCGTGGAAACGGGTTCTAATCGACACTGGAGGTTGCCGCTGCCCTGCAAATGTCAGAATTATATTTCTAATATCCATGAAACCCCCCTTCCCCCACCCCCCCCCCCCCACCTCAGTTGCGCCCTCCATCCCCCCAACGGTATCCTACACCAAGCGGGTGCAGGCCAATAGCGTGGAGAGCGACAAGAAGGAGGATTGGGACGCCGCGCGCAAACTGGGCACCAGCGGCTCTAAGGGGGACGTGCCTGCCTCTCCTCTGGTGGCGCAGGAGACCAGGAAGAAGTCCTCCACAGCCTCAGGGGTAAGAGATCTGCCCTGGAGGGCTGGGGGGTCGGGGGTTTTAAGGCTCCGATGTGAGGAGTCAGTGCAGGGTCGGTTTTTCCCGTCTCCTATGAACAAACCAAGCCGTTGGGAGACGTCAATGACTTGTGCCCATGCGTGTTTTGTCCCATAGAACAGCGGAGCCATGACGCGTAGGAACACATACGTGTGCGAGCGCACGAGCACCGACCGCTACGCAGCCATCCCCAACGGCAAAGACAGCAGGTGAGCCGCACCACAAGCCCAACAGACTAGCTGTTCACGTGGTCCTCGCTGCTTTCCTTGAGGTTTTTCTGTAATCTTTACTGAATGAGATCGCATTCTCTTCAGACCTTCCTTTCCTCTAACCGTCTCGAGCAATTTCCCTCCCTTCTTTTCACCTATTTCTGGTCTCGCCTCCAATATAATTTATTTGCTTCCCCCCCCCCCCCCAACTTTTTCCTCAATCCCACCCCCCTTTCTCTTTCCCTCATTTGCCTTCTCTCTCCATTTTCTCTCTCTCTCTCTCTCTCTCTCTCTCCGTGCCCTCTCTCTCTCCATGCCCTCGCTCTCTCCATTCTCTCTCTCTCTCTCTCTCTCTCTCTCTCTCTCTCTCTCTCTCTCTCACTGTTTCCTCTCTCCATTCTCTCTCTCCGTGCCCTCTCTCTCTCTCCATGCCCTCTCTCTCCATTCTCTCTCTCTCTCTCTCTCTCACTGTTTCCTCTCTCTCCATTCTCTCTCTCCGTGCCCTCTCTCTCTCTCCATGCCCTCTCTCTCTCCATTCTCTCTCTGTCTCTCTCTCTCTCTCTCCGTGCCCTCTCTCTCTCCCTCTCCCTCTCTCTCTCCCTCAGTCTGACGGAGGTGTCAGCAGCAGCTGGAGGCTCCTCCCCATCGTCCGGGGCGACGTCAGCCGCCACGTCAGCACGCCCCCGCCATGTGAAGTCCATGTCCGCCTCAGGCCATCCCATCAAGTCTCCGCTGCCCCCTATAGACGACAATGCAGAGTACAAAAGGTCAGAGCTGTGGCTGGAGCTGGACCTGACTCTGCTGTTCGATTGCATGTCGGAGATTTCCTTTTTCGGCTTTTTACTGTTTTCATCCTTTTGGTCACTTGTTCTTCAACCCTACCCCTGCATGTTTCTCTCTTTTATCGACCGTCTTAACCCATATTCCCTTTGTAGTTATTGGTTTCCCCTACATTCTTTCGTTCTCCTCCATCCCAACCCCCTCTCACCTCCCTCCCAACCCCCTCTCCCCTCCCTCCCAACCCCCTCTCACCTCCATCCCAACCCCCTCTCACTTCCCTCCCAACCCCCTCTCACCTCCCTCCCAACCCCCTCTCACCTCCATACCAACCCCCTCTCGCCTCCCTCCCAACCCCCTCTCACCTCCATCCAAACCCCCTCTCACATCCCTCCCAACCCCCTCTCACCTCCCTCCCAACCCCCTCTAGCCTCCCTCCAAACCCCCTCTCACCTCCCTCCCAACCCCCTCTCACCTCCATCCAAACCCCCTCTCACCTCCCTCCCAACCCCCTCTCACCTCCATCCAAACCCCCTCTCATCTCCATCCAAACCCCCTCTCACCTCCATCCAAACCCCCTCTCACCTCCCTCTTCCATCTTTCTACCACCTCTCCACCTTCCATTTGTCTGTGAACATTTCGTAGCAAAGATAAAATCATCCTTCATTAGTCTTGCAATGGAGAAATGTCAATTGGCAAGAGCCAGGTACAGTACAGCACTCAGGGTACCAATAAAGATATAAAGAAGTACAGAAATATATGTAAAATACAAAGGATGTAAAACATGTCATAAGATCTTAATAGGGCATAAAAGGGGCATGAAAAAAAAGAAGATTAGCATGATGGCTGCAGATTATAGTCAAAATGCTGTACATGCTCCATAAACTCACTCAAACCCCCTCCCCCTTGGTTCCAGCCCTCCCCAGCGCCCCCCCGCCGCCTCGCCCTCGGCCCACAGCATCAGCAGCAGCAGCAGCGCCACGCCCGACCGCACGCGCTTCCCCCGCGGCAGCTCCAGCCGCTCCACCTTCCACGGCGCCCAGCTTCGGGACCGCCGCTCGGCCACCTACAACGGGCCGCCGGCGTCGCCCACGCTGTCCCATGACACCGGGGCCCTGGCACAGGCACGCCGGGGGACGTCCACGGGCATCATCAGTAAAATCACCTCCAAGTTTGTGCGCAGGTCAGTGGATAACGAGGCAGAAGAAGCCCTTCATGGCAGACAGTGTTTCTGTGCATTATTCTTTTATTTATTCCCACACCCCATTAAAATTTGATTAGATAGGCATCAGATAGCTCAACGGTTAAGGTGTTGGGCTCATGATCGGAAGGTTGTGAGATCGAGCCCCGGCTGTGGCTATATGACGTTGTGTCCTTGGGCAAGGCACTTCACCCTACTTGCCTCAGGGAGAATGTCCCTGTACTTACTGTAAGTCGCTTTGGATAAAAGCGTCTGCTAAATGAATAAATGTAAATGTAGATTCAACTTTATTGTCATTACACAGGTACAAGTACAGGATAACGAAATACAGTTAGCATCCAACCAGAAGTGCAAAACAGTTATTACAACAGAATATAATAGTATACTCAGAACAGGGTATGTACAGGGTATTAAATCTGGGATATGATGTTTCTACAATGAAATAATATGGGCATTTCTAATCTTTATGACTGAGGAGTTTTCTTTAGGTTTATTTTTGGTGCCTCGTCAGCCCTTGGTACTCTACGCCCAGCGCCTGATGCGGGGGGGGGGGGGGGGCAGCTGTACTGGTAGTGGTCCATGTTCGACGAAAGGGGGGTGGTATGGCAAGCCGTTTTAACATAAATTCAATAGACTGGATATGTGACGCAGATATCTGTAATTCAATTTCGCCTAGTCAAAAAGAACATTTCAGATATCTGCAACTACAATCCTCCTATCCACAACTGGAATTACGGATATCTGCAACGTCATTTCAGATATCTACAACTACAATCCTCCTATCCACAACTGGAATTACGGATATCTGCAATGTCATTTCTCCTAGGAGAAACTACGTCACTTTTGCCATTCATGTCTATGGGGCACGTGATTTCAGATATCTACAATTCAATTGCGGATACTGTGAAGGGAACTTTTTGGTTTCGGACGTTGTAAGGACACAAAGTTTGTTAAGTTTGTTAGTTACAAATTTATTGAACCTTTAACATGAACAGAGTATTGCAATAGGAACACATGGAACATAAAACAGACAATACACACAAGACACACACATAAACAGAGCTCTGTGACCGAGCCTCACAGACACTTGTAGTTCTGGAGGACACCGGCCCTGAACCCAGTCCAGGTTTTCCTTATATATCGTTGAACTCCCCCCCTCCCCGCCCCATGGTCCTGGTGAGGGGAGGGGTGGGAAGACCAAAAACCAAATGGCCTCTTCCAGACGTCACAATGGGTGTGGGTGCCGGTTTGGCCAGGTATCTCCATTTGCATTGATCAAATTAGCAAGTCCTGTTTGGCTTCATTGTCCTGTCTGGAGAGTGCATCATTTGCACTGGTAGAATTAGCAAGTCACCTGGCTTCATTGTCCTGTCTGGCCAGGTATCTCCATTTGCATTGATCAAATTAGCAAGTCCTGTTTTTCAAAACATCAACACAACTTATAACTATCTGATAGTACAACTATGGAACATCAAAATATTCCATCACAATATCCACAACTGGAATTACGGATATCTGCTACGTCATTTCAGATATCTACAATTCAATTGCGGATATCCACAACTGGAATTACGGATATCTGCAACTGAATTGTAGATATCTGTAACTCCAGTTTAAGATATCTACAATTTGATTCTGACTAGTCACAATTCCAGTTAAAGATATCTGTAATTCAGTTTGGAATTGTGACTAGACAGAATTAAATTGTAGATATCTTAAACTGGAGTTACAGATATCTACAATTCAGTTGCAGATATCCGTAATTCCAGTTGTGGATATCCGCAATTGAATCGTAGATATCTGAAATCACGTGCCCCATAGACATGAATGGCAAAAGTGACGTAGTTTCTCCTAGGAGAAATGACATTGCAGATATCCGTAATTCCAGTTGTGGATAGGAGGATTGTAGTTGCAGATATCTGAAATGACGTTGCAGATATCCGTAATTCCAGTTGTGGATAGGAGGATTGTAGTTGCAGATATCTGAAATGTTCTTTTTGACTAGGCGAAATTGAATTACAGATATCTGCGTCACATATCCAGTCTATTGAATTTATGTTAAAACGGCTTGCCATAGGGGTGGGGGAGGGTGAGGGGCGTTAAACTTTTCTAGACGGTGAAAGTAGAAGGACATGGATCGAGCTTGATGACCAATCAGAGCGAAGGGGTTGGTGACGTGACGAGAGCGTCCGTATTTGATGTTTAGAATGCTTATCCAATCCCGGCACTGCGCTCCATTGGATCAGTCTGATGATTTAGTCGAGCGTAGAAAACTAAAATAAATAAAAACATAAAATAAAATAAAAACTAAAATAAATGAACACACACACAGATTAGTGTCCTTATTATACAAATAAAGGTTTATCTTATCTTATTAGAGAGAGAACTATATAAATTCAGGAGCTGAGCTATATGTGAGCAGTCATACTCACCCAAGGGTTCAACCCATATATTTTTGAGAGCACATAACAGATGTAAGTAACTACGGACACATTCAGATAAACGATTAATGATCCACATCTGGCTCACAGCCTTTAGTCTGCTAAACACAGAGAAGGATCTCATTCCACTCTAGTAGACATCGCCTCCTGCAATGTCAAAGAGTCATGCACCAATGTAACGGAGGGCAGATGGTCTTTGCTGTGCAGTAAACCTCCTTTCTCTGATCTCAAAGATCACTAAAGTAAGTTTCCCCTCTGGGACTAATATCTGAATCTGAAATCAAAGGATGCTCTAGTGACTGATGTTAGGGGCTGCAGCCTTCAGTCTCCTGGTTAGAGCGTCCGTCTCCCTAACCCAACACCGCGAGTTCAAGACCCTCGCAGTGCGGAGCGAGTGGACCTTGTTACCGGGGGTAACACAAACACACGAGCAGACAACCGCACACAAGAACGTGCGGTCACATTCACTCACACGTAACAATAGAGCAAAACGCACCGTCGAAACTTTCGTTAATCCAGTCACACACGCAGTCGCGTGTTCGTTCCACTTCACGCACACACAAACTCAAACATTGCTGAGTTTACGCACCTGACGGAGATGAATGGTTCCTTATCAAGCTCTGCGGAAGCCTGATAGTTGACGATTACAAGCATTAATTTGAATCAGGTGACTGGATCAAGAAAACATGGAAAACATTATCCCTGACTGAACACTGCTCAAAACACCCAAATATGCTGTATTTACGCTCCTCCTTTAAGGAGTGTTATAGACCAGGAATAGTTTTTTTCGGCATTGTGAATGTGGAGATTTCGGCTGTGTGATTTAATCAGGATTCTGATAACACAGTTTAGTTGACATGTCACATGTTGTTTGAAGTACGGTGCAGTAACGGTGAGCTTTGTCAAGATACTGAGCGGTCAAGCATTTCACCCTGTCAGATATCCCATTTAAGAACTATACAGTCTTCTGCTCTTATGTCCATAACCCTTCTCTCACAGTTAATGAAAACACCCGCCCTCTTTTTTCTATTTGCTTTCTTCTTTGTCTTTTCTTTTAGAACTCTGTCTTACAGGGCTTATCAGAGGTAGGCGTGTCAAATCGTTAACCCTCCTGCTTTTCCCTAACAACCTTTAGACCCCCCTCCCCCCTTTACGGGACATGCTGCCCCTCTCATCCTCAGGTGCAGAGTCCCTGCTGTGTGTGGCTACTATGCACCCTGTGAAAACCCAACGACAGAACCACTCTTTCCTACCTACTAATGATTCCCCCTTTGCACCTCCATCGACCTTGACCACACTGCAGTGCCTGGGATGTGTCATGACCTGTCCTGTCTCGCCCCTGCTCCCTGACTGTGTAGATGTCCTTCAGCACGGACCTTCTAGCGAACCTCTAAAGTGATGAACTACGTTTCCCACGATGCCTCACTCTCGTAGCTCGTGCACACTGAAAGACAGCTGCCCTCTCGTGAACGATGTGGTTGCGTGATGTGTACACGTTGTTGGTTAGGCGTCCCCACTCTCGTACCCCCCCCCCCCCCCAGCATCCTACCTCACACGCCCCCCCCCCCCCCCTGTTCTTGCGTGTGCGTGCTCAAACACTCATGGCTCTTGCCGTCGGTCTGTTGAACACGTTTGAACTTTTCTGATTGATTTTTGATTCTAAGGGCCCCGAGTGAAGGAGAGGCCAGTGGTCGGACAGACACCCCAAGGTGAGGTACAGCCGCCAGCCCGAGAGTCCCCCCCCGCCCGCCCCCCCTCCATCCGTTCCTTTCACCGTCTCCAAATCCTGTTTCATTCTGTGCCAAACACACATCCTCCCACCCTCCATGACTGTCAGAAGGAATGTCCCCCCCCCCCCCCCCCCCGTGTCTGTTTTTGTTTGACACCTGCAAGCGGAAGGTTCTAGTTCACTGGACAGAACGAGCGCGTGTTGTGTTTCAAAGAAAGCATGAATGCATCTGTAGATGTGAATACGAAAAGTCTTAAGTTTCTTAAACACGGCTCCTGACAGACAGTGCTGTATGTTTATGTTGTACGTTGTATGCATGTGTAATGTGTAAATACTGTTTTCATTTGCAATGGACGTGGCGTGAGGTGGTGGTGTTGTTTTGTACATGTTTGTCACTTAGTTATATGATGAAGTGTGGGCTAGTTATCTTTATTTTACCCATGTTTAATCCTGCTATACTATCTCTCTATACGTGGAATACGCTTTTAACAAAAGTGCTTACCTTTGTAGCACACATTTAGCCTTTTTCTTGCCCCAGACCAACTTATTTTGGAGGTTTCAGACATTATTGAGGTCTGATAAACAAGACGCCTGTCAGGCTTGAAGATCTGACCTCTGTATCTCCTCTCGATAGGAGCGCATCCGGGGAACCCAGGGAAGATGGGCGAGACTCGAAGCCACGCTCGCTTCGCTTCACCTGGAGCATGAAGACCACGTCGTCCATGGAGCCGGGCGACATGATGCGGGAGATCCGAAAGGTCCTGGACGCCAACAACTGCGACTACGAGCAGCGCGAGCGCTTCCTGCTCTTCTGCGTCCATGGCGACGCCCGCCAGGAGAGTCTGGTCCAATGGGAGATGGAGGTGTGTAAGCTGCCCCGCCTCTCACTCAATGGCGTGCGCTTCAAGCGGATCTCGGGGACGTCCATCGCCTTCAAAAACATTGCGTCCAAAGTGGCCGACGAGCTCAAGCTGTGAACGTTTTAAAGACTTTTCCTTTTTTTTTCAACAAGCAAACAAACTAAAGACTATTAATGTACAATGTTGAGATCCGGTTAAGGGGGTGGGGGGTCTGACGGGTGGGGGTCTGAGGGGAGGGGGTCTGAAGGGAGGGGGTTTCAAGGGTGGGGTCTGAGGGGAGGGGGTCTGAGGGGAGGGGGTCTGAAGGGAGGGGGTTTCAAGGGTGGGGTCTGAGGGGAGGGGGTCTGAGGGGAGGGGGTCTGAAGGGAGGGGGTCTGAAGGGTGGGGTCTGAAGGGAGGGGGTCTGAAGGGAGGGGGTCTGAAGGGAGGGGGTCTGAAGGGTGGGGGTCTGAAGGGTGGGGTCTGAAGGGTGGGGTCTGAGGGGAGGGGGTCTGAAGGGAGGGGGTCTGAAGGGAGGGGGTCTGAAGGGAGGGGGTCTGAAGGGTGGGGGTCTGAAGGGTGG
This sequence comes from Neosalanx taihuensis, assembly GCA_030340665.1. Taxonomy (NCBI): domain Eukaryota; kingdom Metazoa; phylum Chordata; class Actinopteri; order Osmeriformes; family Salangidae; genus Neosalanx; species Neosalanx taihuensis. The sequence goes on from CM059314.1 coordinate 7,633,534, forward strand.
GGGTCTGAAGGGTGGGGTCTGAGGGGAGGGGGTCTGAAGGGTGGGGGTCTGAAGGGTGGGGTCTGAGGGGAGGGGGTCTCCAGTCCTGTTCACTGGCATCCTGAAAATTGACATGCTCTGCGGCCATATTGAGAAAACCGCTATTCCAAACAACTGCTGTATTTTGTGGTGAAACAAAACATAAATACACTCCCATTTCTCCTTCCCCAAGGCACATGCTTTACCCAGAATCCCAATTAAGAAGTTTTGAGAAAAGAAAAGAAAATAGACCCGTTGTTGCAATAATATGAGACTGTTCACTAACGACGCTCAGTCGCTCATTTCAATTACATTTGCGCAGGGGGGTTGAAATAAAGACTGCATCGCAAGTTTTTCCACATGTACAGTTACAAAAATTGAGAATGTGTTTTGTCGAGTTATATAGAGTTGTATAAAATAAGACTCTTCAGCATAACGTCTGCAGGTATTGTATAGTCTTGGTTTCTGTACAGAAAGTGTATGTTTATTGTGTTATACTGTATTTTGGGGAGGGTTTGGATTATCTTTCCTTGTATTGTCAACATTATGTGTAGATTATTTGCCTCCACTGAAATTTTACGTGTATTTTTTTATTCTCAAAAGGAACAAAAAAAATATTATGTCCATTTTTGTTTTTTCATATTTTTCCTCCCATAGACATTGTGGAATGACTGACTGAAAGAAGAAAAAAATGTTATTACGTTCATACATACATCCCAAAGCTCAAAGTCATTCCTCTTAATGCACTATTTTGGTCACTTTCATGTTATTCATCATGAAGCAGTGCCGGATGTTTTTTTTTTAGCACTACAGTTGACTATGTTTATTACATTGACTTGCATAAGGGATCTTTAAGAAGGCAAACTTGGACCTGGTCAAATCCTGCCTTCACACTTAATGGGACTACAATGTTAAGCATTATTGAAAATACCATAATGTGGCCACACAGTCAGCCTTATGTATGCAGTCTTAAGCTTGACATGAATGACGTAGTTATATTCTTAGGAGTAAGCAAATTATGTAACAGAACATAACTATAAATAATGTAAATGTAATCAAATGCTGTCCAATGACAGGCCAAGAGATTAGTTATGTGTGCTTCATCTGACATGTTTTGCTTAAGACCGCACAAAGCTTGATACTCAGTGTTTAAAAAAAGAAAAAGATTATCGTCTCATTCATGGGACTTTATCAGCGGCCCAAGCACAGGTCATTGATATTCAGAAGAAAAAAACGGTTTCGGTTGGTTTATGCTTTATTTTGATTTTATTGGTTCTTCTTGCAGTTATATTTATTCCACCACATTATGCCTTCTTAATGTGCTGCTTGATATTTCCGAGGCATTCACCTGTAGGAGAGGAAAATAGGATTTAACGTTTCTTTTTTGGGAGATTTGTTTAAACATTTGTTTTCTCCCCCACTTTGTAATTAGTGATTGCGATGAGAGTAAGTTAAAAGAACCACTAGTACTGGTACATTTCTACTCGTTATTTTGTACTCAAGTCATGAGGGTTAACTGTGCAATGGTATTCCATGTTGTATTACTGTAAAGAGCGGCAGGCGTTAGACCACACCCTTACAAAGCGACAGAGAAGGGAATATTATTTTTCGGAAATGAAGGAGGATGGGGGGTGTTTGAAAACAAGGTGAAAAGCTGTGACAAACCCATTTGAATCATTTCCGCGAGCTGAAGCGTCACGTCTCTATTCGTCTACGAGACATTTTGGGAGATGAACGTCTTGGGAGAGTTGGAGAAGGCGGCGTTGTTTTAGCGTTTCTAAACGCCAGAAGCGACAGCTTAAGCCTTGCCACGCATCACTTCAGGGTGAGACTGGTATATAAGCAACATGGAAGTCCCTCCAACCTCGGTGGCTTTTCAATCCGTTTTGCTCATACTTGTGCCAGGTCCTCTTCAGCTGTCTGCACAAGTGCGCAGGTGTGCACCTGCCGGTCCTCCCTGTGCGGTGCTGCATGGCACGGCTGCTGTCGATGCAGGTTCTCATTTTTCTATGGCACACATCATAGGAGAGGCTTGTCATGTTGCCTTAGCTGAAGGAAGCGGAGGATCAAGAAAGGGTTGATGAAATGTAAACGGTAACACAACCCCCCCCCACCCTCCCCCTCTTCCACTGTTCGTCCCCCGCCCTCCCTCCACAGTCCACCCCCCTCACTTACACCTCCTCCTCCAACCCCCCCCTCACCTCACACCTCCTGCTCCACCACACTTCACCTACACCTTCCCTTCCTTCTCCACCCCCTCACCTCACACCTCCTCCTCCACCTTCCTCACCTCCTCCACCTCCCCTCACCTCACTTACACCTTTTCCTCCTCTACCCCCCCACACCTCACTTTCACCTCCTCCTCTTCCACCCCCCTCACCCCCCTCACCTCCTCCACCCTCTCACCTCCTCTACCCCCCTCACCTCATCCACCCCAACATACATTCGAGGAAGAAGCTTGATGAGTCATGTAGCTTCAGTCTCACTGGTGCACAATATTAAAGCTTACTTGAAAGGAGTCTCGAGCCAAATGTCTGCTGTCGTTTATTCCTGTCTGTGCTAGAAGTTTGAACAAATGTTTAGCTATACAAAAGAGTTGCAGTCATTCAGAAAGTACCCACTGGAAATTCTAGAAAGACATTTTATGGTCACTTTAATACAAATCATTAAATTCACTGGTGAAAATGACATTGCCCACAAATTACAGTGGTACTTAAACATTTGAAATAAGCTATGAAACTAATGTTTGTAATTTTTTTATATACAGCTATATAAAGACCACTGACTGTACGTTGTTACATTGTTCTTTCCTCTAAACAGCAAGGTCATTGCAGTCCTAATGTAAGTACTTAAAGATTGATCTTTGCATCATACAGTAGTCTCATGTATTCCCTGGGGTTGTAATCTGTTCCACTGTCCCTGCCCTAGTTTCCCCTCTCTGTCTACTTCTGCATCGGCACCAGCTCATCAATGCTCTGGCTGTTTTCCAGTCTCTTTTCCATGACAACGAGCAGCTTGACCCCGTCCACCACCAGCTGTGTGAGGGTCACCTCGCTGAACCCGATGGTAGGCACGTTGCTCACATCGTACACATCCAGCTCGTCTGTAGAGGGAAAGAAGTGAAACATGTGGTCATATGTCATATGGTCACCTGGTATTATGCATGTACAGTACGTCATTACAACCACACAATCGTCATGTTGTGAAATCGTGCTTAAATATGCCCACCTTTTGCTGTCTTGGTAAAGTGTACAGTGTAATGGTCATTCGAGTTATGAAATTATCATGAGATTTAAGGCAGGCGTGACATTTCTTATATCGATCTAAAATTGATTAAAATCCCTAGGAAATTAGCGTAATTCAACTCAAATGTCAGTTTGACCTTTAGCTACAAATAGAAGGGGTTTGTTGATTGTGTGTGACCCTTGGAAATGCCACTGACATAGTTAGTATATAAATATATTCATGAAAAAAATGACGTGATCATTGAATACAAACAAAAATCTTTTGTATTAGGAAAATGCCCCAATCATGACCTTCCCAGTACAAAATTCTTCCGTCATTCTGAACCAAACATTATCTGCAAGATTTCCAAACCAGTATTCCAGTGTCAGTATTTTTACATTTAGTCATTTACAGACACTCTTATCCAGAACGACTTAACAGCAAGTACAGGGACATTCCCCCTGAGGCAAATAGGGTGAATGGCCTTGCCCAAGGACACAATGTCATGTTGACAAAGCTGGGGTTCGAACCAGGGACCCTAACCGACTGTGCCACAGACTCCCTGTGTTGTATGTCCCTGTATAGCTGCAGTACCTGTGTTCTCCATGCGGAGGCGCAGTCTCTTGAGGATGTCCTGTAGACGGTTGTGCGTGGAGAGGTGGACTAGCCGCACACGGACGCTGACCCTCAGCCCAGTCCCCACATCAGCGGGGGAGCTGACCACCCAGCCCAGCTGCTGTTTCCAGATGAACGGGTGCCTCAGCTTCTTGTACAGCGCTTCAAGCTGGAGAACCAAGGGAATGACTCAATGTAAATGTCACCAACCCAGGACACAGCTTAAGAGCCAGTTAAGAATCTAGAGCAGCTGGACAGAGTACCAGAGTTGGGAAACAAAGTTATGAACGACTTTCTGAACCTTTCACTAGTTTTCCAGCTAGATAGAGTTCATTCGCTCTGTTAAGAAAGAAGCTTCTGACCTTGACGATGTTGATGCAAATGCATTTGAATGCTTCGGCTAAGTTGGCATCACTCCGCATGGTCACTAACTTGATGTGGTCTTCCATGTTAATCCATATCCCCAGACTACAGTCTTTACTCACCCTGTGTACAGACAACTTGTAATTTGGACAATTCATTGACAGTTTTCAGTATTAAACGATCTCAGTATTATAAATCACTCTGGTTAGAAAGACTATTTCACTTGTAGTTGTGTCGGGTCAGTATGTGATCCCTCATTTAGGGCCCTATTCATTTCTCTAAACCAGTGGTTTTCAACCCTGGTCCTCAGGGCCCACTGTCTTGCATGTTTTAGATGTTTCCCCCTTCCAACACACCTGATTCAAATGAATTGTTATTATCAGGCTTCTGCCGAGCTTCATAGTGACTCATTCGTTTGAATCAGGTGTGTTGGAGCAGGGAAACATCGAAAACATACAGGACTGTGGGCCCTGAGGGAACCTTGAGAACCACTGCTCTAAACCCTAAGTAATATCATAAATCCTTCTGAGTGCATTAACCAGTATAGTCAATTTTGATGCTTGGGGTAGTTTATTTGATATGTACATGTGTATATGCCTATACAGAATGTGATGCTAATAAGGGATTGGTAAATAATCAATCAAAAAAGGACCTGTCGCACCTGCAGTTATTTGTTGTGATGGCAACAAAAAAAACTATGACCTGGATCAGGCCTACAGCATTGTAAACTGACCAGACAGCTCTGGAGTCCGGCCAATCGCGGGCCACACCAGTCCTGAACTGGGAGGAAGAGGGGGCGTCTACGATCAGTCCCCTTTCCTCGTGATCCTCTGTCAGTTTCTCCATTGAATACAGCTTCCCTGGGAACTCTTCCGATAGTTGTTCTAAAGCTGGAGGAAGAAAAGTTGACCAAATAATACAAGACATGTTCATTTATGTGTTAAATCCAAGAAACTAATATACAAGGAAAAAACTATTGAGGTAACTCTCATTGACACTCCCAAAGTCCGTTTATTACACAGGTGTCAGTTCCTGGTCCTTGAATGCGACTGTTTTGAAAATTGTTTCCCTGCTCCAGCACCATCTGATTCAAATGAATGCTCTGTGGAAGCCTGATAATTCATTGGATTTGAATCAGGTGTGCTGGAGCAGGGAAAAATACAACTTTCAGGTCAGTGGCCCTCGTGGACCAGGATTTGACACCCTTGCTATTTTAGAATGGTTTTCCCTTTTATCTAAGCCTGTGATTCTCAACCTTGGCCCTCTGGGACCACCTGTCCTACCATGTTTTAGTTTTACCTGCTCATATACACCTGATTCAAGTACATGGATGACATCTAAAACATGCAGACCAGAGGGGAGCAGGTGGCTGAGCGGTGAGGGTGTTGGGATAGTAATCAGAAGGTACCTGGTTCGAACCTTGGCTGTGCCAACATGACATGTCTTTGGGCAAGGCACTTCACCCTACTTGCCTCAGGGGGGAATGTCCCTCAAGTTGCTCTTGATAAGAGCTGAATGACTTTCATGTAAATGTCCCTGAACTTCTGGCCTGAGCAGGGACGTTTCTAGGATTGAAAGAAAGGGGGGGCTTAGCCCCTGGCATTTTCTGTGGACGGACGGACGGGGGGGGGGGGGGGGGGGGGGGGGGGGGGGTCCGATGCGAGCCAGCGATTCCCATAGACATCCGTTTTTCGAACTTGTGGGTTACATTTTTGACGCTCAAGTGACCGACATTTAACCGAGAGCATCCGGTAATTTTTCGAAATAAAATATTGCTATTAATTATCGTGTTTCTTCGGCGGCCCGATAATAATCCCGATAATTATTTAGGGGGGCTGAAGAACATTTAGGGGGGGCTTCAGCCCCCCTAAAACAGGGCTAACGACGCCCATGGGCCTGAGTAAAGGTTGTTGGCATGACATCACGCAGTACCTTTTTTCGCCACTGTGAGGAGCTGTCTTCGTTCACCACGACTGCAGTGGGTAGGGAAGCAGAAGTCGTCCACGCCGCGCACCACAGACACCTCACAGCTTAGGACGTAGGCTCCATCAAAATCATCACCTCCCTAGATGAAAATACAAACATATCTGCTGTTGATACTGCTGTGAGATCCTTGTCACAAACAGTCCATCTGAAATAAGGATGGTCAAGTGTCTTGGGTTAGAAGGTTTGATGGGTAACTTGGAGATTATTTGGTTGTTTATTTACATCATGTTCATTTGTGCGGTTGAGATGTGAAGTATTGCAGATTCTCCGCTGGACTAGAGGACAGATGGAAGACTGGACCAGTGTACCTTTAAGTTGTCGTGATTGAAGTCGCTCTCCTGTGACTTGCTCATCTTGTGGTCATGGTAGTCTTCAATGACGCGGTCAAAAAAGTCACAGAAGAGAATATAGGACTGGGCATCCCCAGCTAGACAGCCTACTGATTTGGGACCTGTTATCTCATCTATAGGACAAAAAGACACACACACACAACAGGCACAACAACTGTCAGTAAATGTAGTAACAAACACAACACATCAGGCTTTCTTAGTCCTCTGTCAAGTGGCTGTTGACAGTGAAAGTGATAGGGCAGTCTGATAATCACAGTCAATTACAGTTGCGTCTGGGTGTGTTTTGGAATGCAGCCATGGTTATCACCTGTTTCTCCCATGCTGCTGAGTTGAACTTACTGTGGATTTAGTTTCTGGTTTCGGAAACTACAGGAAGCTCATTCGCAGCTGTGGGTGAACTTGTGTATTCACACAGTGTAACCTACTGTAGGTTTGTGTTCTGCTGATGGAAATTAAATCACTGAACCAATCCAATAACTGGCGTAAACCTAATGTCTTGCAAGTTGCAACCCAGAAATCTGTCAGTAAATGCTGTGCAACCAGCTTCTCAATAGGATCTGGAAAAGAACTGCAGCAATGTGGATCTAACTGACTTCTGTCTCACCTGCTTTAAAACAAAGAGCTGTTCTAGACTGGCCTTAACCTACCAACTAGACTGGCTTGAAATATTTGCCCATCTGGGTCTACAAAATCACAACTAATCCAAACAACTACCCACTCTAAATCAAATGTCTAATCCTAAAATGCGAGTCTAAATATGAAAAGAGGGCAGCCTAAATAGTCGACTTTAAAGTTACCTCAGTATCATTTCCCTAATCAGTAGCAGAATTACGATTATAAATTATACATTCAACTATGTTTGAAATAAACTTCACATACAACTCATAATTCACTCTCATAATTCACAATATTATTAAAAATATATAAAAATATGATCGCTACCAGGAGCCTCACCCCACTCAAGCAATCTTTTCTACAGTTGACATTACCTGGCTCTTCAAGGCCCGGCCGTATGATGTCATCAAAGATAACTCCGCTCTGGGTGGAGCGGTAATACTGACGAGCGTACATCTTTAAGGTCAGGATGCGTCCCATGACCGTTTGGTTCCCCCTCAGGTAGGGGAACTCCTCTTCGGGGGAACCCCTCTTCATGTTGAAAAGGGACATGGGATCTATGGGGACCAGGCTCTGATTGCACAGGAAGCCATCAAACAGGAAATATGTTATGTTTGTGCCCAAAGGATATTTTGTTCCTGTATGTAAAATGATCTAAGTACTTGGCATCATTTTACACGTGTAAACAATGTGTATTTGAAATGTCTTCCTCACAGTTCTACTTTTCTACTGAAAGGCATTCTTTGCAGAGCAGCTATATTGATTTTGCAGGCTAGTTTTTTCCCCATACTCAAGATGTAGGAATTTGGTTGTGTATAACGTTGGTCGAGTGTACAGAAAGTGCTAATACAATTCAACTTAAATAGACAAAATAACGTTTCAAACCCTAGAAAACTTTGTAGGTTTTAAATAGAATTAATTTAACTGGAATCCGAACTCGCTCTACTGATTGACACAAATGAATCTCGTTTATCGTTGGCCACATGACAACTCTGCCTGGTTGTTGGCACAGCTGTTTGAAAACACACAAAGAATCCCAAGGCTGCACTCGATCCAATCCACATAGCTTAGTTCCCTGCTGTCGCTCTGCTCAACTGGAATAGAGTATGAATCCCTTTAAGGCAGCACACATGCACTCCTGTGATAGATGTGATCAAACTGTCTTAATAAGCATTACCTCGAGAACTGGTCTGTATTTAGCTTCCTGAGGGTATACGATGGGGGCTGTAAAAAGAAGGTTCAACATCAGGGATGCTCAGTACTTCTGTCATGTTTCTTGAGTAGTTCAATGATTACAGTTTGAGACAATAAAACAGGGGTGGCCAACACTGGTCCTCGAGAGCCACAGTCCTGAAGGTTTTAGATGTTTCCCTGCTCCAGCACACCTGACTCTAATGACTGGGTCAATATTAAGATCTATTGAAGCCTCATAATTAGAATCAGGTGTGTTGGAGCAGGGAAACATCTAAAACCTTCGGGACTGTGGCTCTCGAGGACCAGGGTTGGCCACCCCTGCAATAAAACATAAGAATCACTGTCAGATTGTTGCCCAGTTGTTAAGTTTGTCCAGAGAAGTTGTGAAGACTTACTTTCATGTGAACGCTGAATCAGCATTCATGCTTTAAAACAGACAGTACTTACGTTTGATTTTCCACATCTTTCCGAGACAAACGTTTTGGCGTCTTGTGATCTGTGATCTGTCCTGGGGCCTTGTCAAGCGTTGGTGAGCGTTCAAAAGCTTCAGGTTTTCTTCTCAACGCCAAACAAAAGGCTAAGAATAACTGTCTCGTCATTCGAAGTTTACTGTCCAACTCCCACCTGACCCGTTCATCTCTACAAAGTGGGGTGGCAGTTGCTGGTGTCATATTGCCTGGCTCTAACAATGTCAAATCTTTTTATAACTCAATGTAAATTAGCACTGTGAGTGGGTGGGTTTTGCACAAACGCTGGAAGACTTTGGTTATACTCCTGGTACATTAGCACTGAGAAAAAATTTGATTGTACATTAAGATGGTGAATACTCAAAATGAAAGCAAAATGAAAATCATATTTTTTTGTACTTTATAGATGTTGTGGCCAATATTGTTGAGAAGCAATTTTTGTCTTAAATAACAACAAAAATAAGTTCCCATCTTGATAACAACTAATACATCTAAAGGTCTGATGGTCTTAAATCAATCCATCTTCTGTGTAGCCTGGTTCTGCACTCCTATATACTTTTCATTTGGCTTGTACTGTGCTTCTGTACTTAGTCTGGGCTGTTGGTATATTAGTCAAGTGGTCCCCAACTGTGGTCCTCAGGGCTCACTGTGCTGCATGTTAGATGTTTCCCTGGTCCTCAGGGCCTCACTGTTCTGCATGTTAGATGTTTCCCTGGTCCTCAGGGCCTCACTGTCCTGCATGTTAGATGTTACCCTGGTCCTCAGGGCCTCACTGTCCTGCATGTTAGATGTTTCCCTGGTCCTCAGGAGCTCACTGTCCTGCATGTTAGATGTTTCCCTGGTCCTCAGGGCCTCACTGTCCTGCATGTTAGATGTTTCCCTGGTCCTCGGGGCCTCACTGTCCTGCATGTTAGATGTTTCCCTGGTCCTCAGGGCCTCACTGTCCTGCATGTTAGATGTTTCCCTGGTCCTCAGGGCCTCACTGTTCTGCATGTTAGATGTTTCCCTGGTCCTCAGGGCCTCACTGTCCTGCATGTTAGATGTTTCCCTGGTCCTCAGGGCCTCACTGTCCTGCATGTTAGATGTTTCCCTGGTCCTCAGGGCCTCACTGTTCTGCATGTTAGATGTTTCCCTGGTCCTCAGGGCCTCACTGTCCTGCATGTTAGATGTTTCCCTGGTCCTCAGGGGCTCACTGTCCTGCATGTTAGATGTTGCCCTGGTCCTCAGGGCCTCACTGTTCTGCATGTTAGATGTTTCCCTGGTCCTCAGGGCCTCACTGTCCTGCATGTTAGATGTTTCCCTGGTCCTCAGGGCCTCACTGTCCTGCATGTTAGATGTTTCCCTGGTCCTCAGGGCCTCACTGTTCTGCATGTTAGATGTTTCCCTGGTCCTCAGGGCCTCACTGTCCTGCATGTTAGATGTTTCCCTGGTCCTCAGGGGCTCACTGTCCTGCATGTTAGATGTTTCCCTGGTCCTCAGGGCCTCACTGTCCTGCATGTTAGATGTTGCCCTGGTCCTCAGGGGCTCACTGTCCTGCATGTTAGATGTTTCCCTGGTCCTCAGGGGCTCACTGTCCTGCATGTTAGATGTTTCCCTGGTCCTCAGGGCCTCACTGTCCTGCATGTTAGATGTTTCCCTGGTCCTCAGGGCCTCACTGTCCTGCATGTTAGATGTTTCCCTGGTCCTCAGGGCCTCACTGTTCTGCATGTTAGATGTTTCCCTGGTCCTCAGGGCCTCACTGTTCTGCATGTTAGATGTTTCCCTGGTCCTCAGGGCCTCACTGTCCTGCATGTTAGATGTTTCCCTGGTCCTCAGGGGCTCACTGTCCTGCATGTTAGATGTTTCCCTGGTCCTCAGGGCCTCACTGTCCTGCATGTTAGATGTTGCCCTGGTCCTCAGGGGCTCACTGTCCTGCATGTTAGATGTTTCCCTGGTCCTCAGGGGCTCACTGTCCTGCATGTTAGATGTTTCCCTGGTCCTCAGGGCCTCACTGTCCTGCATGTTAGATGTTTCCCTGGTCCTCAGGGCCTCACTGTTCTGCATGTTAGATGTTTCCCTGGTCCTCAGGGCCTCACTGTTCTGCATGTTAGATGTTTCCCTGGTCCTCAGGGCCTCACTGTCCTGCATGTTAGATGTTTCCCTGGTCCTCAGGGCCTCACTGTTCTGCATGTTAGATGTTTCCCTGGTCCTCAGGGCCTCACTGTCCTGCATGTTAGATGTTTCCCTGGTCCTCAGGGCCTCACTGTCCTGCATGTTAGATGTTTCCCTGGTCCTCAGGGGCTCACTGTCCTGCATGTTAGATGTTTCCCTGGTCCTCAGGGCCTCACTGTCCTGCATGTTAGATGTTTCCCTGGTCCTCAGGGCCTCACTGTCCTGCATGTTAGATGTTTCCCTGGTCCTCAGGGCCTCACTGTCCTGCATGTTAGATGTTTCCCTGGTCCTCAGGGCCTCACTGTTCTGCATGTTAGATGTTTCCCTGGTCCTCAGGGCCTCACTGTTCTGCATGTTAGATGTTTCCCTGGTCCTCAGGGCCTCACTGTCCTGCATGTTAGATGTTTCCCTGGTCCTCAGGGGCTCACTGTCCTGCATGTTAGATGTTTCCCTGGTCCTCAGGGCCTCACTGTCCTGCATGTTAGATGTTTCCCTGGTCCTCAGGGGCTCACTGTCCTGCATGTTAGATGTTTCCCTGGTCCTCAGGGGCTCACTGTCCTGCATGTTAGATGTTTCCCTGGTCCTCAGGGCCTCACTGTCCTGCATGTTAGATGTTTCCCTGGTCCTCAGGGCCTCACTGTTCTGCATGTTAGATGTTTCCCTGGTCCTCAGGGCCTCACTGTTCTGCATGTTAGATGTTTCCCTGGTCCTCAGGGCCTCACTGTCCTGCATGTTAGATGTTTCCCTGGTCCTCAGGGCCTCACTGTTCTGCATGTTAGATGTTTCCCTGGTCCTCAGGGCCTCACTGTTCTGCATGTTAGATGTTTCCCTGGTCCTCAGGGCCTCACTGTCCTGCATGTTAGATGTTTCCCTGGTCCTCAGGGGCTCACTGTCCTGCATGTTAGATGTTTCCCTGGTCCTCAGGGCCTCACTGTCCTGCATGTTAGATGTTTCCCTGGTCCTCAGGGGCTCACTGTCCTGCATGTTAGATGTTTCCCTGGTCCTCAGGGCCTCACTGTCCTGCATGTTAGATGTTTCCCTGGTGGCAACGCTGCGGATGATGTTGTGGCCCTCCATCCCACAGGGGAAATGTCAATTATCCAGCTTACAGTTAGTTATGAAGAATGTGGCTGAGTACCAACTTCTTGCCAAGCCTAAAAGAGTTGATAAGATAATCCTTTAATTGTCCCAGAGTGGAGAAATGACAGCTGGAACTGGACCAGAGCTCAAAATAATGGCATTGTTATGGTGTTAGGCTGCGCTCTACCGGACAGGACATCAGGTTATAAATGGGCGGGACAAAATTGTGGATAGTTTCAAGCATGTGATGCTTGTTTAAACCCAACTGGGGTAAGTAACAGGTGTGGGCAATATAAAAATCAAACCTGAATGCTGATAAAAAGGAGAGAAAATGACTCAGTGTTTTTATACATATATATTTATACATTTAAAAATGTATATATTAATAGATATGTTTATAGCAAAACATGTGTAATTGCAATATTTTTCAGTGAGAATTACTTGATTTTCGGGAAATATCTCAAGGGTGCCAACAATTTTGTACTTGACTCGTCTGACAGATGAGTGATGACTGATTATTTAAGATGATTATCAAAGAGATAGGATGTTTTGTCCTCTACCACTAGATTAAAACTCTCCCATCTCCTAGAGCTGGAACTGAGGAGTACTGATGTTCTGAGGTGAGACTTTGTAAACTTGATACACGAAGGGATGTCAATTCCAGACTGGTATTTTAAAATGGAATCTGATTTTTACAGACAATCTGTCACCACAGACTGTACCTTTTATTATTGAAGTGTCGCAGAGCACTGATGCCATCTTTCAGGCAATTGTGTAAAAAAAAAAAAAAAAAACCTTTTTATATTTTTATGATGAAAAGTCAAAATAACAGAAACCAATATAATAAATCTGTATTTTTATTGTTAAAGAAAAACTTTGCTTAAAAATCGCATTCACCACAAACTACAAGTCATACAAACTTGTGTGTAAGACTTGTTTCAGCTGAAATTATCTTTGGAGAAAGAGATATTGTTTTTTCAAGCTTGAGCAAGTCATCAGACCTGTGGAAAGGGAATGACTCCTAACTGTAACACATTCATCCTCTGAAAAACAACTGCAAAAGCAACAGCATAAACATATCACTAAGAAAACAAGTAAAGTAAAGTTTTATCATCTTTAAAGCGTTGACAGGATGCATGTATAGCATGAGATTGAGCCAGGGGTGAAGCATTTACTGCATTTGAGAACGAAAGAAAGTTTTATGAACTTTGGGAATTATTCAAATCCCTGAGTTATCCTGTCACATAAAATATACTGTATTTTACTTTAAAATCTTCAGTCTGGATGACAGGATAAAAAGGGTCACAAAATTTGTCAACAAAAACATGTTCACATATTAGTACTTTAAGGTCTCATGCCATGCTGTTTTTGAATGTTTTATATAGGCTACTACTCCCCCAATACTGTATCTGAAGTCTCTTTTCCAGAAGAATTACAGCCACTATGAGCAGTCCCATGATGAGCTTTCCTTAGGACGTACCATTTCTGTGTCTTTAGCTTCAAATGCTATGAGAAGGAGAGAGGCCGGGCTAACTGCCATATGATTCAGTCGTTTGCAAGCCGTTACTGCGCTTGAATATAGCACAATTTCTTATTGGCGGGCCAAATTATCTGGGCTGGGAAAGCAGATAAAGGGGAGGTAACTTTTCGTCTTATTAGGGGAAACATCCAGATCAGCCCATTTGAACTCAATGGTGGAGAAGTTTACCCAGGACTTGGTTTACAATCAGACTTTCTACCCACTTGGGGACCACAGACAGGCTAGGGAAACATACATTAATACAAAAATATATATTTTCATGCCATGGGAACTTTAAGATTCTTCAGACAAGTAATTTTTTTGTACCCCAGAGAAATCACAATTGACCTTGATGAAGTCTGGACCAAACAGATCTACAAGTCATCTAAACCTGTTGTATCAACTTTGACCTTTACAAAGAGCGAGTCTTCTCTGACATAGACAGCCGTTTTGGCTGCCTCCAGCTGGGCGTGTGAGATGAAGCGTGGAAAACCTGATGCGACGTTGGCAGCGACATCTGAGCCGGGGCGCTGGAAGCTGCTACAGGCTGGATCAGGACGTAAATTGAGTGTGTAGTGGTTGTTTGCCCCGCTCTGGTCCAGGACCGAAAGAGACACGGTCTGTCGGAAGGGCCAAGGAAGGAGCGCGTCAAAGTCGCTCCGCATGAGGACCACGTAGAGGGACAAATGACTGCCTTTACCATCCCCATCCCCATTTAAGTAGGCCTTGACAGCCATTTTGTAGCCACAACGGCCAGTATGGAAAGGCACACTACAAAAGCACGGTTGGAGGCCCTGAACGCCGGCCTCCTTCTTCTTGCGGAAGTCACGGATCTTCCAGATGAGTTTGCCGTCGTATGAGGTGGACTCGAGCTCCTTGAAGCGTTCCTCGTTGCGTTCGAGCTGAGCCATGTGAATGTCCAGGAGGCGAGAATGACGCTTGTAGTTCTCCTCCAGAGCCACTGCATGAGACCACAGGTGGTACTTGAAGACTTCATTTAAGTTTAAGATTTCTTGTCATGATAGTCATAGTTGTTATTTAAACTGGTCATCCAGTAGTAAATATTTCCATTTGCAACCTTGCTATCTGCTTATTACTGTCTATCAACCACCAATTGTCATTCTTGACAGTTTAGCTCCTGATCATAAAATCATTGTTGCCTGTTATAATTCATATTAATAATAATGCATGTTATATTTTGGTGAGAGATATTTTGATGCCATTAAAACACTAGGCATATTCTCCTTAAACCCTCGCGCCTTTCTGCGTGAATGAGAGCATCTCTACTTACCCAAGTGATCTTTGAGGCTTTCAGTGTTGGAGACCTGCTGTTTCAGTGAGTCCAGAGAGGTTCTCAGATAAGTCAGGCCCTCCGAGGCCAGACCCGGGCTGAACTTCCTGGCCAGCTCCTGAAGCTGGGCTCTGACATTAGACATGTGGTCCTTTTGCTCGTTCAGAGATCTCTGCAGGAAAGGTTTTTTCGAGAAAAAAAAGGGTGATTCCTCTACTGCAGAGCTTTTTTGATGTTTTTGAGCTCACAACCTTGCTAAATGAATATCCATACACAGCATCGATAGTCCATTTGATTTTGTACTGCAGAGGTGATGAGTTAGATCCTTACCTCCACTGCAGACAGGGTCTGGTCGCACCTGCTAACATGCTGGGTTAGAGGTCTAACCTCTCTTTCCAAACTACTGACCATCTGGCTGTTTTCCTGGAGCACCTGGTTCCGAAACAGCACCTCCTGCTGGACAGCTTCCATCTTGCATGGAAGGTCATGCCAATAAACAAAATCAAAGTTGAGATCAAATATGTATAAAATCCATGGTGGGCAATCAATTAGAGGGGTTACATTACGAAACTACAGACAAATATACAATACAAAATTTTCCATCCAACGTCCATTCAAAGAGCACGAATCTTACCTGTTTTTCTAAGTTGGTATTACTTCTCAAAATGAGAAGCACATGGTGATTAAGGGCTGTGTTTTCATGGACTTGAATTTCAGATCTCTTGTCCTGCACACACACAGCTAATTTATGTCAACTACCCTAGTGTCACAATTGTTATACAGTACAAGGAAAACAATTGTTATACAGTAGAAATGTCACGTTTTGCAAGGCAGCCTTGTCGCAGATTTCTTTTAATGCAGAAAACTGGACATTTTACGCTGATGAAAAGTAATTAAAAGTATTTTGTACATTTAAACCCTTGAACAACAGACATAAAACATGAACCATTACACTCAAATAAACCATATGATTTTTAACCTTTTGGCATAGCTTGTCTTACATAGCTTGTCTTA
Source organism: Neosalanx taihuensis (assembly GCA_030340665.1). NCBI lineage: Eukaryota > Metazoa > Chordata > Actinopteri > Osmeriformes > Salangidae > Neosalanx > Neosalanx taihuensis. The sequence continues at coordinate 7,649,422 of CM059314.1, forward strand.
CATGTGTTGCGATGACATCGCACACAAAGCAACATAAAAGTTGTGTGCACAACAACAAACACGTTGACTTGCCACAGACTGTGCGACACCACATTAACTAATTACATTACAGAATTTTTTATCTACATTCGACAGTTTGTGCACCCTGTTGTTTTTACCTCAAAGACAAATTAGGAAATTCATATGGCAGTTAATCCGTGAGACAAAAAAACAACTGTACATTGCCAACCAAGGGAGTTTGCTTTAACGTAAAAAAAAACTTTAACTTTAACGAACAAACAATTGAGCTAAAATGTATTTATTCATTGTCAACCAACCCGAACTGAGCAGCCAAATTTCGCATAAACACATTCTGTCTCCACCTCTGGACACTCATCAGTATGGTCTGTGACCTTTAAAATACAAAAAAATGAAATGAATATGTTTAGACAATTGATAGGATAATAAGAAAATAACAGTGAGAGATCATAAGAATCGCTAAATAAATTCCTATCCATGTCCTGCATAACATGTTATAAAACAGTAAATAAGGTACAAGGTTCACATTTAAACGTTTATTTGTCCACTTTTTTCGAGCCTTTATTCACTCAAGTACCGGGAAATCATTACTAAGTTTCCAAGTTATTTTGCCATTCAAAAAAAGTTTGCTTAAATTCTTGGATTGTACAGACATCTTGTGGCAGAGGAAGAAACTACTGTTACTGTTTGTGTCCAGTAATAGATAGTTTCAAATAAATTACCTTGCATCTTTTTATCTTTTGGTAGCATTTGTTGGGGCAATCAATTTCTACTTCCGGGCACATGGTCATCTCATGTTCCTGTTTAATTGTTAGTAAAAGAAATAAGAAGAGGCCATTCTCTCTTTAGTATAGCACTGGAGTCTACAAAGAGGTATTTTACATGATTTTTAGTTATTGTATCTTGCTCTCAAACACACCTAGAACCACTTGAAGATGCACACAAATATTAATTGATATTGAATGAATAACAACCATTGTTACTGCAAAGCATAGTTGATTAATTATTGATAATGTCAACACCTCCATCGAGGCTTTGCTATCAATCCTCTGGTTCTACCTTGAGTTGACAGAACTTGTACGGCTTCTTGCAGTGTTGACAGGAGTCCATGCGATGTGCGCATCTGATCCTCAGGTGTTCTAGAACGTTCCGCCTCTGCATGACCTCAGAACATCCTTTGTTGGAACACTGCAGCACCTCGTACTGACAGCCTTGCAGGTGCTCCTGTAGGGAACACAGGTTCGACAGGAAGTCACATAGAGAGAGACCTCAGCTCACTTTTAAATGGTCACTATTTACGCTGACTTCAACATGTATACAATCTGTCATGACAAGAACGCTCTAGAATGAAACTTATTTTACATATAGATTTTAAAAATCCCATTGTATGAGGACTTACTTGCAATCGACATAATGTAATTCTGCAAGAGCAGTTAGGGGCATTTGTGCAGTAGACTTCTAAATTAGATATTTCCCTTTTGCAGCAATTGTCTTGGAAAACCTGCACAGACAACAGTAGTAAAAAGCAAACCCATCATGTTGAATAACTTGAGCCAATAGAACCACCTTTTTACATACAAATTTTTTTCAGTTTCTCACCTCATTAGATTTAATTAAGCCTCCATCCAAAGGGCAGACTGGATTAATTTCCTCCCTAAAAAGAACAACAATATAAGCCGAGTTCAGTGCTAGAATTCAGCCAACATTTAATACATTGACCAACAACAATAACTAATGCCATATCTGCCTTATCTGAACAGCAGAACAACATAGATATGTTACAATGTATTTAAAGTAGTAACGATAAGATATATTAAATAATGTGCTTTTCTGAGAGCTGGCACCAGATTTGGTATTCATTATTTTATCAAGTGACCTTACAGGAGCCCTTGAATGCAGCGGTGGCAGAAGATGTGACCACAGCCAGACTGATGTGGGTTGAAGACGACACCCTTGCAGACTGGACATATGTACTGTTCCTCCAGGCTCTTCACGAATTTCAAAGCGTGCTGAACTGGACTCAGGTCCGATTCCCAGGAACCTGTCGCTCCTGAATTCTGACGAGAGAGTTCCCGTGGGCCGCTGGTGTCAGCTTCCTCTGTGGTCATCTTCTGTGTTCAATCTAGACAGATTGACACGATCACAGGTGAGGGAATGGGCCCCCAACTTTGGCAGGCAGCACTCAAAATGAAGTCTTATGTATTTTGAGAATAAACCATAAAACAAATGGCCTGCCACTCATAAGTCAGATTGGGACGACAAAACATTAAATTGCGATAAACCGTTAACTTTACATTTGAATCCATCAAATAGCGATTTAAGTGAATCTTCTAGATTATTTAATTGTGTAGTAGTCCACCATTCACAGTACTACTGTACAGCATGCCTAAAACTCCCCTTTCAGAAATCCCCTTGTGCTGCAGTGCAGATGGTCAACACGGGCAACCCCCTTGTACACATGTCTTATAATTGTAAATTAAGGAAAAGCAGCCCTTGAAATGTGACAATGTCCACTATTGTATTGTTGTCTTACACGTGTTTATCACACACATTAAGACTTTAAACAACGTTTGTGTTTGCGACCATGTTTTAAGCGCGACAGCATGGGGATTCCCCACTGCAGAAGGGTGCATGTTTGCAGGCAATGAAAGCATTGCATTAGAAGAGACTTATTTAAATAGCCTACCAATATCACACTTTTTTTTAAATGAGAAGATAAAACAACCAAGAACGTATCTCAGGAGAAAATTAAATGAATCCAATATGACTCTTCACTCTATACTGTTTTAAATTTGCTTTCGCTTTACATTCAACCTGCAGGCTCGCTGCTGTGTGCAGATCTTATATTCTTACCTTGTTTCAATAAGCAGAATTCACGTGTTGCGCTCTTTGATAAAACACAGTATTTCACAGATACTCACTAATAATGTAAATTAATACCCAACAGAAATATATGTTGGTGGGTCCTTTTTTTCGCCCAGCATCACAACTCGGCACACCGCCAGTGTCAGTATTTGAGCGGAAAAAAAGTTTCAGGAAGTTGTGGGTGAAGTTTTACACCAATTAAAACTTAGGTTTTCTAATGCAGTCAGTAAACTACAGACTAGTGCTACATGCGTGTAAAGTCTTCCAGCAATATCAGTCTGCAAACCAGGCTGGTTCAATACCATTGAATTCAAGGCTCAGTGAATCCTACATGTATTTTATATACATTTCATTCTGATACAGTGAGCAATGGTAGGATTTCTTGTACACTGTGTTATGTGCGGTTCAAGTGAGATATCCATAGCCTGAAGGCTACTTCAGAGATATCTACCACCATTATTCCCACATTCTCAAAAAAATACATTTGCAAGTAAGTTTATATTAAATCATGAACACCCCGAATAATGTTCATTGAATATTTTCACTGTTCACCGTATAGTTCATTTTGTCAGAGATTTAAGATGCTGTCTTAGAAAAGTTACTGTAGGCTATTGCGATTTTAGATTATACTGTATCTTCCATTAAATTGTACAATATATTTTATTCAGGGATTGCAGTTATGGATCAATATGAGAACACAAGAAAATGACAATCTACCATACATTTTTGGACGAGGCAATTAGGATAACTTGATGATGACAGACAAAAATGTTAGGCAAAGTTATCTAAATGCCATGCTGATGTCAGTGCAAAATGTTGACATTAGATTGCGGTTTTGTTTAATACAAAAAGAAAATTATCATAATTATTGCTTGATAAAAAATATGAATATGCTGTATATAGTATATTGAACCATATTGTCAGATAATTTTTTTTAGTGTGTACTTTCAAAGCTCAAATCAGGTCGTTTTATATGCTCAGTTAAAAAGAAATAAGATGGTCATGGTTACTTATAATGTATTGACTACATTTTATGAGCCACCTGAGCTTCTAGCTGAATCTTCTACAGATTGTTTTGAAACGTCTTATTCCTTAAACATGTCTAAAGAAATGTATATGCTTAATGCATGACACATTAACTGCATGGTAAAGAATAATAAAAAAAGAAATCATGGTTCTTTGTCAAATTAAATTATTACTGTGAAAGTTAATAAAACAGGTGTTGATCTAAAGTGTCACTTATCTTGTCACACATAAGAACATGGAGGACATCTTGTATTGACAAAATAATACACATTCTGTAAACACTTGCAATCTACAATGTCTGCATACAATCTTGCCTGTAATTTAATAACGTTTAAATTGAATTCCTGGAAAATGTGTATCACTGTTAAAGACAGACAATAGGGACAATGACATCATATCTTATTCATACATCAATATAAAACATCTTAAGTATAGTAACACTGTGGTTTTTAATCCATGTTTCATTGAGTTTTAATTCATGTAATAATACTGTTTCCTCACAAGAGAAGTAAGCATAAGAGCACTTACACAGGTTTATTACACTGAACACAGGCAAGAACCAGTGGAGTTCATAGCACCAAGTAGAAAAATAAATAATGAGATAAGACAACAAATTAGTTCAAAAAATGTATCAGTGTAACAATAAAAGGAACAAGCGCAAACGTTTTGACATTATCGACAGTTGAGAATCTTGTGATACTTACATCTTCTTAGTGCCTTCATTACATATTTAATGTATTTTCCCATTTGCAAATTGCAAATCCATTGAGTTTAGTCAGCGTTAGAGTACAATTCAACTCTTAAATGTCTTACTGTACATGCAAACATATTCAATTTTAATAAATAAAACATTGCAAAGACAGGCTGGCTAACCTACTATACATAACTATCCCACAAGAATTTTTTATGACATCTCATTAATATTCATTTTAATATTCTCCTTACAAGCCGCTGCCAGTGTAACAAATCATTAGCCAAAAAACCCCCCAAAAAACAAAAAAGACTGAAAAATCTATGACGGGGACTTGACACTCTTTACTTGATAAGAGCTACAGCATGCTCAGTGAAGAGAGGAGGAGGGGATGGCCTCCGACTGGATACCCACCAAATTAGGCGGCTGTTGGGCAGAACCTGGGCTTGTTCCCATTAATGTAGCAGGGGGTGCTGGTGCTGCCGGCCGTGGGTTCAGGCGTGGGGGCAAAGGGTTGGAGGGCCGGATCAGCGGAGGAGGCTGGTTGAGGGTGGGTCTGGGCTGGAGGAAGCGAGCCTGCTGCTGGAGTGGCGGGGGCTGCCTGTGGAGGGCGGGGGTGGCTGGGAGCGAGGGCCGCAGGAGTGGTGGGGGCTGGTTGAGAGAGGCTGTGGAGGTCACCAGGGTCTGAGCTGATATTGCTGATGGTGCTGCAGGGGAGGGGCCTGAAGAAGTCATCACCTGACCCTGGAACAGACAGCAGCTGGTTTTTGAGCATCGTACATTAAGGTACAATTCACCATCTGGATTAAAATGTTATCAAGTTAATACACATAACCGATCATTGTTTCATGTCCACATTATACAACCTTTGCCTTCACCCTTTGAACACTTGTGAAATTGCATTGCTATCTAGTAATCCTTGCTATGGTCTAGAAAACTATGCTCTTAAAACCTTACAACTGCAAACAATTTGATAACAATTGTATTTGCAGGAAGCAAAAAATGTGATTATTCTTAAGATTCTTAGTGTAACAGATTAGGTACAACGCAAGTATGGTTAAACTAAACCAGTTTGAACCCCGGCTGTGCCAACATGACGTTGTGTCCTTGGGCAAGGCACTTCACCCTACTTGCCTCTGGGAGAATGTCCCTGTACTTGCTATAAGCCACAACGTGTGTGAAGTATATTATTATTACTCGCTTTACTACAGGTGCACTATTGCACGTTTAAGATGCATGCTATTTAATTGTAACTTGTCTAACTGAATGCTCTTGTGGCCTTTCCCTTTGGCACTTGTTTGAGATAAGATGTTGTTGTGAAGACTGTTTTATAATCTGACAACCCTCAATGTTTGGGGACTATCACGTTGCTATGCTCTCTTTTGGATAAAAGCGTTTGCTAAATGAATACATGTAAATGTCAAATGTAAATGATATGTATGTTGCTCGCTAAAGCATGAGTGCTTCCCCTAGATACATAAACTCCACAAAAGACAAACATATTTCCAAATAGATATCAATAAATGCTCAAAATCGAATAAAGCGAGCGTCTGGACTGAATTACTCTTGGAGAAAAACACCTTGTGGGCCAGCTCATAGCAGAGTACATGGACACAGTAAAAGTCAGCAACAATAATAAAAGAACACTTTATCACCTCATCCTCCTCTTCATCCGTACTCTTCCCAGACGGAGTGTTGGAGTTGGTCTTCCTCTCCTCGCCGGACGTGGCAGCGTCCCCATTGGCTGGATGAGTTCCCTGCTCTGCCTCCCACTCCTGCAGCACGTCCTCCAGGTTAAAGCGACGACGGTAGTTCACAAAGAAGTTCTTCACTTGGCCCACAGTCTTATTACCGATGACATCTGCAATGGCCTGGAAGTCTTTGCCGTATTTACGAACCCCTGGTGGAACACAGTGGACTTGCATAATAAACATACGGTCGTGGTTGACTGCAGGCTTATGCATTACCTAGAAAATCCAGCATGTTGTTTTCAATCCACATAGAAGTCCTATTTTAACTAACATCTTCTCCCTCTCTAGAAGCAGAGTCGACCAGGCTCCTGTTTGCAACTTAACAGTAAGTACAGTTGTTGTAAACACCTTACTGTCTAAATCAGGGCATAATTCTTAATTAAAAACCGAATGAAGTCTAGGTTGGATTACTGATAGCTGCATTTACCTTGAACGGCCAGAAGCTGTTCATCAGTTGTCCAGCGGGCGTTGACTTTCTGATTGCACTAGAGCAATAAGAGAATATATTTGATGTTAAATTGGCTGATGTTTAGTTTACAAGGTAGCATGTGTGACAATGTCCATGAGTGTTGTCTTGATGCATAGTACAGCATAGTACATTGCACATTCATCCTGGTATGAACTCTTTGAATGAGTGTGAGTTGGTGCAAACAATAAACATATGCTTACATTTAAAAGTAGGCATTTTGAAAATAAACTATCCGAAGTATAAAAGGAAGACAAGATCAAATAAAATACCGTACTTTCAGGGCTATAGGCCACTACCTTTTTCTTTCGCTTTAAACCCTGCACCTAAAACAACGTTGCCGCTAATCTATGTATTTTTCTGGGCTATCGTGGATTTTTTTTATGTTACAACATCATCGACAACGACATCTGCAGCTAATAGACTAAATATAATAATTCTAGCAAAATTTTGTTCATCTTTCATACAGGTGCACTCAATAGCCCAGAAAATACGGTAACTATGCATAAAAGATAGAATGATAAAAGATAAGCCTTGGCCATATCTACTGCCGCTCAGTATTAAAATATGCTGTAGAACACAGCCTGCTTTTACTTACCTCTGGCAACCTAAGGTCATCGATACCTGCTTCCATCCTGTGTTTCAGACCGCTGTTCAGCTGCTTTGCATTTTGAACCTGAGAGCCACAGTCACACATGGATAAAAGAGTTAAGGTTTGACACTATAATCCTTGACAGACATAAACCATATAGGGCATCACAGCATTTTACGTTTGTGCAACACTGAAAACATATCATAATCGATTTAGTCTAGAAATTACCTCATTTAAAATGTACAATTAGTCAAGTATATACAAATAAATAAATAAATAAATAAATAACATTGGTATGAATCCCCCCCCCCCGAGCTCTCACCTGTCTCTTTAATGACACCAACTCCATATCGAGCTGTCTCAGGACTGTGTTGGCAGCAGTTGAACTGCAGGACACGGCCACCACGTCCTCCTGGGTCAGGTACATGCCTTTGGGCGGGCGGCACTTGGACCGCTGAGAGTGATGGCGGTGCTGCAATGTCTGGTGCTCCCGCCGGCCAATCCCTATCTTGGAACTCAGCGTCTGTGGTTCCGAGTGGCTCTGGTGGAGGGGTGTGTGTGTGTGTGGGTTACAAGTTCAGAAGCAAATGACATAGCATGTTCTGCTACAGTTGTGTTAATTGACCATGTTGAAAGTTTGGAGTACTGAAATGGTGTCTCTAAGAAGGTTACTTGATATTCAAAACTCAGTACTGGGCATACTGTACTTCTTCAGCCATCACTGTAAAGCTGCCCTACATGTGCCTTGGTATAATGTCATAGTATATAAATCTGTAAGAGTAAGTTACCATCACAACTAGGCAGCTTTCTTCCTATTAACCTATATTTAAACTAATATTTTACCTCTTTCTTTGTTTCTTTAGTTGGGTCATAATCGCTATCATTGGCTTCCACAGGGTTGGCTTCCTCCATCTCCTCATCGCTAAATAAAACATGATGTAACACCAATGATTCATTCAGGTGGGACTATTATTTTATGTAAAATTAAAAAATGTAAAAAAAAAATTAAAATAAGTTATACATTCACATGCTAACTAAGTGTACCTCTCATCTTGGCTGTTTCTATTGGCTAGTTTTCTTGCCTGGCGATCCATTAGGCTGGTCCTGGCACGAGTCTTCTTCCAGGAGTAGTAATACTTCACCAGACTAGATATGGACTTGTCCGGTAACTGCAACAAATGAAAGACTTATTGTCAAATGTTTACTGTGTTAGAATTACATCTTAGTATATTCACAGCTTAACTATAATTGTTGATGAAAGATATGATAAGATAATCCTTCATTTGTCCTGCAGTGGGGGGATTGCAAGAGAAAGGAGCATTTATGATGGCAACATGCATGCTTTTCAAACCTATTGCAGATTTTCAATGATAAATGAATCTAGAAAATACATGCTGTTAGCATGGCTACTACAGTTACTCTGCTTGTACATTTAGGTCAATATGTTGTCCCTACAAGGGGTGCACAGTGGCAGAGCGGTTAGCACTCTTGCCTCCCAACAAGGAGATTGTGGGTTCAAATCTTGGTCCAGACCATGAGCTCGCTGGGTAGTCTGCATGTTGTTATTGTGGGTTAGTTCCTCCCATCATCCAAAGACATGCATCTGGTAGGTTCCTTGGACACTCTGGAAATTGCCCCTAGTTAACCTGCGTTGAATGTGTGGTACTTGCTGTGAGGTGCATTGTTATTGTGGTTCCCTTCCTACTGGTACACTATTTCCCGTTGGAGATGCTTGCCTTATAATTGTAACTTGTTTGGCTGGATGCTCTTATGGCTCTTCCCTTTGGCACTTGTTTGGTTTCTCACAATGTATGTTTCATAATCTATAAACCCGCTATGTTTGGGGACTATCACGTTGCTATGATCAGTGACTGAGGCTCTTTTGCAAAGATTTATCTTGGAAATCGCTTTGCATAAAAGCGTCTGCTAAATGAATTAATGTAAATGTAGTGAATGACTGGGAGAGTTAATGGTTGTCTGTAGCCCTGCGGCTAGCTGGCCCCAGTTCCCCCCCTCCCCCTCTCCCCCCTCATGAGAATAAATGGCACCACTGATTTAATGGAAAGATAATGTATGGATGGTATCAGTAGACGGTAGTGTGGGTACAGTAAGTTACCATTTGTTGAATCCTATGGAAACTCTTTCCATGGAAGCTAAAAGCTTGTTCGAACAGAACTTTATCTTCAACTGTCCACTCATCTGGGAAGGGAGTGAAGTTGGGCAAGTCTGCAAGAGACTTTTCAATGTTGTGTTTATGCCAGAACAGCATCCCAAGAGCCTGAGGAGTAAGATGAAGAAAATAAATTTAACTTTTCGTTAAATCTATGCTGTACAAATAATATTAATTACTGTATAACATTTCAATGTGTAAGTCATATAAAAATTAAACATTTAAATAACAATACCTGCTCAACATTATATCCATGCTTCTCCTTAGCAATGGCAATATATTCGTCCACTGTTAAAGAGAGATTACGCATTAGGCATTTTTTCAATCCAAATGACCAAATGAGTATCGGATACTAGAATAATTCACTGTTCTTTGTATATACTATTACTTACATTTGGAGTCCACGATTGCATGATATGGAGACCATACCAGCATTCCCCCGTTATCTTTATCAGTGTACTTTGTAGAACCTATAGTGAAATGTATAATTAAAAAAATAGGACAAACGTGTTCAAATGAGTAACTGAATTTGTACACAATTATACATTAAAAATAAGCACAAACTTTACATAATCCAGAATTGTTTTTATTGAGCGCGCAAAAGTTCTCTGGTATACTGTAGTCTACCACAGGGGGGCGGTATACAGCTAGTCAGGTCAATAAAGTGGCCACTATAGCCTCGGTACAGGTAACCTTTAAACCGATCATTAAACGAGTCGATTGTTTTTAGAAATTGCTGCCACTACATAATAATACGATGCGGTTTATTATACTAATGAAAACAAAATCTGACATGTGCTATAAAAAATGAAATACATAATTATAACCATTTCGTGAAATACTGTACCGAGGCTACCACAGCTTCAGTCAGTAGATCAAGCGTAACCTCACCTGGGTCATATTCTGGAATATTGGCTTGATAATCTGTTCCCACGCGCATTCCGACATCTGTTAATGTGGACATTAATTCAACATTTGTAATACATATATATTAGCAGTTTACAGTACAAAAAAATACATCTACAATGGGAAAGTGTTCGAGGCTATACCGTGCTCGTCGTCACTGCCACTCTCATCCGAAAAATGCCCATTCGATGCATTCGACGGACTTTTCGTTCCATTTGAGCGACCTTTGCCCAAGTATTCCGACCCTTTATCCATCATTCCTGGCATTTTTATAAATATTTTGAGCGTCTCTTAAACTGTAGTATAAACATATGCATGCAATGTCCAATTTTCAGCCTGCCTTTTTCCTATAACTCCCTACGCAGCTGTGTCACTGTGCCACGGTCCTGTATTAATCCACCATGTTTTAGAATTATATTTCACGCGTACATTTTAAAACCTTATTATTCATTACTCTCAACTGCGTTATGCTGAATACTGTAATTAATCGAATTTACCCAACAACTTTGCAGAAATAGTTGTTTCATTTTACTGTGGACCTAGTTCTTCTAGCGGAAGAACTTCACGCACTAGGTCCAGTGAAACCACAGCGACTCCTTCGTGCGCCTCTGAAAATGGAGTTTGTTTACGCTCGTTCCGGCAGAAATACGAGTTGTAAAAAAATATTTTACATTTGGTTATGTTGCGATAAAGGAACACTTTGTAAAATTACCTTTCCTTTATTGTATCATAGACTCGTCTATTGTAATTGTATCTTATTTTGGCCTCAGCAGAAATGTCATTGGCAACATTTGCTCATACATTTGTACTGAAATTCAACACATCTGACATGTCGATTGTAAATAATAATAAAAAAAAATCGAATAACATTTTGGCTACACATCATTAGAACCTTTGTATTTCCCCCTTAAATGTATGTTGTAGACTGGACTTAATCGGACGGTTTACTACCTTTGGTTTACCAAAAGATGGAGACAAACACCACGATGTCAGACTTTAGTGCAGGGGGAGGTTAAGTGTCTGATTTACTTATTCACTTATCAAAGTGTGCTATTGATTGGACCGCAGACCGGCATATTCATTTAGCAGTGAATTATGTTTATTAATTAGATTATAGGCCTAACTGTTTATTGGTATGCGCAAGTTTAGAAGGTTTTCTTGAAATTGTGATCTGTATTGTTTGTGAACCACAGCAGACACACGTAGTCCACAATCAGCTAAGATATTCTGCTGCATAGACTGATGTCAAATCAAATAAATAGGTTACATTTGTGGCAACATAAATCCAACATAAGTCAACTCATTATCCAATATAAATAACTGGAGTCGGGAGGCTGAGTGTTTTGGGCGTGAGGCTAGTGATCAGAAGGTTGCCAGTTCGATTCCAGGCTGTGTCAACATGACGTTGTGTGCTTGGGCAAGGTACTTCACCCTACTTGCCTCAGGGGGAATATCCCTGTACTTGCTGTAAACTGCTCTGGATAAGAGCGTCTGCTAAATGACGAAATCAAAATGTAAACAAAGGTTTGTATGCTGTAGTTTGTTACATAAACATACTTTGATGGGGTTGAGACACCGTTTGAATATTATGCGAGCAAAAAAAAAGAATCATTAAGAGGATCACAGATTGAATACTGGCTCAATAAACAATGCAACGCGTCATTTGTTAGACAAGATGAGACAAGAAAATTCAGATATTGTGTGAATCCAAAACCCACGTGTCCGCATAATGTGTGCGCGCGCATTGCGTGCCCTTCTGATCATATCAAATGCCCTTGGTATTGGAAATCGTGCAAGTAGGTATTGATTTATACAGTCATCATGAGTCATGACCGCTAAGAAAATCCTCTGATCCCTAAATCATATAAAGGCACAGTGACAACGACATATCGGGAATTAAGTGTGCAGGTTTCGCAAACATCACATTGAACAACACAGCATTAGTTACTATACTAGTCTAAGTATCCTACTCAGATCTCATTGGTGAAGTACTAGTTACTGTACTAGTCTAAGTATCCTACTCAGATCTCATTGGTGAAGTACTAGTTACTGTACTAGTCTAATTAGCCTTCTCAGATCTCATTGGTGAAGTACTAGTTACTGTAGTAGTCTAATTAGCCTTCTCAGATCTCATTGGTGAAGTACTAGTTACTGTACTAGTCTAATTAGCCTTCTCAGATCTCATTGGTGAAGTACTAGTTACTGTACTAGTCTAATAAGCCTTCTCAGATCTCATTGGTGAAGTACTAGTTACTGTACTAGTCTAAGTAACCTACTCAGATCTCACTGGTGTGTCTCCTTCAGTCACCAGCAGATGGATGCTGAAACTAACCGTGGGAAAATAGTGAGGGGAGGGAGGGTGCGAGGTACCCATGATGACCAGGGATGCAAGGCGAGACGCACTCAGGTAAAACTGGCAAGGGACTTCCCACCTTCCATAGGGGGAGCATCGTCACCAAATGAGCTTTAGGCGACGTGAAGTGAGAGATCCGTCTCATATGCAAGTCGAAAGAGGACCATGAAAGCAGCGGTCAGGAGGGCTGGACAGAGGCACCGTCCTGCGGGCACTTCAGGCATCCTGGTACTCTTAAGGCTCCCTGGCCGGCGGTGAATGACGAGTCAGTATGGCAGGTGGACGGAGAGGACTTGTGGCCCCTCAAAACACTTTTCTCGAGAATATTGTTAGACGGTCTAACGGTAAGGACATACATCAATCTGTTTTTTTTGTCAGACAATGTGGAAGATGTCGATAATTTGAATACACATGTTGTCACCAGACCCATAGGAACACCTGCAGTTAAACCGCCTTTTAACTACCGAAAAATACCAAACATTGAGATAATCAATATTTTCAACAGAGTGCATGTCGAGTTGACTCGTGTATTTCCTATCTAACAGACATGTTTATTAAACAATTCGTGTAAACCTGACTGTACATGTGTCATAGTAAAGCTGTTCCATAATATGTAACTCCCTCTATAGATGTACCACTGTATTTCCTGATTAGTCAATATTAAAACGATAATGAATTTAAATAATACATGAGTGAAATTAGAGCACAGTGCCGTTTGGCTGGTTTGTCAGACATTAAACAGTGTCTAGTATTTTCTGTTGTGTTGACGACATTAATGTGGCCACTAGGACACATGTGGGTTAAGGTGGATAAATGTATCTGCAAAGCTGTGGTTTGGCTTCCTTGGATTTAACTGCATTTCTTTTCAACTTTTCAGTTTGGACATTATCACATAGACAGACAGGTATAAACAATATTGTAAAGTGGTGTTGTGTCCCTGTCATAATCCTTACCCGCCACCCTGGACTTGTTTGTGTTTGACTTCCATTCCCTGTGTCTGAATGACATTTTCCTTCCCTTATCAAAATCTAAGCATCGTAGTTTAACAGCCTTTTCATTCTGAAATTCTTCAGCCCAGTTAGCTGCCTTTTCCACTGACTATATTGCTCTGTTGATATATTATGCCATTTGTAAACAAGCTGAGATCAACAACATTTACACTATGTTCTATACATATTCAGTGTCAGAAAATAACCATTCTAGTCATCAAAGATGAATGTAGTGTTGTGTAGCTTTCCATTATACTATTTCTGCATCTGTGGTAGTATCTGTTGCGTAGTTTAGGAATAAACCCATCTTTTGTCATGTTTGTTAGTGATAAACACCCAGTTTTCTCACAAGTCTTACATATTAAGTCATGATGTTGGTCTTGTGAAGTATTAAGCGCTGTACAGGTAATTGACTGCAATGGTGCCATGTTGGTTTGTGTTGTTTATGCTCTCCATCTCAGTTGTGTATTCCTGTGTGAGACATTTACATGTTATTTGAACTATGACATCAGCCTAGTGGGCTTATACTGTACTCAGTATTTTCAGTGGCTCAGTGGGAGAAATACATTAAATTAAACTGTGCTGTTGGTACAGAATTCACTGGGTATGACTCCCATGGCCTTTATCCTTGGGGATGTGAACCAAATATGAACAACACATCTAGCAGCCCAGTTAATTGAATGAATATCATTTTGTTGCAAAGTGATATAGTGGAACTTACTATTTGTTACATAAACCAGATTTTAAACATATACAATAAAAGGTATTTAAATAATTAATTAATTCATGCTTTAAATATCTCATTGTTAATTTAGAATTTTTAAATTGGGACGACTTAAACCATGCTTATTTTGTGTGTTGATTCAGCATTTCTTTTGTATTTTCCCTTTAAAAACTCTAATACCTTTTCTCTATGAAGGAGTACAGTTTTGCAGTACCCGATAGTATTCAAAATATCCATGTTCTCACCAATGTTTGATGAGCACCACTCAAACGCTCATAATTTCTCCACTCAATAGCTCTATTGTCCTTATTTAGTTACACTTTCACTTACATTTACCTTGACAGTTGGTAGCACTCACAGCTTGGTCCTCCCAAACACCTGTTTAGCAAAATGTCTGCTACGCTCAGATTGAAGAATTCATACTTTCCAGTGTGTAAAACACAGTACATGCTGCAAAAGCACAGTTGTAGCACAATATTTCCATGATGTGTGTCGGTTCGTTTCTGAACCGCTGTTAACTTTGTTTCCCTCTTGGGCAGATACAAACTTTGTTCTTGGTAATGCCCAGATTGTGGACTGGCCCATTGTGTACAGTAACGATGGCTTCTGCAAGCTGTCTGGATATCATCGAGCTGAAGTCATGCAGAAGAGCAGCACCTGCAGGTACCTCACAGCTATTTAGATCATTTCATAACATTGCTTTTCACCAACTGTTATGGATCAAGGACATGTACCTCAGTAAACTTTCATAATTTCAACAGAAATTTGTGGTAATATGACATCTTACTGAAATGGGCATTAGCTATGCCCAAGAATATCTTCACATATTTGCACATTTTGCAGCTAAAGTAATTCAGCCAAGTCTTTCTTTCTCCCATGTGGAACCGTACATTTTGTATAGCGCAAATTGAAAGTGACATTTGTTTAAACAGTCATTTCTAGTCCAGTGGTTTCTAGTCCAGTGGTTTTTGAAAGGAAGGCCTTTGTAATTGAGGAGAAGAACTAACTAAACTAACTAAAGGTGCTTGTAACCCTGACTTGTGTTTCTGTAGTTTCATGTATGGAGAACTCACCGACAAAGACACCAGTGAGAAGGTGCGGCAGGCCTTCGAGAATTATGAGATGAACTCCTTTGAAATTCTAATGTATAAGAAGAATCGTAAGTTTCTCTTTGGAATTCACCAACTGGATGAAGGTTGATGTACTGTACTAGAGAGTCAGGTGGCTCCGCAGGTTAAGGCGTTGAGCTCACGATCGAAAGGTTGTGAGTTTGATTCCCGACTGTGGCTACATGACATTGTGTCCTTGGGCAAGGCACTTCACCCGACTTGCCTCAGGGAGAAATTCCCTGTATTTGCTGCAAGTCACTTTGGATAAAAGTGTCTACTAAATGAATACATGTAAATGTACTAGTTATGACCAAATGTATAAAGTATTTGTGTGTTACAGGTATGCCTGTGTGGTTTTTTGTGAAGATCGCTCCCATAAGGAACGAGCAAGACAAAGTGGTTTTGTTCCTCTGCACCTTCAGCGACATCACTGCCTTCAAGCAGCCCATTGAAGATGACTCCTCCAAAGGTTTGTTGAGATGTGGTTGCTGCTAACAAGGAAACAGACTAAACCAGTGGTTCTCAACCCTGGTCCTCAGGGCCCACAGTCCTGCATGTTTTCAATGTTTCCCTGCACCAACACACCTGATTCAAAGGAATGAGTCACTATGAAGCTCAGCAGAAGCCTGATAATGACAATTCATTTGAATCAGGTGTGTTGGAAGGGGGAAACATCTAAAACATGCAGGACAGTGGGCCCTGAGGACCAGGGTTGAGAACCACTGGACCAAACCACTCTGCTTGTGTAAGACATGAATCCAAGTATTTACGTGCTGTTGCAGTCCTTAGAATTGTGATTCTTTATAGTAAACAGTCCATTTTGTTGATGGACAATGGTAAGGATGCTTTTTTTTTACGTGGTGTGTTTTTCAGGATGGGGTAAATTTGCTCGCCTGACACGAGCGCTGACGAGCAGCAGAGGAGTGCTGCAGCAGCTGGCACCAACGGTCCACAAGGGCGAGAATGTCCACAAGCACTCTCGACTGGCTGAGGTGAGGCGCTGGCGCTCGATCGAATGACGAACGCTCTCCTTTCCTCACATAAAGTATGTCTTTGAGGCGGCTCACTGGAGGAGGTAGTCTCATAAAGCAGGACACATCTGTTCAAGTCGAATGAGGTGTGTTGCTGTGTGTGTCGAGTGCTATACTCATTTCTTGCTTTGAACAAAAACGCATTGTGTCTCTTTGTTTTCGCCAACCTTTAGTGAAACCTTATACACGCGTGTAACTGCAGCTGTAGACATTGGTTCGGATGTCTACTATGCGCCTGTAAATGTGCAAATGTTGCACACTGACACTAAAATCCTGACTTATCTAAGCTTCTGGAGTACTCTCATCTAAAAAGTGGTGTCAATTTCATTTTGATATAAAGTAAAGCATGTTTGACTGAGAGTGCACAGGGACAATGTGTTGCTTCCTATGTCCTGAAAGAGAACTGGACAGTAGGTTTAGATGCTCCGATTGCTCAGCTGTTGCTGTTTACCAAAGCAACGGTGAGCTGTGCTACGTGACACAAAATGGCTACCTTAAGTGTGTTTGCTAATTAGTAGGAAAAAAAGGTGTTTTAAGACGTATTTCCAGTTTGAGAAGAAAGGTTATCACATGCGTATGTCAGATAGATCTCAGACACCCAAATACAAATCTCAATCGAGTGTTGGCTCTGAGCCAGGTCCCCTATCTGGTCATTGGAGGCTGGGGGTGAGGGGTGGGGGGGTGGGGGGTGGGGGGGGGCGGGAGTGTAAATAAAACTAGTTAACCAACCAGACTGGGAAATGCCAAAGCCATTTTATTAAAATAAAGCTGAGTATTTGTGTGTCGTGTGTGGGACAACATGTACCCAATGCATCACACTGACAACAGTGTACATCAATTTCTCCAACAGTCTGGCGGTTAGTACTGGTGAAGACTTTGTTTGCTTGAATCTATAAAACCAAACACACTGGCTAGCTAGATTGTGACATCTCAATAAATGACCCTCTTTCAGGTACTACAGCTGGGTTCGGACATCCTTCCTCAGTACAAACAGGAAACCCCAAAGACCCCACCCCACATCATCCTCCACTACTGCCTCTTCAAGACCACGTGGGATTGGGTGATCCTCATCCTCACCTTCTACACGGCCATCATGGTGCCGTACAACGTCTCGTTCAAGACCAAGCAGAACAACGTGACGTGGTTGGTGGTGGACAGCATAGTGGACGTCATCTTCCTCGTCGACATCGTGCTCAACTTCCATACGACGTTCGTGGGGCCGGCGGGAGAGGTGATCTCCGACCCCAAGCTGATCCGGATGAACTACGTCAAAACGTGGTTCGTGATCGACTTGCTCTCCTGCTTGCCGTATGACGTCATCAACGCCTTTGAGAATGTTGATGAGGTAAAATCTTGCTTTTCTTTCTACCTCAGTAAAGACACTAGTCGAATTAGATGCATGCAGAAATCTTGGTTTTATTCCAGTCATACTTAAGTTCCTAGTGTGAAAGCTTTTGGTGTGAAAGCACTAGGGGACTTGACACTTACTAAGTGCTTAAGTCTTTGGTCTACACAGTGCATTACAATAAGGTAGGATTTAAGACTATAAGATGCAATGTGTTATTCATCCTTAGACAAACACAGATGTGACTGAATATTCAGTACACCGGATGAATTCTTGGACAGATTATTCAAAAGGTTTTGAGCTATTTTGCTGTCTAAAATATACATTATATATGTAGTATATAGCACATCAGTACTTTACATACCAGTTAATGCATTTGTTATGTATCAAACTTGTGTGAAATGTGGCAGAAGGAACATTAGCTGCTGCAGAAAATCTCTTCAATTTGAGATCAGCCAGCCGTTATACCACGTCATCGGAAATATGTCTCCTTTACATCTTTCTGCCGAAGCACAGCGGCACTGCAGAAGTTAGTGAGCTTGTGCAATAATCTCTCATTTTCAGCTTCCCTCGTGTGTCAGTTTAGCTCAAGGGATACTTCATCTGGGATGGATATGAAAGGCAGTTCCTCGTGCCTGGGATGCAGGCTTCCTCAGAGGAAGGGACTGTGTGACATGCTTTTAGGCTACTTGAATAATGAGACTGAGTGCTCTGCTCCTCTGGCCAGGTCGCCATGCGGCACAGTCTGCAGTATGTCTCGCTATGTAAATGTGGGGTGTTTGTGATGCATTAAAATGCGTCACATTAGGTGTGTGCTTGTTTGTCATTGTGTCTCATGAATTTTGAAGACAATGGCCACCGTGCTCTCATCAGAATGTCGATGTGGTCACCAAGCATTATAGAAAGCTGTGGGCTTGCGGTTCTGTCCAAATTATGCAGAAACTAGACACTGTGAATTTGGAATCTGCATATTGTGCTTCAAACCAAAAAATACAAGCTTGTACGATAGCTTTCTTGGTACAAATACGTTCTCTAGAGTGGAGGAAAAAGGTAATCCCCTTACAGATGATTACTGTGAAATGTGGGATGACAGAGTGGGGTTGCCAGGTTGTACAATACCATGAGGGTGGAATGTTAAAGGAAACCCCCTCAAATAGTTTCTTTCATGTTAAATACACAGATCGAGTACACACACATATATATATATATATATATATATATATATATTCCAAGTGAATATAATAATAGCATAGATATATTATTTGAGGTAAAACATAGCCTACAGTAGGTTCTTTTTGAAAGGTTCTTAGTGACATTGTACAGCTGTAACGGATTCTGGAATCGGCATTTTGAAGATTGTCCAGATTATTTTGAACCTCACTGGACTATAAATCAATCGATACGATGAATGATACTATCAAAGACCCCCACACAAACACAATAAGCATATAAAGGAAAGCTTTTGCACTGCTAAACTGGTAAGGAAGGCAAATGAAGGTCAATGCAAATTGTAAGGAATAATCCGAAGCGTTAGAAGGTCAGCCGTACTTTAAACTTGTGTCTTTTCCCTTCTCAATTTGGAAGAAGACAAAAGCAAGCTCTGCAGTCGTATCAACTCTCCAGAGCTGTTGTTGTTTGTCTGATGATGTCCGCAGGCCTGAGGAAAAGGCCGTGTTGGAGAGAAAGATTATAGCACTCCCGCAGTGAGCTCCCACAAAGCCTGTGGATGCTGTGCTTTGGCCGAGCTTGTCAACACAGTGCCATGTATGAAAGCTTACTGTAGCTTGTCGTATATATATTCTCTTTGTTCCTTCTTTTTGTATTTTTTTATAGCTCTGGTTTCAGCACAATTTGTCTAAGATTAAATAATTCCACAGAGCAAAAATAGGAAATGTATTCTCATCTGGAATTAAAGTTTTTGCTAACTGGTGAGAAAACGACGCATCCATTACAGATGAGTCACAAGTTTTTGAACACTCAAAAAGCACAGTGTGAAAAAAATGCAGTAGTTGATGTATGAACTTAAAAAAGGGAGTCATCCCATTCAGATGTTAGCAAGAATTCACCCAACAATGTGTACCTGTGGGGAATGTTAATGAGCTTTCTGGGGAAGCGACATGAATACTGTAGTTCTTTCTCTCACAGTGTACTACACACACACTGGTAAATGTTTTATAGATCTTTTGGTTGATTTCGCAATGGAGAGAACCCTTTAGTATTGTGGTTGTGAGTGAGTGTGTCTTTGAAGATGCATTTCAGACAATAGAAGTCTAACAAGGAGTTTTGAACCTCGTGTTTTTTTCCCCTCCAAATTTAAACCACTAGCGCAGTGCCCATGATGCAGTCAGGGATTGAGATGTCAGTGAAACACACAAATACAGATTAATTTAACGGTAGATAGTGCACAGTGCCCGTGATAACATTGCTGCCACACATACACAGATTCTTGGAATTATACATAGTGCAGTTCCCATGATGCAACTGCTGGTTCATCTCAGTGGCTCTGGTACCTGTTCTTCTGTTTTGTATAGGTATGTTTCTTTGTGCGATCCAAGACTGCAAAATAGTCTTGTATTTTATGTATAGCATTTCTATAAGACAAAACAACTGACTGTGTAGACAGCCAGCATGTCATGTTATCTCACTCGACTCAAGTCTGCACTACTAACCTGAGCATATTGGTTATAAAAGTGAACTTGTAAATAGCGAAACAACATTTCCTGCTTTACTGAATGGGCACATCAGTCTTATTAATTTGTAGGAAAACTGTAGTATTAATTGTCTATACAAAGAGACACATAATAGTATTTGAATAGGTTGGTTAGGCTGTTGGCTAATGGCTTTGTGTTTGTGTGAACATACTAAACAGCCTCTCCTCTCAGTCTGTTATCCCTGACTGATGCTGAAGCCTCTTTCTCAATCTCTCCCAGGGCATCAGCAGTCTCTTCAGCTCCCTCAAAGTGGTCCGTCTGCTGCGGCTGGGCCGTGTGGCTCGCAAGCTGGACCATTACATTGAGTACGGGGCCGCCGTCCTGGTGCTGCTGGTGTGCGTCTTCGGCCTGGCTGCCCACTGGCTGGCCTGCATCTGGTACAGCATCGGAGACTACGAGGTCATCGACGTGGACACCAACAGCGTACGGGTGGACAGTTGGCTTTACCAATTGGGGGAGTCCGTGGGGACGCCGTATCGCTTCAACGCCACCGGCTCGGGGAGGTGGGAGGGCGGACCCAACAAGGATTCGGTGTACATAACGTCCCTCTACTTCACCATGACCAGTTTGACAAGTATCGGCTTTGGGAACATCGCCCCCACCACTGATGGAGAGAAGATCTTTGCGGTGGCGATGATGATGATCGGATGTGAGTTGATTGGTTTTTCACTGCATGATTGATGAGTCCCTTTTCATGAAGGCCCTCAATGAACAGAATCCAAGCCTATATGTATTTATAGATAACTGTTTTTTGTGTGTACTGCAGAAATATACTGTAAACAGTTTTTTCTAAGTACTTGCTACTACTAATGACTGACATTACAGCTGTGCTTGCCCTTGGCCTGACTAAAACCATGACTAGAATGTTGAGTTTAAAGTGTGAAAAGTAATTATACAATCAAATCAGAGCAAGTTAAATTAATCACGTTCGGACTTTATATAGGACTTATATTGGACGTATTATAATTATGAATATGCCAATCATTATAGTTTAGTGTAATTGTGTTTTTGCTGCCAGCTGGGAACTTGTTATGTATGAGCACTCATCTATTTTGAAGTTGGCTACTTAACATTTTTTATTTAGAAGGACGACTCTCTCTACTGGAGTTGTTCTTACTAAATCCCATTTTGGATTTGTTATCTAAATTACATTATCAATTGAACCCAAGCCTGAGCATTAGAAAGGTTGGGATTTCTTCATACGGAGAGGTCATGTTGGGGTCAGATAGTCAAGAGCAAGAGTTAGCCCTGGTATGTAGAATACCTGTTTGTAATACGAGGCTGACATTTTGAGTTTGTGAGCACAAGCATGACCGCACTAATTTAGCATCCAACACTGTTTTAGCATCTCGTGTCACGATGGCATGATGTAGGGCTGGGGAATATTTTCTGTAAGGTTAACATTCCTGAGTGCTTTGCTAGTCAACACCAGAAGTATATGTCATTGGGCGTAACACCACTAAACCAATGAAAACACTGGACAACTACAGTAAGAGCAACCTCTGAAACATGAAGCGAATGGTTTCTGTGATTCAAAACATATATAGTTATGGTCAGTCACACTGCATCGGGTGCACCTCTTCTTGAAATCATATTACATGGCAGATGCTGGCTGTGTTGTTTGCTGGCCTTGCATGTTGAAGCTTGTTCTGGGCAGTGCCACTCCATGGGGAGAGAGAGTGCCACTGCCCAGGGGGTGATGGTGATGCGGGTTGGCAGAGGAAGGGAGAGTGACGGCAGGGAGGGAGGGAGGGAGAGATGGTGGGGTCAGGCTGCTGCCACTGCTATGAAACAATCTGCCAATGTCAGGCTGAAACCTGGACAAAAGCTTAGTCATGCAATATGCTATCAGCAGAGACACCCACCTGCCTTCTGTGAGTGTGTGGACATGACGTGTGTCCGCTCCAGATTCAGTCCTCTTGTTTTGCTTGGTAATTTCTACCTCTTTTCTACTGAGGTGTATGTCGGAAAGGTTTCATGCACTAGCAGTTTACTTCTTTCAGTGTGTGTGTGTGTGTGTGTATTTGTGTGTGTGTGTGTGTCAGAGTATCACTTGCGCAGATGTAATCATGTGTGCAATTGGGCCAATTCTACACTGAATCAGAGTCACCTCGACAAAACAACACGGGCAAACCTACTTGGAGGTCAGTGTGCTCTGGTAGTGGGACTGGGAGAGAGCCAGAGATCACACTGCCTTCTCTGGCACTGTGGACAGGCTTTTCCTGGCTGTCGTTGTACGTCTCTGTGAACTCAGCCATGTCATATCTTTATATGTCTTACTGTGACCATGACAGCCAGATGGGCAGGGCAAAAGACTTCCCCTGAAGCTTATTAACTAGTGTGTATGTATTAATAAATCTTGTGTCTTTGCATCAGCTGAGAGACAACGTTCAAATCAAATCAAAAGGTATTTGTATAGCCCTTTTTACAAGCAATGTACAGAGGGCTTCACATATGGCCATAGAACTGGCCCTCAACCAAGCTAAACCCTCAAGGAAGACAAGGAAAAACTCCCAGGAAAACTCACTAGAGGAGAAAAAATGGAAGAAACCTTGGGAGAAGCAAATCATTGAGGTATCTCCTCCTCCATCTTCATTGGTCATCTTCGCTATAGTTTTATTCAGAGGAAGGTTGATTGAGAGAGACATTGTCAGTTCCACAGGTGGATGGATGGTGATTAACATGTTATACATGTTGTATTGTTGTTTGATAGTAGATGCTAACAGATGGAATAGAGATTAAGGTGCTGTATCACAGCTAGCTTTTAAAATGTGTTTACTGATCTTTTTCAATCTGTCGAATCCTAAAGTAGGGTGTTTGCATATGCTTAGTGTGGATTCCACTTTATTGTCATTTCACATGTATAAATACAAGGAAACTAAATACAGTTTACCATCCAATCAGAATGCAAGAGAAGCAGTTTTATACAGGTAATTCAGATAAATTATGTACAGATTAGTAAAATGCAGATTGGTTAAATGAGCAGTTATGTAAAGATTAGGGCAATTTTAAATGACATCAACATAATTCATGTAAATTCTTACTTCCACAGGCAGGAACAATGCCTCTTTAAATTTGCTCTTGCTTTTGAAGTAGGTCAAAGAAATCTGAGCTATTTCTCCAATGCAAGAATTTTGCACCTAGTCTATTTACACTAAGGAAAAAAAGTTATGGATATTATTACGATGGCATTGATAAACTCCCCCCCCCCCAACTGGCCTACCTATATTAAAATAATGCTGCAATGTTCTATCCAAAATGTTTTGTAGAAATGTTATTAAAAGGCATGACAACTTCAAATTAGCTGTCAGGATTTTGGATGGCTACAGCAGATGTAGGAAAGTCTTCTCAGAATGGCCTAGAAAGTTCTCTCTCAGGTTAGTAGCCAACCTTATCTAACAGCAGTAGTGCTTTAGTGACTGATTGAACACTTAGCTGGAGCTGTCTCATCCCTGGCAACCCCACAAGAAGTAAACACAACTCAGATCAAACTAGGGACTAGATCAAACTTGAGTGCTGAAAATTGGTTCTCATTATGTGATATTAGTTCTATAAAGACCATTGAAGAGCTTAATGTTGTCCCTAAAGCAGACGTTTGTTGTCATCTATTTCAAAGTCTTTAGTTTGCAATAACACAGAAGGGCTGATTGTGAGGCTCGATAGGTTAGTAACGTCTTCGATCAGCAGCAGATGGACACAAGGAGGTGAAGGAAAAGCAAATGCAGCTAATCAGCGGATCGTTGCAGGTGTGAACATGTTGGGATGAATAGAAGAGTCATGAGGAACAGGTGTGAACCATTAGTTTCTCTTCAAAGAACGTCATGACACGGTGGTCTTGTCAATATGAACTTTTGACATTTAAGTAGAGGTGTACGCAAATGGCATGTATGAATTATTTTGGAAAATCACATGGTGATGTTATTTTAGCTCAATCTTGTGGACGTATGTCACTTCAGAATAGTTTGAGAATTGTTTTATCTTTTTACATTTTAGTCATTTAGCAGATGCTTTTATCCAAAGCGACTTACAAGTACAGGAACATTCTCCCTGAGGCAAGTAGGGTGAAGTGCCTTGCCCAAGGACACAATATCATGTAGCCAGAGCCGGGAATCAAACTCACAACATTCTGATTATGAGCCCAAGACCGTAACCTACTGAGCCACTTGACTCCCTTGTCTCCCTGTTTGCCGACACGTAAACATCTATATTACACCAATTCTACTCCTAAACTCTTAGTTTAGCTAGTGCAGCTCGATCGTGCTTCAGAGAAAAAGGGTTCTGTGGAACACAAGGTACAAAACTAGGAACCTCATGTCATGAAGTAAAACCTGCAACACTTTGTCGGCATCGTGAACTGCTGGAACATAGTGTTCAGGACACACAAACAAAATGACAGACTGAACTGACCCACACACACAGGCTGAGAGCTAGTTTACCTGCAGCAAGAGCAGCTTGCAGAATAAAAGTGTCACCTAAAAGAGACGTTGGACTTTATTGCAAGAGACAATATTGATAGCTTCCCCTAAGGCCTTGTTGAGATGCGATAGACTGAGTTTCATTCCCTTACAAAAAAATGGAGACCGTTGAGATGACTGTGCCAGCCAGTCTGAGAAAAGTCTAGACATGATCTAAGTGGTTTTGTCAGCTAACACAGGTTATAATATGCATTTCAATATTTCAGCATTGTTTTTTCTCTCCTTGGGTTTCCAAGGAAAATAATTATTATTCATTATGTATTAACAAAAATGTGTGAATGTTTTTTTTTTGTATCACAACTGTATTCTATGTATAAATTATAAACGTATCATATTAGGTGCCAGGTAAATTATGCTCAAATTGTGAAAATAACAAATGCCCTGTGGAAAGCACAGTTCCACTGCCTCAATGCATTTTCTTTTAAAGAAGGTTTCCAATAAGATAGGACAGCATTCAGGATAGCATCAGTTACAGCAGAATGTCACATGAAATTGACCAGAGACTTCCTCACTCTGACTCTGACCAATCAGATAGTGAGACCAATTTATTGGATCTTTAACCCTGTGAGCCCGTACGTATCATATTTGATACATACATTTCTGGAGCTCATTGCATCACCATTAAACGTAAACTTTGCATGAAACCCTTTTGCATGAACTCTTTTACATGTATGCTTCCCCGTAGTGGACATACTTCGCTTTCCCAATGTTTGGATGTCAGAATCAGAATCAGAATCATAAACCCCCATTCTGATTCTGATTCTGATTCTGATTCTGACATCCAAACATTGGGAAAGCGAAGTATGTCCACTACGGGGAAGCATACATGTAAAAGAGTTCATGCAAAAGGGTTTCATGCAAAGTTTACGTTTAATGGTGATGCAATGAGCTCCAGAAATGTATGTATCAAATATGATACGTACGGGCTCACAGGGTTAATTGGGTTATGTGTTACAGAGAAGACTGTCATTCTATCAAACCGTTGTATTAATGAATAAGGAAGGTGGATTTATTAGTTAGGTTGGATTTAAAGAAGAACATTTGGAGTCCCAAGCAACTGAAGCAAGTTTATTTGGCATTTGAAAAACTTTGTGACAAATTGGGTATGACAATAGACTTTGGGGAAATTGTCATCACAACATCAAGCAGACAATTTTGCATACTTAACAATCCTCGAGCTGGTCACATGGAATGCACCTTGAATAGATCCGCTAATTTGGAGGAGACAGTGCTCTCTGGTACATTACTGTCATCACTAGTGAGCTGGAAAAATGACACAGCTGTTAGTCATGAACGCACCCTCTCATTGTGTTTGTGACAATCTGTCCTCCCCTGCCAGTATAGCTGTTGTGTTTGCTGCCTCAATAGAAGATCCATTATATCAACACTGTCACATCATCTTCCCTGAATAACCTTTAGGAAGGTTGCTTGGTTGCTAGTTGTGATTATGATGGTTAAATCAACAGGGATTATGGGTTAGTTCTCCTAAACCAGCCAAGCACTATATTTCTGTCAGGAAAAGGGCAGTGGTTTATCAAAGAAGATTGTAAAAAAGTATTGGAACTAATGGTTGACAAGGCTGCTATTGATTTCCGTGACCCCTGTTGGTACACTTAGAGGGGGAAAGGGTGACACTTTCTCAGGGGAAGTGCTGACTCTGAGATGAATTGCGAGAGGCTGTGGTATTGATTGGCCTGGCTGTGATTTTGAGGGAGGTGAGGGATGGCTGATGGCTGAGCAGCAGTCAATGAGGTTTAAGGGCACCGGACAATACACTTCACAGACCATCTGTAAATCTATTCTAACCACAGGAAAGACCAAGGCTGTCCCTAGTCCTGACACATTTAAAATGTGTTTCTCAGGGTTGTGACTGACTAAAAGTATTCAATTTTTGTACAATGAAAGCACTATGAAATATGATGCACACTGATCTTACTTAGGAGAGTACACTTTGTATTATATATTATTATATTTAGCAGATGCCTTAATCCTAAGAAAATCCTTAGCATTCAGGCCACTTTCTGAGTTATACATAGCTACTTATTGCTCTCTCTCTCTCTCATTTTCCAGCACTCTTATATGCCACCATTTTTGGTAACGTCACCACCATCTTCCAGCAGATGTACGCCAACACCAACCGCTATCATGAGATGCTCAACAGTGTCCGTGACTTCCTCAAACTCTACCAGGTTCCTAAGGGCCTCAGCGAACGAGTCATGGACTACATTGTCTCTACCTGGTCCATGTCCAGAGGCATAGATACCGATAAGGTACGTTGCGTGTTAACCACCGGTTTTGCGAGAAATGTGCTTTTTTTATCCCTACTTATAGACAAACTTAGTAGTGGAGCCATGATGATTCAATGCGACCTCAGACCCTCGATGAATGCCAGTCGTTTTATGTAGCCAACACTTTTAGCTAAAGCAATTTGCATGAAGTGCAGCAGCAGATCAACTATCAGAAGTCCATAGTTCTACAGTACTATGGGGATTAGAGTCAAAGAACAGTCTGTATTTACTAGCCCCATCACCAAGTAATCACATCTTATTCAAGCCAACAATGTATATAAGTCAGCTAATAAGATACCAAGGGCTGAGGGATGCTGATGGTTCAAAGACTTCTAGAACATAAATGGAATGGAAATAGACATCCATTTTCAAACAAAAAGTAGAAAATTGCATCTAACTTGACAGGGATTTACTATGTACATCAGTAATGTAATATATGATTCTCCAGGTGCTTCAAATATGTCCCAAGGACATGCGAGCAGATATTTGCGTCCACCTCAACAGAAAGGTATTTAAAGAGCATCCGGCCTTCCGGCTGGCCAGCGATGGGTGCCTCAGAGCTCTGGCCATGGAGTTCCAGACGATCCACAGCGCACCAGGAGACCTGATTTACCATGCTGGGGAAAGTGTAGACAGCCTTTGCTTCGTGGTTTCTGGGTCTTTGGAGGTCATCCAAGATGATGAAGTGGTAGCCATTTTAGGTGAGATACTTTTTTTGGTATGACACGAAAGCATGCACAGGTCTAATTATTATTTCAGTGCTACTTTATTTGAAAGAAGTATGTTGCACATCTCTATCAAGCTTTTTCAAAACAGAGGCAATTGAAAAGTGACAAATTCACTGACTGCGCCACTGTCAGAACCAACATTAACAAGACGTAAATAATACATAAAAGCTACATATGTTATAAATTACCTATGACATCCTTTAGAGGATACATTGCTTACTGTATGGAAACCACTTTCAAGTACTCGTGAGTGTTACCATTCCATCATAGTTAATGGAAAGTGTATACAATATGGACATCACAGAAGAGTTTTCCAGATCATTCCTAGGGTCACTTCACTGAATTTTCTAAGGAACATGTGTCCAGCAACATGCATTAGAAGAAATATATTTTCTAGAAGAATACTCCAGCCCACTCATTAAGCAAACTATTTTTAGGCTTTACAGGCATTAAACTATTGAGGCGTCTTTAAGATACACGCATGATCTGTACAGAATCCTCCAGATTTTCCCTGGGGGCATTCATTTGAAGTTAAACTATTTCAGGAAAAAAACTAACAAAAAACCCCCAAAACAACAGAAAACGGTGGGAGAGAAAGGCACTGGAGTAAGTCTCATACATATTTATACAGTACGCCCCTTAATTAGAAGAACCTTAATAATTTGTGAAGGCATTAAATTATTCCAGAATTACCCTTTTTGAAAAATTATATTTTGTGATGGAGAACACTTGGTCTTATTTACTTTTATTTATGACAAAAATAACATTCAGCCAACTTTTAAGCATCTCATTGTGTTTATAAATGGATTGCAATACAATTTTCTTGGGCACTGTACAGTAGTACTATACCTCTGAAAACGTTTTACAAAGATCACTCTCCGACATTTACGTAAAAAGCCTGTGTGCAAAATCTTTGAAGGCATATGATTGGTCTTCCGTATAAAGATAAGCACTGTTTTAGGTCACCGTGACAAAATGTTCAAAGGAAATGGGATAATGGGTTTACAATGCCCAAAAGCAAAAAGTTGTTTGCTTATGAGATGGTTGATAATTTGGTCCTTCAAAATTGTCAACGGAAGAGAGCTTTTATTCAGGGTCTCGACCTGTAGATGCTGATTCTTTTCCTCCATGGTAAATATTTGGATTTCACTACAGCAAGCGTACTGACAGGGTGGATAAACCACATTGTGGAAAATCCTCAGTCAGGTTGATATTCACTCCCCATGGGGGTTAGTTGTCATTAAAGCAATTTGTCTTTTGATCAGCTATTACTGAAGGGCTCCCACACATTGTTCACATTCAGTATCAAAATATCTCAGTATCCCAAAGGTCCATTTATTTTTATTAATTTTTTACTTCATTTTGCAAACTAGTATGTTCTGTGACAGCTCTGTCTCAAAATATCTCCAACAGTTCTGTATTGTAACTCAAAACCTTGAGCTAAGCCTACATGTGCATTGGAAATGGCTCTGTCCATAGTGGGAGAAAGTACGATTGAAGGTCTCAAGTATTTCATGTTCAGTTTCAAAGAACCTTGTAGCTTTAGTAGGAGTGTTCTACTACAAAACATACAAAAGTTAATTATTTATACATATTCTCTAGGATATGAATATCACTTAGAGCAATACAGAGGTTTTCATGCTGTTACTGTATATCTCTGATCCCTAAATATAAGCCACATTGTGTTATCTATAATGAAATATCTGATGTGTTATCTATAATGAAATATCTGACCCTGAACACTTATCTTCAAACCAACTGCGATAGACTGTAAGAATGAGTGTCAAAGGGAATAGAAGATTTATATCAAAATAGAGGGACCGCAAATTGTTCTCTGAACCATATGAACTTTTTTTCTTCTTATCGTTTCCTTTGGCTCATAATTTAACATGCACAGGAAAAGGGGACGTGTTTGGGGATATCTTTTGGAAAGAGGTGACCCTCGCCCAGGCATGTGCCAACGTGAGGGCACTGACCTACTGTGACCTGCACGTCATCAAACGTGACGCCCTGCAGAAAGTTCTGGAGTTCTACACGGCCTTCTCAAACCACTTCTCTCGTAACCTGCTGCTGACCTATAACCTCAGGAAGAGGGTAAGCATCTCCCTTACTGGTTGTGTTTCAATTTACATCAACGTTTCTTTTCCTTTTTAGTAATTTCTCCAACCTTATGGGTAGAAAGATTAAATATGGTTTTCCATATTGTGTGGTTGTACCCAGAGCAAGTTTGAGGGTAAGGACGTTTCTGGGATGTATAGTATGTTCAGGTTGTAATGTTTCTCAATATTTCAGTAAAATAGAAAGCAATACAATATTTGTATGAGCAGTTTTTATGAAGGACTACACTGTTCTCTATTTTGTCTGACAAAAATGCATGTCATGTTCATGTCCTTGACATTTTTTTGTTGTTGTCATTATTTAGTAGCGATTAGTAGGAAGGAAGCTGCAGCTGAAAATCTTTTGGGTTTTTTTCCATTTAGAGGACTCAGCCTGGTTAAAGCACTTCATTTTTTGTGTGTGCATATTTTCATAACAAATCATTTTGTTTTGAATACTCACCGTTGGTCCTCACTAAGGTTTCATTAAGTTTATTGCTTTGTCTTGCACAGAAAACCCTCCTGCCCTTAAGCCTCTTTCACACCAGCACTGATCCCCCCCTACTTGTTAGCTTGGGTAATCACTGGGTTGATTTGGTTAATGCTGAAACCTGCTGTGAAATATGGCACAGGTTTCACAAAAAGGCTATGGTGCCCTTTTAATCTAGTAATTGTAATTGGTTGTTATTAGAGTTGGATGTCATTGTTCCTGATGAGAATGTCCGCACAGCTTCTCCAATGAAGGTTTCCTGCCTGTTGGGGTTAACATGGTTTACAGGTTCTAGGGCCTTGCTTCATCCATATCAATAGGCCATCTGCTTGTTCATTCACCTTGAAATTAAATAAGGGTGAAAAGGACAGGTTTATTACTCTCACTTACTGAGGAGAGGAAAACGATATATTAATAAAAATATCAATATTGAACCTTGCCCTTTGATGGTGAACTGTTTGTGAGGATACACAACAGCACAGCTTTCACACAAAAATAGTGCTGCACAGTTGCTGGGCAGGGTCTTTAGGTTGACAATACTTAATAGTGCAAATATTGAGGTATATAATTTGTACCTCTACAGTGTACAAATTTCACTAAATATATACTTACCAAATTAATACAACTTTCCCTTCTAAAAATCTTAAGTGATATACTCTCTGCTTACTGGCTTCACCATCATCATTCTCCTTGACCTTAGTGTTGCCTTTTGACATAATGGACAGTTCCCTATCCTCACTCAACTCCTACCTCTCTGACAAACATCAACATATCTTGCACATTCTCTCCCACAATCACCCATGGTGTCCCACAGGGTTTAGAATTTGGTCCTCTCCACTTTGTCCTCTTCTTGACACTCAGCTTTAACATTCCTTCACTCCACCCACTCCATTCCAGGGTGGACTGGCCCTGACCAGGACAAATCCCTGTGGGATGTTCATAACGTTTTTACAGGCCCTGCAATGTTGAGTGCAAGCATTAGTACTGTGAACAATTTGTGGCCTGTTTTCTGCTGCAACCAATCAGCAGGCTATTTAAACTTCAAACAAAATGTCAACATTTCTCATGAGACATACAGTACATGCCCTAATAACTTCACCACTTGATCACTGCAACAGCATCCCAACAATTCACCAAACAAAATCCTCAACAAACTTCATAAGGTCTAGAATTCCATCGCCTGTATGCTCACAGTCACCTGCTGCTGAAATCACATCACCCCTGTCCTCTACAACCTCCACTGACTCCCAATTAAATATATATGATTCACCTCTAAATACTACACACCACCAACTAATTCATGAACAATCCCTCTCTCTCTCTCTCTTGTCTGATGCATCAGTTCTGCAGAATATAGCCACACAGACCCAAAGCAGGACTAAGCGTTAGAACAGGGCTTTCACCCCCTTCCTTTGGGTCACCCAAACACTTCTGATTGGCAACCATCTTTCAAATATGACTTCAAAACCCACCTTGTGTTCACCAGTTAACCTCTTTCCCTTCCCTCCTTTTCCCTACATTTCAGGATTACTGTCGTTTTTATCTACCTACTTAATGTGCTTCTAATTCATGTTCTTACTTACACTCAATGATCATTAACCTGTTAAATTATGAGTTCTAAATATTTACAACGCTCCCCACCAGATGAGTTATTTTTATGAAACATATTTCCCTGACATACCTTGACCAACAACAGCCCCTTGAATGTATGTATGCCATCATGCACATACAGTACACAGATTTGAGATTGTACAGTAGGTCATAGCCTGTCCAATACCATGACACCACTGGCATATCTCTACCAACCATGATGTCAGAGAAAGGATGTCATGAGAATTTCTATACTATATACAGTACCGTAAAGCACACTTTCACTTTTACCATAAAGCACACTTTCACTTTTCAAGGGTCAAAGTACTGATTAATAACCCATGACTATTTCCTAAGAGTTATCAGCATGTGAAGAACCAAATGGATTGGTCCATCTTGAAGCAGGAAAACAGAACAATAGTCACATGTTCCATCTCATGCGATACCATTCTTACATTTTCTGAAATCCCCGACTTTCTTTGCATGCGATCTCATGCTTGAGTATTCTGTCGGCCATTTGTCTCGCTTTCCATCCCCCCCCCGCCCGCCTCTCTCCCACAAATCGATTTGAAACCAAGCCCACTGCATGCGTCCCGTTCTGCCTCACTGTGCAATAATGGTCTTCAGTGTAAGAAATGACCCTGACTTGCTTGAGCAGATGCAGCGTACGGGCTTAGAAATGTTTTTCCCTGCTGTGTATACGTTACGCTAAAAACTTTGAGTGGTTTCAGCAGATCTTTCTATACTCTATATTCTATGTATATAATACTCCGTATTAGTTAGATTTTTCTTTGAGTTTGAAATGTTCTAATCAACCAACCATGTTCTAATCCTTCCCAGCACAAAATGGTGGTGGACTTGGTTGTCAAAATGTGAAATAATTTTGTTTTATTTTTACACGGTCTGTTTTTAATAAATAACAGCCAGATTCAGCCCTTCACCCCTGCCACCCCCATTTTTTTTGTAGCACCACTGTCACAATTCAATTTCACCAGGTCAGGTAGGTCCCAAGACTTGAAATACAAATATTGATTAAACTGTAGAAGCCAGTATAATCCATTTGAGAAAGTGTCTGTATGATGATAACATAAACATGACACCAACAAAAAGAAGATGACTTACATTATATATAAATATATATATACGAGCGCTGTGGTCTATACCGCAACACAGTATACTGAACCGTGGGTGCACTTAAGCAGCTATACTCAACTTATTGACCTTCTATGTCAACACCATCTATATTTAACAGCTAATACAGACTGTGTGAAGCACTATATTAGCCCGCTCCAAAACTTGGTAATAGCTGACTGGTAGCTCCCAAGACTGTCCTTCATGCATACTCAGATGTAATTTATCACATATATCAGGACATGTATGCTGGCAATTAAAATATTCAATAAACCTTTAAAAGTACAAAGTTCCTTGAAAGAACAGAACAGGGTGTAAATGACTAGAGATATGTTGGGTCTTTAATATAACCACTGACAAATCAACATTCTATCCAATGTTTTGGAAAATTTGACAGACATGTCTTTGAACGTAATTGTATGACGTACAAAATATGACCTCCCCCCATCCCACACCAAAAAATAGAGCTCATATTTTAAGCGTCTCCATATCTAGACAATGGGTGGTATAACCTTGCTGTTACTGATGAGACAAACATTTTGTCAGAAAATTATACAAAGATATCACACAGACCTGTACTAGAATAACAAAAAGTCACAATGGTATTTTTCAGTAGGGGCAGTTATGAGAGTAGAAAAATGTACAGAGTACAGAGTAGAAAAATGATTATTTATTCTCTGATGTGAGTATATGCATTTCAGTAGATTAATCATTGATCACTTTGATCAATCATGCTAGAAAAAAATGCTACATTGATTAATCATTTTTACAAATCCAGAAATGGTTTACATTTACATTTGATCTATTTCGGATGCAGTCTATATAAAAAGACTGGTTTGATAGATATTATTATATCTGGGGATATCAAGTTTTACAATTCTTATTGTTAAGGCAGTCATGAACTGCAACAGTAAAATAGCAAATTATGATTTACTTAATCTTAGTATTTGCATTAGCTCCATAGTTTAGACTAGTTCCTATCTACAAGGTTTTTCTATGTTTGGTCTGACATGACAATGTGTAAGTTGTGTGGTTGTGACATGACAAATGTGTCAGTTGTGTGGTTGTGTGTCCACACTGTGTTGTATTGTGGCTAGCATAGTAGCTACAGGAGGCTGGGGGTAAATATTCTTGTGAAACAAAAACATTTCTTATTCTTGGAATCAAATGTGTATGATTATCATAAAGGTTTCTGACATGTGACAGGTACGATTGGTGCATGTTGGTGTAACATAGACTCTACAGGGGGGATTCTGACATAATTACAGTTGTGGGGGCTGCAGTGTACTGTGCCTCTGTGCCGTGTCTGATATCTGATTGTGTACTAACATGGATGTTGTACGGCTGCTTCTACGCAGTACAGCCTCTTTCGGGGGTGACATTCAGTCTCCATGTTGGTTCCCATATCAAACTATTTCAAAGGATGACATTCTGTATAGAATTGTTGGATTACAGCTGACATAACTAAACTAGGGCAGCCTCTCTGTTCAGGGTTTGAGAAAATACGTTTCATGTCTGTTTGCAGTGATCTTTTTAATGGTCCGTATCTCCACCTAAACAGTGGCCACATCCTGAGATTTATAGATATATAGAGATATGTTTGCTGCGTTTGACAGTTTGTTTATTCTGAGCTAATGACATTTTAAAGGCTAGGGGACATTGCGTCTTGTTGATGACCTCTGTATTCAACATAAGGTCAGCAAGCGAAAAGCACACCTGGAAAGTACTATGACTATCATTGCATAATAAACACTCATGATCACTATGCAAATTTAGACATTTGAATGCATTCACAGCATCCGCAGGACTGAGTGCTTGTTCTCTTGTCACAGATTGTTTTCCGAAAGATCAGCGATGTAAAACGCGAGGAAGAGGAGATGCTCAAGAGGAAGAACGAGGCCCCTCTGAACTTACCCCCGGACCACCCAGTGCGCCGCCTGTTCCAGAGATTCCGGCAACAGAAAGAGGCTCGTCTGGCTGCCGAGAGGGCCATCCAAGGGGAATCCGATGTGGAGAAAGGTACCATCATTCTGGAACAAACAAGGGTACCAGAAGTTTTGGCCTCAACTAGCATAATCATGGTGACAGAAAGCCCTGCCACACCAAAACACTCTTCCACATCTGCATCCACTTCCTCCAGGACCTCTGGCAGAGTCATCCTCCATGCTCCGGCCATCCACAATGGCAATCTTGTCGGTTGCAAGTCTGCAGAGCCACCAAAGGCTAAAGGCTGGGGGCGTTTCAAGGAATCTGTAGTGAAAGCGGATTCGTGGAACAGCGTTTCCAAAGCAGAGTCCATGGAGACACTACCAGATAGGACTAAGTCCCACGATGAAATGTCCCTCAAGAAAACAGACTCTTGTGACAGTGGCATCACTAAGAGTGACCTGCGTCTGGACAATGTGGGTGATGCTCGAACACCACAGGACAGAAGCCCAGTACAGTCAGAAGCAAAGCAAGTCTTTTCTTCGATTCCTGAACAAACCATGCTTGCCTCTTTCCTGGAGCTGAAGCAGGAACTTAGGGGAGATATTCGATCTATAAATAGCCGAATGGCTATACTTGAAACCCAGTTGGCCGAAATGCTTCAATTGCTCAAATCAAGAAAGAGTTCCGGTTCTTTTTTTGAAATATCTAGACCAGCATCCCCTGATTCAGAGAAAGATGACAGCTTCTCGTAATATGCATGTATGCATGTAATGTGCATGTATTATCGGTCACTGGAACATGGAACAAGTACATGTGTCTAGATATCCGGCCATTGTTGTCTCATATTGCACATTGGTGTGAGGAAAGAAGGAAATGTGTGTTGTTTTTGCGGATACTGTAAATTCAGTGATGATTTGAATATCATGATCACATTTATTATGATCACTAGCTGGAAATTGCACAACTTGAGATCTGCACTTTGAGGTACGTAAGTTTAAAATAATACTATGTAAAATTGTTACATTTAAATGTTTTCAGTCATTTGGGTAGAATGACGAACATTACGGAATGATTTTTGCCATTTAACATCAGCAATAATAATCAATCACATATAATTGATTCTATTTTAACCATTTTAAATGAGGTAAAGACTTTTAACTGTCAGTCATGTCCTGTATATTAATATTAATGTTACCTTATTCAAGTGGGCAGCCATATTCCAAAGTGAAAATACATGAATCCCTTTTCCTATACTTGATACATTCTGATGGGTTTTAATTCACTTTTTTTTAATACAAAGGTTTGGAAATCACTTCCTTAAAAGGTCTAACAGGAAATTCCCGTGGATAGAATCTGAGTGTAATTTCCATTTCCGCATTTAGTGAAGCTGGGCTGTGTGGCTGTTTACAGTCCTTGTAAGGAATCACATTACCCCAGTGTTTTTAGATTGATTAGATTAGGCAGCTCTCCAAGAAGCATCACACCTCCTGAACTGGGTAACAGAGGTTTCTTACCATGTTTTCTACACTGCAGAGTAACAAAGACCAGGTATGAGGTGTGTTGGTAAAATGAAACAGAATTGAACTAAATCACAATCAAATCCATTTGAAATTCATCTCTGATATGAAAGGATAGACTCTAGAAAAACATTTTATATATTTCAACTGTATTGATGGTAAACCTCAACATTGTTTTCATGTGATACCAAAAATACACAGCTATGTTTAAGTGTCCAATGATTTAAACTGAGTTAGAAACAGTAAGCTGGTTTCGTTTTGTTATACTTTTTTCCATTTCAAATCACCAATGTTTGTATGTTTGCTATTATAGTAAAAGCAACCTTTGCACAAAACGTTTGTATCATCAAGGACTCCATATTTACTTGTTATTTGTACAATTATTGGTCTCTTTTCAGTGATTATTCGTTATTGGACAACACCTTTGCTACTCAACTACCTAGTAAGTCAACCGTTTCAGAATACCATCTTAATATTTAAATTTATATTAAAAATAACATAAATGTGTTTTGACTTTGAAACTGCATATCACGAGTGATATTATACTGATATAATATGCAATGACATTTATATGTATCTTTATATGACAATGTTAAACGGAAAGAATTAAATTACCACTTCTATGTGGTATTTCCCAACTATGCTGTACAAGCAATCTAATGTAAAGATCACACCGTTGTACTTTTCCTTAACAGACCAGGCATGAAAGGCATCTGATTTTCCTCATTCAGATGTAACATCATGAAAACAAATCTGACCTTGTGTTGCTACACACACCAGTGCCACACTATTACAAAATATATATATAATATTCATTAAGACTGCAGTACCCTCTGTCATTTCTATATGATTATTCTGTTTGTGTGTCTGCATTGAGCCTGAGACACGCTATTGTTTGTAATTGACCTGTAAAAAACTGTACTGATATTGTGTTTGCACTGACATGGAATAAGGATTTGGAAAAATAATGAAAACAATCTAAAAACGTACATAAAGATAGTCAACATGAAATTATTTTATACTTGGATAAAATTACATTTTTTTTATTAATGCAGTTCCAAATGTGGCATTGGCATCTTGGCAACAGTATCATAGTTAAAAAATAATTTAACATCATAACATGTTTACAAAGGCCACAAAGCTTGCTTTTTCAACTCGAAAATATATTTTTTTCTAGGTTGATATACTGGTCACCACGGCACCACATGAGGCAGTGAATCTTAATTCAATAATCTTAATAACTTAATCTTAATTTCTTAATTGCACAGTACATTAGAAATGAAGTTTATGACCTAAAATAATAATTTACATTTGGTTTAACTGGATTCCATATGAGGAAATGTATATGGACTGCCTGTGTCTACTATAATTTCTTTCGAAGATGATGAAGTTGTGTGCCAACATTAAAACATAGTTCGAATAATTATACCTGCCCAACAAATCTCTCAACCAATTGTATTAAACCAATGCATGACTGATACAAATGTTGGTTCTAAGCATGGAGAGAGTAAAATATAAATGAGCAGAGAACATCATCACCTGGGGCATGGATAATCTGCATTCTCTAATGTCCCTTAACTGGCCCTTCATACCAGATTCATGAAAGGACAAATAAAATCACTTGTGTTATGAAGTGGATCAGAGACAACAGAGGAACTATAGATAGGAATGTAGGATCGTGTCCAGTCTCCTTCATAACCCTCCCCACACCATGAGCCACAGCTGTGACAAAATCACTCTCATTTACTCCTTTTGTTCTGAACCAGAAAATAAAATCACTTTTTTTTCTCCCCACAGTTGAATAGAGAGAATTGCATAATAACATGAATGGCCCTCAGGCTGTATAAGGACATCCACAGGGATTCAGCTGTACAGAGGGGAATAATAACAATAAAGACACAGACAAACCTTTCCAATTCCAACAAAAGCAGCATTCATTATTAACAATAACCCCTCTTAGTATACAGTGTGTTCATGTAGTGTCAAATACAGTACTTTAATGAAGACAAAGCTTTTGTTTCATTACCATCCTATGTTCCTCTGTGTGCGTTTGTGTCGGGTGGGTGGGTGGGTGGGTGGGTGGGGGGGGGGTGTACTATAGTGGAAATCAATCTCAATGTTCAACTTAAAAACGACATGATCTTCACCCATATTGTGTAATCCATCCAGGACATGTCATAATTTAGCAGACGCTTTTATGCAAAACGACTTACAGCAAATACAGGGACATTACCCCTGAGGCAAGTAGAGTGGAGTGCCTTGCCCAAGGACACAGCGGCACATAGTCACAGCCAGGAATTAAACTCAATCTTCCGACCATGAACCCAATGCCTTAACCCGCTGAGCCACCTGACTCCCCACACAGAAAATCTTTCATGTATCACCTCAGACCGTCTAAAGCTTCGAAACGGCATCAGGTCCTTGACATCTCTGGCAGACAGTTTTGCGTTGTTCAAGATCTGATCCTGCTTCAAACTTTTAAGTTAAACCTTTTTTTTGTTTTAGCTTTCAACATGGCTACCATAAAATGTTGCCTCCAGTGGAAGTCCAATGGATGTGCATTCCAGTCTTGCTGATTCATGTCACCACGTGTTTTGCACTGCTTGGTTTTGAAACAGTTGTACCTTGTCACGACAGTATTGCTGGGATTAAGTGCCATCTTTATTTCTTTATTTAACCCTTGTATTTAAACCCTATTTAACCTTTATATTCTGCAACTCCCATTGTCCTAAATGTCTCCTTCAACCCTGAAATAAAGCAGGTTCATTCTATTTGAAATGTGCATCCATGCTGCACATAAATCAGAAAGATTTAGTTTTGTCTAAAATGTATTTGGTGGTGTGAAATTGTTCTTCAAAATTAAAATAGTAAAGGTGAGGCTGTGCAGTCATAGTTCAAACAATGTACTGTTGCTTTCTTGAAGGGACACTTTGGAAACGGTGACACAAAACTTGGACAAAAGGAAACAAATCTTAATATGAAACGTAAAAGCTCTGAGCTGAAACATCAAACATTTCATTTCCAATTTCAAACCAACCGTAGAACTATAGTACAACAGTTTTCACAGCACTGAATAGAAAGTGTACTGTATCTTCAAATACACAGAAACCTGCTTCTAATCATTTTGATAAAAGTGCTTGTTTCAACTTGCATCCTGACAAATGTCATAATGCAGCTACTGTAAGTAACGGGTTACATTCATGAATTGTATAGTACATTTGATATTCAACGTTCTGCCAACAGGGAATCCCTCAACCTCCCCTCCGGAAATCCCTTTTCTGCAGAGCCATACCTCCCTTCCTCCCTCCTCCTTTGATGATCTGCAATGCAGTGCCAGGCTTTCCCTCCCTCCCTCCCTCCCTCCCTCCCTCCCTCCCTCCCTCCCTCCCTCCCTCCCTCCCTCCCTCCCTCCCTCCCTCCCTCCCTCCCTCCCTCAGTCCTTCCCTCCCTCCCCCCTCAGTCCCTCCCTCAGTCTCTCCCTCTCTCTCTCTCTCCCTCTCTCTCTCTCTCCCTCCCTCTCTCCCTCCCCCCTCCCTCCCTCCCTCAGTCCCTCCCTCTCTCCCTCTCTCCCTCAGTCCCTCCCTCCCTCCCTCTCTCCCTCCCTCCCTCAGTCCCTCCCTCCCTCAGTCTCTCCCTCCTTCCTTTTATTCTAGGATGGTTACTGCAGCATTGTACCCAGCAGACAGGCAGTCCTGGACAGTGCAGTGTGGAGTTGCATCTATGCCATTCCAAGCCCAGAGGCTCCTCCCACTGTGGGATTCTGGACAGTGAAACACGTCTCCAGGGTCTCATCATTTCCTGGCCGGTGTTGCCACTCCCTCTATGGAGCACAGTACCAGAACTACAGTTACACCAGTTATCAGAAGGTAAATTAACAACCAGTTGTCAGTTTATTTACCGCAAGCTGTGCCAATATTCTGGAATAGGTCTGTCTGAGCATAGTGTTTGAGTTTGACTCATCTCAGAAAGCTGGAGAGCAATTTACATCCATTTTGATGGCTCGATTAATTTGTTTATTACAGAGTTTAACCTCAGTATTGGGGTGATGGGTTTTCTATGGGTAAGTGAATGTTAACGTTGGTCTCTGTTTTATCAGCAAAATAAATGTACTGCCCCTTTACAACATCCACTTCCCCATATCATGTTTTTTTTTATACTTTCAGAATAACCTATACAATTTAAATATATAGCAATACAGGTAACTACAATGTTTTTACTAATAGCTATTGCTATGTGATGAATGTAACTTTGATATAAAGTGCTGTCAATGTATTTTATGAATTCACATGGCAAAACCGTAACGCATGTAACCTTTCAGAAGGTTTAAAGAAGAAGTTTAAGTGTCAAATTGTGTTTAAAAAAAAATAAACCCATCAGAAAAGCAAAGATTGTGTTTGTAAGAATGCCTTTCAAGTTAGCTGATGCCCCCCACTTTTGAGTCCATGATAGTTTGGCTGACCTCCCTCTACATTGTCCTAAACCCTCAACCTTTTTATATGGGTCTAGTGCCGCATGTCATGGCAACGGCACAAATGAGCCTTCTGATTGGCCAGCTGGCAGGGATCATCCGTTGCCATTTGCAGTGAGAAGTGCTGAGTTGACCCTCCTTTTTAAAGCCCCCTCAGCCTCAGTTGTTGAGTTCATGGCCTCCTATTATTTAGCAGATTTGTTTTTGCATCCTGGTTGAACTTTCTAGTGTGAGAGGAAAAATCTCCATCAGGATCATATATGTGGCTTTGCAGGGCCGTGGGGGGCATAAACTAACAAATGTGTGGGGTCAATTGGTAAGGACTTTCTGTTTGCTACTTCTCCAGAATTAGACACTTTAGGGGTGGAAATGTACTGTGATCTGAATTTTGGGTGGGGTGGGGGTGGGGGGGGGGGGGGCTTTGGTGTGGATTCTACGGTGATTTTGGTCACTAGACTCCTTATTAATGGTCAACGTAACTTATGAAAATTAGGACAAGACAATGGTAAGAACCTCAATTCCTGATTCATTTAAGGCAAGTGCTAACGTGAAAGCAACTATTTGTAAGGCTGTTTTTATGCCTCTCGAGTGAGGTATATCTATTTGAAAGCATGTTGTACAATACTTTTACAGATTAGTTAATTTGCAAGGGTATTCCAGAACAATAACGCGGCTGTATGTCTTTTAAATCAAGTGTGAGTGTTTGGAATTGAAAAAAATAAACTCATTGTGGATGAATAATGTTTGGATGAATGGTTCTTTGGCTTTAAATGCAAATGAACAGCAGGCTGCCAAGTTGAGGTAAGCGTTGTACTGACACTAAGTTAGCTTCTTTTGCTGGTTGCTACAGAACAGATGGGAACGTTAAAGTTGGCACATTCAATTCAAAAGGACATATTTGGGTTTCTGCCACAATGGAAAGACGCCCGGTGTTTTTGGGGTGGGGTTGTTAACTGACGAAACACCATCTCCAGAGAGTGCACCGTTAGGTTATACTTGGGGGGGGGGGGGTTGGGGGGGGGGGGGGGTTGGGGGGGGGTATTAGGTGTGTGGAGGGGGGGAAAGGATGCTACCCTTAATCCTTAATAACAAGAAAAGTTCTGATTAAGGAATATCTGGAAATGGACAACATTTATCATGTATTGTTGGGAGATACTGTATATTTCTAATTCCAGAAGGACAAAATAACATGCGGACAAAAAAAAAACGACAAACAAAGTTCCCACATAATGAAGTTTACACAACAACGAGGTCAGCGATGGGTCAGGGACGGAGGTGATGCTTGAGTTTTAATCAGATCTTTCTGAGAGCGATGACATGTAACCCACCCCAAAGAGAAAAAAACTTGAATTCTGAAGAAGCAATAGTCGTCTCCTTAATCATCGATGGAAGAACACTTGAAAGGACAAAAACAGGAAAATCAAGTCTGACCTCCTCACATGTAGCTAATGAAAACCGGTGAAGGCAGAGGTGGCAAAGAGAGGGGACGACGAGGCCACTAAACAAACAATGTTGCCCTCGGTACATTTAACATCAACCCTGCAGGGGAACAACAATGGCGTCAACAAGGCCTTAGCGCGTCTAAACATTGCTGGATTTCTCTCCAGTTAAGCTGTGCTTGAACAGCAAAAGTTGAACAATTGAAAAGGTTTTATATTTTCCATTGGGCTCAGCAGTCAGACCTCAGTGTGACTGGGAGTGTTCGGATGTATATAAGGGTAATGGAGACTGGCTGTGGTGAAGATTTGCTCCCGCAAGTACAGTTGTGAGGTAGCAGGGCTGTGTGAGCTCAGGTTTTGGAATGTGCAGTTCTTCTGAAGGCTAATATGATTGCTGTGGTGCTTTGGTGAGGAGTGTTACTGGTTGAGGTACTGTTCTGGTTTCTTCTCAGGCTTACTTTATGGATGAGGGCCACAAGTGAGTGAATTTTAGATGACGTTTGATTAAATGCAATTGACTGTATTTTGGGGAACTCATGACAGTGCCACTGACTGATGCAACAGATGCACCTATTGTCCTGGAAAGGGTAAAATGATTTTAATGGGGTTTTACTGAAAGTGGTTGTGATATGCAGAAACAGCACTCAGTGTTACAGTAATTTGTCAAATGTTGTATATAGTTTTGGTCAACTACAGGATTGTATTGCAGTTTTAGGATCTGCAGGGAATCAGAGCTATAAAACATGATGATTATGTCTTGGGATCGGCCAAAATGTATATCTTTTATGTCATCTTTT
Source organism: Neosalanx taihuensis (assembly GCA_030340665.1). NCBI lineage: Eukaryota > Metazoa > Chordata > Actinopteri > Osmeriformes > Salangidae > Neosalanx > Neosalanx taihuensis. The sequence continues at coordinate 7,693,117 of CM059314.1, forward strand.
ATGGACAGTAACAGTGTCAAATTAGGTCAATAGTCCAAATATTGCAATGGCTTTCATTCACATAAAATACCTGCATTTTCATCAATCAGGCAAAAGACAGAGAAGAAAAAATACAAAAATACAAAAGTAGTGCAAGGGTTGCCAAAATAGACCAGAACTAATGCCGAACATGAGCGTAACAATCTTATAAGTTTGCAAAGCATGACTTGTTAAAGGGTAAATACCAGCAATGTTGTCACTCCTCATGTCAAGATCATTACTTTCATTTTCGAGATTACAAATCACACGATAACATTAAGTATTAACAAGCATTGTTAATCAATGTTCAAATAAGAATTTGGAACGTAAACTTAACTGATCTCACAAGTGATGGAATTTCTTCAATCTGTCGTATTCAGCAATCATATGTTTTGTTACTTGAGTCACAATATAGCAAGAAAGCGAGTGCTGCGAGGCATGTGCTTGTAAAAAGGACCAAACAAATATAATCTGATTTGATTTGTGAGTATTAGTTCCTTTAAACACTTTCTTGTTTTCCTGCAGGTTTCCAAAGGGGACGCTACTGAGAAGTTGGCTCACCAAGTCCCGGCCCAGACTGCTGCTGCTTATTGCGGGGTTGAAGAGGCCTCAGGTGACCCTTATGCGGAGGAAAAGGATGAAGCGCACAAAAGTAGCAAAGGCCACGTAAGCGGTAAATATGGCTAATGTTGCATGTAAGAGTAACTCACCCCCATATCTGGACCTGAAATAATCCAATACTACAGTTTTTGTTATAATTTCAGGCCTTGGAATGCTGAAATTAGTCGGTAAAGATAAAGAAGAACATTTTAAATGGATACTTTGGAATTTGTGTTTATTTTCTATTCACCCCAAGTTAGATAAGTAAACCATGAATCATAACATGAAATTATCTCTAATTGCATTTGAAGTTTGGATGTTTTATTCCCAAACTCAGCTTGAGTTTGAGTTTGATGTTTCATGTACAATCAAGTGAATGCATAACCCTTACAATAATGTGTCTGATTCTGGGTGAGTAGAAAATATCCAATCATTTGTTGATAAGTTATAATCTCTAATAACTCATTTACATTGCTAGACATACTGTGAGCTTTAGCTTAGCTTTAGCTTTTGTTGTAAGAATATCCTGTAAAACTATGAACACACACTGCTGTTGCCTTCACTCCACCCACAGGATATCCCTTATGAGGTAGTGAACAGAGGAGAATCAAAAAACAGTTATTTGTCATGTTTATTAGTCTCCTTTTTATAATTGAAAGATCTCATTCAATTACATACCATGTTTTACCAGCACCATTTAAGGTTTAAGAGCTGGATCAAACTAATCAGAGCACATATCAAGCTTTTAGGTAGATAACTCTGCTAATCATGGATCTACAGTGAAGAAACCCTTCAAAACAATGACTGCAGTAATTTCTAAAAGACCTTAGTTTTACATTTTACATTTAGTCATTTATTAGACACTCGTATCCAGAGCGATTTACAGCAAGTACAGGGACATCCCCCCCTGAGGCAAGTAGGGTGAAGTGCCTTACCCAAGGACACAAGGTCATGTTGGCACAGCCTACAGACTATTACAGCTGGACTTGTACTTTTTATTATTTAATTTAGGCTGGAAAACATCAAATGTCCACACTGGCTATCACCATGATCACATGAAGTATAAGGTTAGCTCAGAATGTAGTAATGTGATGTATGTATTTAATCTAATGACACTAAATATGAGTATTGGATACCATCAAACATGTCCATTTAGATAGTAAAATTAGACTGAATATACAAAAGGTCTGATCTGTTCAATGGCAAAATCTAAATTCAATTGAACTATTCTGATAATCTGTACTATCCATAATCCCAGTTGCAATAGCTCTCCTTAACCCAGGCCAATCATGATGATACGTACAATATCAAAGAGAGAAGACAAGTCCATACACAACAGATTAACACTGACTGGATATTATAATTTTTTTTGAAAAGGCAATCCACATTTTATGAAGAAATGATCATATATCTGTATACATTTGTAGTAGATTACTTCATTTCACAAAATAGAGGAAAATCATATAGATATTTTATGTCAGTGGTGTCAGCCAAGCACTACACCAGCTAGTTTCACTAATGAGATTCTCTACTTAGTGAAATAAGATGGTGTAGTTGCTTGGTTGACCTGAAAACCTGCACCCTCTTGGCCCTCGATGGCACGAGTTTGACACCACTGTTTTAAGTAGTTTAAACATCCATGTGTAAAAGCATAACCATGCCATCCACTACAACTAGTATATGATGGAAATTTGAAGAAACGTGTTTCTTGTCTTACAGAACCTGTAATCGGATGCCACATTTCACTTGAGGCCTTAGAAAAAAGGATTTCCCTGCCTGAGATAGATATGGAAGACCAAGATATGGAGGAACTACATTTTCAATCTCTGCCAAAGCAACGAACTAAAAACCAAAACAAACCGAAAAGGGGTTCCATGTTTTTCATCGAAACAAGGAATCGACCACAGAGATCTAGACCCCCGGATTAAATCAGGAATTTTCCCAGTTCACACCCATTTGTACATCTTTCTCTTCAAATATACATTTGTTATGGTTCATGGCACTACAATGAGTGTGACTTGTACATTATTTCTATCAAGAGGCACACATTTAGTTAACAAATACAGAATCTCACTGTGTTTTTAGGTTTTCTTCTTCCAAAATCTGAGCAATTTGGTTTCCAAGCGGACTTTGTTTTGGGATGAGTGAAAATAGAGCCTCGCCCCATCTGGTGGGTTCAAGTCCCTTAATCATAAAGGGCTCGATAGAGAGGTACAGCTGGGCCTACCTGGCACCACCAGAGACCCACCATTTCTCCTTAGTCAATAATCCACAAGTCACATTGGCTGGTAAGGAAAAATAGTTTCACCTTGAGTTGCTAAATACCCAGAGACCCATTTTTGCTCAAGTTATTACTTTTATTTCATTGAAAACTCCATTCATTCAAAGATTAGCTTGGTAAAGATTGGTTGACTGTCATCTACAGAATAAAGTAAATATGTGAAGCAGCCAGCAACACAATGTCATCTTAAGTCATTATCTGGAACTGATGTGATATTAAACTATGACATTTATTAAGACCTGGATCCAAATACAGGAAACCCTATTCTGTGAATGTATGAGCTCAATTATCTGCATGCTTGCTTGTTTCATTGCAAAGCAGTTTCTACAAGCAATAATACAGTAAGGTATTTTGGTTCTGCTGAAACTGTCCTCTACCCATCCAACTGCTAAGAGATTTAGATTTTTACCTACTGACAGACATCTGCTCCATGACTCCTACATGAACACTGTGCTCGTAATGAAAGTTCTTGTTAATGCATTCGATTACTAATCAAGGTGTGTTTGTCCTAATTCTGTTCACCTGTCTTACCTGCTACCATATGACAGCAAGTGCACATAACAAAACCACAATCTTTGATGTTGATAGCCATCATAAAATATTTAGTACAAATAATGCCAAACAAGTAACCTTATAATAAGGTAACACTTTATACTAAGTTGTTTTATTACATATGTACAATAGATTACCTGTTTTTGCCCGATTGTCATAAGGGACCAAATTTGACTTTCTTTTTACTTAAATGAGTAATTTATACTTGAAACATACACATTTGAATCTGACATTTATCTAACAATGTATCATTCAGGGAATCTAATCTTTGTTACTCTAACTACTTGCTGTAACAAATGATTTATTAAAACAATAAACTGCTAACTTAATATAAAGTGAGACCAAATACACTCCTGGATTCATGTGGTAGCTGTTTGTTTGAATGTGTGTTTTTCCACTCTACTTTCCAAACATAATGAAACTCAAGGTTATACATTTCTAACTGTCATTTTCCCTTCCTGTCACATTTTGTATTATTGAATTTGATGTAAATGAATGGGTGATGAGAAAACACTGAACCAACCAGTTAACTATGTAAACAAACTTTCAATCCACAGCGCCTGAAGTGTTTCAGAATGAACTGTAAACTAGTGACTTCAACGGGTGTGAAATTGTTCACAACTACGTATGTCTGCCACTAATATTACAAACACGAATGTACTTCGAGAAGGAAAGTATAACCCTCAAACAGGAAGATCAGTAACATAAATTATAGTTTGGCTGATTGAATTTATTGTCAGGTGGATTATACCTCAAATTACATGAGAGATTAGAAATATGCCTTACTTAACAATACTGCCTTACTTAACAATACTGCCTTACTTAACAATACTGCCTTACTTAACAATACTGCCTTACTTAACAATACTGCCTTACTTAACAATACTGCCTTACTTAACAATACTGCCTTACTTAACAATACTGCCTTACTTAACAATACTGCCTTACTTAACAATACTGCCTTACTTAACAATACTGCCTTACTTAACAATACTGCCTTACTTAACAATACTGCCTTTCTTAACAATACTGCCTTTCTTAGTAGAATCATATTTCATGTCATACTGAGTTGTGTGTTCACTAGTCTCTATTTTAGTGTAATTGAACTCCACTTATCAGTGATTTCATATTTCAAGAGCCTGAATAATCACATTTACAATAATTGTTTGACAAAACACCAGTCAGGTATCAAACACGTGATTCACTGGGAACAATTGGAAAGACAAAGGATCTTTTTTATCTTTATTTCTTCTCTGATCCCTGAGAGAGAGAAAAAATGAACCTTTAAAATGCAGCTTTGAAAGATCAAAGTCTTGAGGAATAAATTCGTAGGTAGAACATTTGGAATACTGTACCACAGATGGACACAGATTAACCAACACATGGGACAACAGTAGTCTTTGAGGTGACTTGGCTATTTTGCAGTGAGTTTCTGCTGAATGTGTTTGTATCTGAGAAGCTCTAGGTCAGAGACTGATGGTTTGAGGTTTTTCAGAGCCTGGTTAAAGTCATCTGCAGACAGGATAAGAGCTGAATCATCTGTGTCCAGACCTGAGAGGTAAAGAGAGGTAGGGACAGCAGAAGTGGGTGATCAAGTGAAAGAGAGGGAGAGAGAAAATGAGAAAATGACATGAAAGAAAAATACATATTCACTAGTTGTTTGAAGTTGCCATACGATGATAGCAGACAATATCATTACCATCCTTAAAAGTGCTTTAAGTAGGAACTCTCATGAAGTACATGAGAACATTATTATTTTACTTTACACAAATGGTTGATTTTCTTGGTGAAATTTGTCACTTGTTACATAACTGCCATGCGCTTGCACTGTGAAATTACGTTTTGAAAGCTGTAGTAAAGTTTTTATCAGTGAGTGATTTGACTCTTGATTTGTGTCACATGTGTTAATATGAATACAATTATCTTAGTCATGAAAAATAATCATCTGCTGTGGAGACATGCACATTTTACAAAATGTTACTGCAATTCATAGTTTTCAAAATTGAACAATTACATAGGATGTAAGTATACTAGATTTGTGTGGACTAAATGTATATGCATTATTCTCTTACATTTAGTACTACCATGTAGTTGTAGAGAACAGTTTAGTAAATTCTGACCATTCATACGAGCTGAATGAGAGGAATCCTAAGCATACCTTCAGAGATAAGAGCTATCTTCTTCTTGATGGCTGACATCATGGCATCTGAGCACAGTGCGTACATATCAGCTCCGGTGAGCTTGGGGGGACATCGCTCCACGATGTCCTGAAGACTCACACTGGGGTCCATCTTGAATCTGGACACAGAGTCACAACAAACTCCATTAAAGCTGGACACAGTCACAACATACTCCATTAAAGCTGGACACAGAGTCACAACATACTCCATTAAAGCTGGACACAGAGTCACAACATACTCCATTAAAGCTGGACACAGAGTCACAACATACTCCATTAAAGCTGGACACAGAGTCACAACATACTCCATTAAAGCTGGACACAGAGTCACAACATACTCCATTAAAGCTGGACACAGAGTCACAACATACTCCATTAAAGCTGGACACAGAGTCACAACATACTCCATTAAAGCTGGTCCCGAGGCACATTACTGCTAGCAGGCCTACATATGAATATGCACCAGTTGTGACTTCTGTGTGATTCAACAAGTACAACAATGACATCATTGCAGACACACACACACACACACACACACAAACACATTTTCCATTCACAAGCGCTTTCCCTCTTGACTCAACAGTTACCTTCAGAAATAAAATGGCCACTCATTTGCACCTTGACAGGGTCAACTCACTTTCTGACTATGGCCTTTAGAACCTGAAGCTGAGAATCTTTGTCTTCATTGATTCCAACATAGACCAATTTATCAAACCTGAAACCAGAGTGTCAAACAGTTCTGTTAAAAGTATTAGCGTTTCAAAAAATGAACACTTGATGGGACAATTAAAAAAAACACTTGATGGGACAAGAAGCCATTTGATTGGACCCAAGGATGATTCTTTTTTTGTATCTTACCTGCCAGGTCTGAGCAGTGATTGGTCAAGCAGGTCTGGCCTGTTGGTTGCTCCAATCACAAACACTTCCCCGGAGGAGTGAAGACCATCCAGTTCAGCTAGCAGCTGGGAAACGACCCTGTTATTAAACCCAAACGGACATTTATGACAAGCTTATAGAAACCGTCAAACTTTTTGAACCTGGGTGTTATTATACCAACACACGAAAACCAGAAAATACTTGCTCAGTACTATCAAGACTGCGATTTTGGAGACCATGAGAGTATTTGTCCCGTTTGTTATTTATTACTAAAGCATCATCAGTAATACAGTCAAATGTGGGAAAATGAAGGTCGATAGAAGGTGCGCTCCCCTATATTTTCTTGCTGTGCCCTTTTTAATGAGGGACTAAAGTACTCCTAGTTCAAACTTTAGACGGAGCCCTGGTTATTCAAGGGATATAAACATAGTATTTGGTTGTTGCTGCCCCTTAAATGGGACATCAGCCTACAAAAATATAACTGGGCCAGCAGAATGTGCTACATTGACGATGATAAATCTCTGCCACTGGACAATAAGTTGTGATCCAAAATAAGTATCACACATAAATCACTGGTTAAAATACTGCATCTTATTACCCCCCACCCCCCAAAAGCAGGTAGTATTGAACATGCAAGTTATCATTTTTGTGACATAGGGGACATGACTGCTGTCATTAATTGATATTTTAGTCCAGGTGATGTGTGAAAATGTTAACTTTTTCATGGAAAGCATGAAACTAGGTACACCAAGTTCTAGGTTGTAGTGTAAAACTAGAAAGTAGGCCCTGAACATTTTCTGAAAAGCTGCCGTTGAAAAAAGGCCTCACAGTGGACAAATTATTTAAAGCCAAAACTAAGTACTTTGCTGACACAAAAACACAAAATAGTTCTGGTTTATCCCAACATTTTGATGATCTAGATTTACACAGTAGATTTACAGTATTTAAAACTGTTGGAACTGACGGATGGTTAATGGGGAATTCAGTGATATTGTGAGTAGGATTAGAATGAAATTACCTGGACTAATTTACTAAAAACTATTGAAACAGTAAGATGGGTTGTAGTACAAGGTCTCACTGTGTTATATTGCTGCATAGCTGAGTTCTTCAGGTGTTTAAAAAGGGTAACATGGGTCACATCCAATGACCTTCCCTCCTTCCCTCCCCATGAACAAGAAGAGCTCATATAAAGACAAAACTAGGCCAGAGTGCTACAACATAAATAATAGAAAAATACATTATTTTAAGCTATGATGTTAAGTTATTAGAAAGACATTTAATTTCTCCCCCCTAAAGACATTAAGACTCTCCCTGACTTAAGGGTCAAAAAGGCCCAACCTTCAATCCTGAAATAAAGCAGGTTAAATCCATTTTCACCCTGTTGGGCACTGAAATGTGCAGTCATGCTGTACATGAATCAGAAAGATTTAGTTTTGTCTGAGTTTAATCAAGCACATACAAACCGAATGTCTCATTGTAGGGGTGTGTGTGTGTGTGTGTGTGTGTGTGTGTGTGTGTGTGTGTGTGTGTGTGTGTGTGTGCGCGTTAAACATACTGGCGGGACATTCTGGCCCCCTGAATGACTTAAAGACTTTCCCCTTGGGGATCAATAAAGTAATTCTGAAAAGAGCACAAGGGTTAAAACAGGGGTGTCAAACTCAGGGCCGCTGTCCTGAAGGTTTAAGATGTTTCCCTGTTCCAGCGCACCTGATTCAAATAAAGGGTTGTTATCAAGCTCTGTAGAGGTGTGCTGGAGCAGGGAAACATCTAGAACCTTCAGGAGGGCGGCCCTCGAGGACTGGATCTTGACACCTGTGGGTTAAAAGGATCACACACCTGTCCATGACCCCGCCGGAGTCCCCGCTGCGGCCCCTGTTGGGTGCTAGTGAGTCCAGCTCGTCAAAGAAGATGATACAGGGGGCGGCTGCACGAGCTTTGGAAAACACTGAGCAAAAAAACACCAAAAAAACACGCCGTTGAACATGTCACTGATTGGACAGTTTTGACGGCAGTGTGACGCTCAGCGCTCGTCTGTGCTCACCCTCTCGGATGTTCTCCTCGCTCTGACCCACGTACATGTTGATAAGCTCTGGGCCTTTGACGCTAGACGGCAGCAACACAAAAAAAATCGTCAGAAGAAGTCAACAGGTCCTATGAATAGTTTTTTAATGTTTTTCTCTGTGCTCGTAGCTTGGGCTGGAGGTTTGGTGGTGGGTCTACCTCAGGAAGGTCATGGAGCACTCAGTGGCCACAGCCTTGGCCAGCAGAGTCTTGCCGGTGCCGGGGGGCCCGTACAGAAGCAGGCCAGAGCGCCGGAGTCCAAGGGACAGCAGTTCAGGTCTGTCCAGAGGCAACTGCACCGTGTCCAGGATCTCTCTCTTCACCTGCTGGAGACCACCAACGTCCTGCCAGCGAACACTGGGAATCTGGACACATGCAACACACCGTCAAATGCATCTGGGCTTTATTTTTGTGTGACCATGTGATATTTCCGTATATTTTTTTATTTTTCTAAATTTGCAAAGATTTCTACATTTCTGTTTCTTTTCTGTCAAAATGGGGTGCTGGGTGTACATTAATAGAAATGAAAATAACTTTTTTGATTTTCGCAAATGGCTGCATTGCAACAAAGAGTGACAATTTTTAAGCAGGTCTGAATACTCTCCGTACCCACTGTAACCTCTCTCCATGCACGGCAAATAAACTAAACCAAGCAACTCGTCATCACGGTGTACAGTCGATTCAGAATGATGATGTTGAGGGTAGTCATGCGGCTGAGCGGTTAGGGAATCGGTCTAGTAATCAGACAATTACTGGTTTGATTCAGGGCTGTGCCAAAAAAGGACGTTGTGTCCTTGGACAACACCCTCTGGGTAAGAGCATCTGCTAAATGACTTCATGTGGATGTATATGATGACGGTGATGTGCAGTACCTTTGGAGCACCGATGGCCAGGGAGTGAGCTTCTTGGAGGGTCTCCAGGGCCTTGGTGAAGTCCTGGGACAGGATAGTTACACCACATGCACACAGGTCCTCCTCATCCTCCACTCTGGCTCCCTCTGGGAAACTGAACACACAGCCAGGCAGCCACAGAATGGAAACTGGGGGTCAGACGGCTCAACGGTTAAGGCGTTGGCCTCATGATCGGAAGGTTGTGAGATCGAGCCCCGGCTGTGGCTGTGTGATGTTGTGTCCTTGGGCAAGGCACTTCACCCTACTTGCCTCAGGGAAAATGTCCCTGTACTTACTGTAAGTCGCTTTGGATGAAAGCGTCTGCTAAATAAATAAATGTAAATTTAATCTGGAGTTGAAGTGGGCTGGGTTTTATGTATAATTATACAATATTTGTATATTTATCTTTTTTTTCATATCTTTTTTTGACCGAGTAAATGTGTTTTTGTGGCTTTGGTGAGTATGTGTGTCCAGATATTCACCCACATGACAGTGGCAGCAAGGTTGCTAGAAAAACACTTCAAAAAACTGTTTACATATTTGGTTTAGTCAATTGCGTTTCAAAACAGTGTAGCGTAATCACTGTTGCCGAGGGACCAGCAAGAGCAGGGGGACTCACCAGGAAATGAGCACCCTTCTGAAGGCAGCTCTACCAGCCTGATTGAGCAGCGCAACGAGATCCCCCAGAAAGAAACCCTACCAATCAAAACCCCACAAAAAAGGTAGCATTAAAGAGCATTTATTTGCTCATTAAGACATTCAAAAGCACAGGCATAAAGTACATCCTCGAGGGATTAGAACAGATATAATAGGTGTTTCAAAGCAGCCTAATTCCCCTACTGCAAACACGGCTGTGTGTGTGGTCCTACCGCTGTATGCTTGGCCAGACGGGTCAGACTGATATCCTTTCCTAGGGGCAGGCACTCTGCGAGGCTCGCCAGCATGGCCCTTCGCTGTTCCTCACTGGGGATCTCCATCGCCACTTGGTGGACGAACCCTGCCATGACATCGGCCGACAGCTGCTTGGGTTTGCTGACCGTAGCAATGACCACCACGCTGTGGGGTGAGAGAGATGAAGAGAATCAAGTCACTGTGTTTGAAACTGTGTTGTTCCTCTCCAAACTGATTCGGATGAAACACTGATCTACTCTACACTGTCAGACACTACACTGCCAGATACTCTTCCTATTTAGGGTTAGGGTTAGGCTGCACCGGTGGTTCAGTGGTAGTATTCTTGCCTACCATGTGCAGAAAGCCTGGGTTTCAATCCTGGTGGGGGTTCGAATCCAGGCCAATGCACTGAATAAATGTGTGCGCCTCTAAAAATTTCCCCATTAGGGGACTATAAGGGATAATTTCTTTCTTTCTTCTTTCTTTTCTATTTTTTTACCCTGCAACTCTGTGTGCTGTACTTTACCCTGCTGCTGTTGTGATCTGTAACTTCCACCCCCTGGAGGACAAATAAAGGTTTATCTAATCTAATCTAATCACTACAGATGAAAAGAAAGTTCCCAGGTGTCACCTGGAAGGTGTGCTGGTGATGAGCTGGCGAAAAGAGCCCAGAACCCTGGCATCCTCCTCTGAGCCATCCTTGGCCTGGCCCAGAAGCTGCAGGTTCCTGAGGAGCAGGACGCAGGGCTGGTGGGCCTCGGCTCTCTGGAACACAGACCTCATTTTCACCTCGCAGGCGGCCGCTGTGTCTGCACACACTGTCACACAGTCCAGCTGGGGCAGAGAGAGGGGGGGATACAGAGGGTGGGATGCAGAGGGTGGGATACAGAGAGGTGGATACAGAGGGGGGGATACAGAGGGTGGGATACAGAGAGGGGGATACAGAGAGGGGGATACAGAGGGTGGGATATAGAGGAGGGGATACAGAGGGTGGGATACAGAGAGGGGGATACAGAGGGTGGGATACAGAGAGGGGGATACAGAGAGGGGGATACAGAGAGGGGGATACAGAGGGTGGGATACAGAGGGGGGGATACAGAGAGGGGGATACAGAGGGGGGGATACAGAGAGGGGGATACAGAGAGGTGGATACAGAGGGGGGGATACAGAGAGGGGGATACAGAGGGTGGGATACAGAGAGGGGGATACAGAGAGGGGGATACAGAGGGGGGGGATACAGAGGGTGGGATACAGAGGGGGGGATACAGAGGGTGGGATACAGAGGGGGGGATACAGAGAGGGGGATACAGAGGGGGGATACAGAGAGGGGGATACAGAGAGGGGGATACAGAGGGGGGATACAGAGAGGGGGATACAGAGAGGGGGATACAGAGGGGGGGATACAGAGAGGGGGATACAGAGAGGGGGATACAGAGGGGGGGGATACAGAGGGTGGGATACAGAGAGGGGGATACAGAGGGGGGATACAGAGAGGGGGATACAGAGAGGGGGATACAGAGGGGGGGGATACAGAGGGTGGGATACAGAGGGGGGGATACAGAGAGGGGGATACAGAGGGGGGGATACAGAGAGGGGGATACAGAGGAGGGGGATACAGAGAGATACAGAGATTATACAAGTAGAAATAGGAAAGGAATGGTTCCCCCCCCTCAATAAGGTTTCAGAGTAGCTTTTTAGTAAGGTATCATAAAATGCAACATCAGAGTTATTAATCTATACTTTCCCCTTGCCATGGCAACTGCAGACAATTGAATTGCATAAGAATCTGGCTGTGTCTGAGCTACCTTAACCAGATGGAGGTTATGAAGCTGGCTGTGTCAACGCTACCTTAACAAAATGGAGGTGAAGTTTCCGGCATGTTGCCTTCACTGCTGTGACTTTGCCACTGCCACTGTGTCCTTGGAGGAGGATTGAACATCCATTTGCCAGAGAACTACAGCTTGAACAAAGTAAAAAGATCCGTTGAATTCCAGCTATTTAGAATAGCGTGGCTTACTGTCAGCCAACATAGCATGACATGAGACGTACTGACCCAATAGGCTATAGCAAAAATAAGATTGATTAATAGATAAATAAATGAAATTATAAATAAAAGATGAATAGATAAATAATGTATATTTATCTATAAATCTATCTATTTATTCATATTATACCCTATAGTGTCCACATGTAATCATTTTTCTACACACATTTTATTGATTTATATATTAATTTATTAATCTTATTTTTGTATATACCCTCTTGTGTCAATACATCCCATGTAATGCTATGTTAGCTAGCCACACTATAATAAATTAACTACTTAAATATTTCTTTCATGAAAATAAATGAATGAATAGATGCAAAAATGAGTGCATGGATAAATATACAGATAATATATGAATGAATAAATACAAAGATTAATACATGAATGATTGAACGAAGACAGACAAGACAGAATGAATTCGTAAATGCATAAATGAATGAATCATGTATGACTTAATAAATTAATATTAATTAATAAATACATAAATAAATATATATAGAGATAATATAGGAATGACTGAACACAGAAAAGATATATATATATATATATAAAATACTAGGTAGTTTTAAATGGTTAGGTATATTGACCTTTCCTGAATATGGGGCAGTATGATGGAGGTGAGTTTGTCCACGGTGCTGTAAAGTCCTGGTGGAGCGATGCTAGTCCACAGGGATGACCCCTCACCTCCTAAACACCAAGGAGCCAAGCTGTTGGTCGTGCCTTCCTAAAAAAATATATTATAATAATAATGTAAAAACTTTATTTCAAAAACAATCGTGTTCACAGCTCACTACGTGGTTATATAAGATAGGCCATCTGCAGAGCTACAGTATTATTACTGGACACATGATTCAAAGTTTATGATTGAACTTACTCTAAATATTTGTGAAACCTGTCAGTTTATGACTGGTCAAAAATCATCAACATTTAAGAGCCAGCTACTCTCCTATTATTATTATTTTTGTCATATATATATATATATACTGTATATATATTTTTTTTACCCCAGTTACACCTAACCTAATTCAGGTTGATATTTTTGTTGTGTTTTAAAAACCCTACAGTATAGTGCCTCTCCAGGACCAAGGGGTAAATGACCCTACATGAGGTCTGATCCAATACCATGTGGTCTGATCCAAAACCATGAGGTCTGATCCAATACCATGTGGTCTGATCCAAAACCATGAGGTCTGATCCAATACCATGTGGTCTGATCCATACCATGTACAGAGACGTGTGTCTGCTGTCTGCCAGGTATTGTCCATTCTCTTCATCTTCAGCAGAACCACAGTTCTCCACTTTAAAGTAAACAATTGGCCACCTAGTTTAACAAAGGACCAGAACATCTACATTATAGCCACTACAGTCACAGACACCATTAGTACGTTAAGAGCTGTTAAACATTTGACAGTCTTGAGGTTTAATCTCAAATATTCCACAGTAAAGAATCATGTAGATAAAAATTACCTTGTTATTCCCTCAGAATTGCTTTCCAAAATGTCAGGATGTCCTTTGGATTGGATGGCCAATATATCTCCTTGACGCACCAGTCTAAGAGATGTTTAAAAAGCAATGGAATCAGTACATTTACATTTATTCACTCAGCAGACGCTTTTATCCAAAGCGACTTACAAAAGACAGCTTTACAAAAGAGAGCTTTAGAAAAGAGCATCGGTCACTGAGCACAGCAACGTGGTAGATGTAAATGCATGCTAGTCACCAATTCAGCTGACAGAAGATTCACCATGATAGTGTTGCTCACCTTGGAACAGTGAAGTGTTCACGCAGTAAACTGTCAAAGGGGCCGTGGGAGTTGTACTCTGGTGAGATGACGGCCTTGATGTGGAGTTCTTTGACAAACGGAGGTGACGTGGATCGAGAGAGGCTCTCTGAACTCTGTGATCCTGAGCGAGGAGAGGTGCTGTTCCACCTCTGTGGGATATTTTAATCAAAGGTTATCGTTGGCAACATTCATTGCTTGAGAGTTCAAACTAATACCTATAGATTTTGTAGCCCTGATTGAGGGAGTTGACATCCAAATTCATCACAGCACCCTAAACTTGATCAGCTTTGTAGCATACCAAGTATTATTTTATACAATGTTGTGAACTGCAATTTCCACCCCTGGAGGACAAATAAAGGTTTATCTAATATAATCTAATATATATTTTAAAAAAATGTAGGCCCACAAAAAACCCATAGTTCAAGTATTTTCGTGGTTTAATCATTTTAAAGTAACTGAATAATAAATCTAATGCAAACATGTTCACCTTTATCTTCACAGTTTTGCAGCCAATTGGAACTGGATCTCCATTTGACAAGTTAAACCAGTGAGTTGGAGTTATGAAACCAACACTGTCTTGCAGGTCCAACTCCGGATGCTTGTTAAACTCTGACACACAGACCAAGGACAAAGAGGGTCGTTTGAGGTCTCGGACCAGCAGATCTCCAGCCTGTCCTGGACTTTGAAGACATGAAAGCCTGGATGATGTTTTCTCTGATGGACAATCGAATGTTGACACCATCACCCATTCATGGTTAAACAACCCAAGTTTGATAAGTAACTGTTTACTGACGAAAATTGCATGGTCAATATCAACTTCAGCTTCGTGTGCGCCAAGTTTACTTTTCCCTTGACAATACAAATGGGAACTATCAACCACCTTGACGACCAACCTACATTCGAGGGCTTGTAAGAAGGCGGAGAAACTTGAATTCAGAAGCAGCTTATTGTCTAGGAGTGAACTACCACTGCCAAGACTATTTGCATAGTGTGCAAAATCTGAGACGAATAATGATGTCACACTTCTACCAGTCACATTACTACCAGGTTGTTCCAAGTCCCTGCAATCGGTCAAAACCACACTGGTTTGGGTTGTAATCATGCCCTGCCTAACAGGTGTGCACTCCAATACGACTAAATCCAACATATGTTGTTGCACTTGAGATATATCGTCACCAAGAAGTGGATGATAAGGCAATAAAAGTGAGTCTCCTTCCCGTGCCAGTAACCTCTGACCCTGGCAAGAAGCTAAAACCAGAAGTCCATTGGAGAACTTGTCAGATGTGGCCCATTTAAAGCACTGTCTGGTTCGTGCACCAATAACAACTGTACTTAAAGCCAGTGGCGACAGCAGCCGTATGGATCCTCGTGTTTTTATCTGAAGTCCATGATGTTTGAAGAACAGTTTGCTTGTATAAAGTTGTAAGGTTTTGTTGTTGACATCAGAGCCGCAGCCTGGGGTCTCTTCATCGGTTGTGGCGTGCGCGCATAGTAAAATGCCTGATTTCCCCAGCGACTGAAGCTTCTGAGATGAGAAGAAAACGGTTGATGTGGGTTCGGTGGAATGTGGAAAAGTGTACCTAAACTGTGACTTCAAAACAAGGACGTGAAGAGGGTTTAAATGCGCTGGAAATGTTTCCAAACACGACAACTCTACCTGCGCTGCCATGTTGGAAGATGACGCGGGCTGACGTCACGCCTCAACGCTGACGACCTCTACTGCACGAATAGTTTTATTGCATTTATTGCAGTGTTCAGTGTTCTTATATACAGTTTAAATACAGTAAGTCTGTGGTTCAGACCAGGCAGTATTCCTGTTATGATGAAAACACGGCTGCCCATTTCTACAGCCAATACGATCTATGACAAAATATGTCCCAGTTTTCGACATGCACACTTTAATTGACAGTACACAAGTATTATTATTATTATTATTATTATTATTACAGGATTTTGGCAGGTATGAAAAACAGTTTAAAACTGATTTCAAGCACTGATAAATAGTTGATTGAAGTAGCAGTTGTTTTTTAGGATTTTTAAATTAATGAGGTAGTATGCACTTTAAAGAAAACTAATAGTTTCCTGCTGTCATGCATACAGTACATGGTGAAAATATTGGGGCGTTAATTTGTATGAAACTGATTAACACAGCTCTATTTGAACATATTTGAAGAGATTTCCTATGCCATTTCCTTGTTCATACAGCCAACTCCAGGATTACTAGTACCACATTAGCAAAAATAAATTTTACTTTTTTACCTTCTTCAATTTAAAGTCATTTAAGAGAATCAAATGTCATCAATAATTTGAACATTTATTTTTAAACCATGAGTGAGTGTGTCCGAGTATTCAGGAATTTACCGTCAATAAAACGTTACAAAGCTATTGTAGCCTTTATAGATACAGTGATGCATATAGGCTACAGGAGTCCATTGGAGTATAATAGTACAATGAGTGCACTATTAGTGTGTATAGACTCAGTATGACACTGTGTGTACTGTGTTTATATTGGGTCCTTACAAATGACCACAAACTAAACCATGAACACTGATAAAGCAGCCCATGGGCGTCGTTAGCCCTGTTTTAGGGGGGCTGAAGCCCCCCCTAAATGTTCTTCAGCCCCCCTAAATAATTATCGGGATTATTATCGGGCCGCCGAAGAAACACGATAATTAATAACAATATTTTATTTCGAAAAATTACCGGATGCTCTCGGTTAAATGTCGGTCACTTGAGCGTCAAAAATGTAACCCACAAGTTCGAAAAACTAGTGAAAAACGGATGTCTTTGGGAATCGCTGGCTGGCTCACATCGGTCTGCGGTACGACTACCCCCCCCCCCCCCCCCGTCGACAGAAAATGCCAGGGGCTAAGCCCCCCCTTTCTTTCAATCCTAGAAACGTCCCTGAAGCAGCCCATGTGACCAAAACGTTCCAGATTCCAATGTGGTGGTTTATATACTGAGTTTAATCATTTGAACTTGGTAACATCTCATTGAATCATGATGTATAATTTTAAAGTGATACAGACATCCTTAGGGTACTTTATAACACCTCCCAAATTACTATTAGAATACATTCTATCTCACTCCACTAAAATGATCCTCCTCACTAAAAATTACATTCAGTTATTTAGATATCACATTATTAATGGATATAATGGATAGTTTAAGTACGTGGATGGTTTAAGTACATTAAGGACAAGTAAATGGTAAGCTACAGGCTACAGATGAATACAAAAGATGGTTAAATCCACAATATAAATGCACAACCTACCTAACTACACATTATTATGGTAAGTGGAGGGTTACGGCTAGGTTATGGCCATATTTGTTTGACGTTTGTAATTCCATGGCTATGATCCATCGTGTATTTTCAAAGCCATGATTACATTTGGGATACTGCATATTAATAATAATTTGCAATCACTTGTCCTCTTGTGATGATGTGAGTCTGGAGTCAATTTCGTTCAGCTCCACTCCCATAGCTTCATCTCTTGAGTCGTGTAAATGCCTACAGGGGAGGGGGTGAAGGGGGAGAGGGGGGGGGAGGGGGGGAAGGGGAAGGCGGGAGGGGGGGGAGGGGGGGTTGTGTTATAAATAAATATTCATTTAGCAGATGCTTAAACCTTCCGATCATGAGGCCAAAGCCTTAACCACTGAGCCACCTGACTCCCTATTAGTATACACATTCGTCCACAAACGTTCCATCCAGTGTATAATAATTTATTTCTGGTCGCCTGGCTGTCAGGGGAAATTAAATGACATATCAAGTACCAAGTATGAACACTCATGATCATGGTACCAATGAGGATCAGTATACCAAAGCACCATCCCTGCTCCTGTTAACCAGCACAGTGTATGTTCAGTACCTTCCCTCCTCCACATCAAGGATGTTTTCCGGCAGCCTCATGTTGAGGGTCTCAGGCAGCATAAAGACCACGCTGCCACTGAGGACTGCTGTGAGGGCGAAGATGACAGGGGGCAGGAGAGCCCAAACATCCTCTAACAGCATCACCATGGGAGCCAGAGATCCCCCCAGTCGACCAATGAAGGAAGTGTATCCTAATCCACATTGTCTGTGAGAGGGAAGAGAGGTGAGTCTGCCCTTATTACCCTTCTTTCTAATCTTAAACTGTCTGAAGAACATTTTCTCTTTTTGAAAATTTTGTGAAATGAACGTTCATCAAATAAACATTAATCTATTAAATATTGCGTGTGCTTGTGATGGTAAAAGTGCATTTACCTGATAACAGTTGGATACAGCTCTGCAGTGTAAAGGAAGGCAGTAGTGAAGGCTGCTTCAGAAAATCCCTTCCCAACAACTGCCACGCAAGTACGAACGAGACTGTATTCTGTAAAACAAACAGGCCAAAATAAACACAATTGTCAAGAACTCAATACTGTAGCTCTGTTGATAAAGGATGCAGTTTAATTGAAAACACACACAGGATCTCAAAACCTCAACCAAAATCTCTTGGAATGTTTTTGGAACAATTCGATTAGAGGAAGAGGAAATAAGAGTATCGCGTTACCTGTGGATATCGCAGTGTTCAGACCAATAAGTAGTCCGGTTATGATAAGGGACCATCCCTGACCATTTTTACGACCAATACGATCTATGACAAAATATGTCCCAATCTTTGCTGGTACTTCAATAGCACCATAAACAAAATGCGTGAGGTACATGTTAAGACCAAAGCCAGTGATCTTGAAGCTAATTCCATAGTATGTAAAGGCAACGGCAAACCTAGGGGGAGACAAATGGTTTCAATTAGTCACCTCGTAAGTCTGACAAAACACATTTGTTTCAGCTTTAGACTATTTAGAACTGTATACCACTAGAACACATCACACTCTGAATTAGCTACAACACATTACATAAAATGCAATATTTACTAACAGTATGTATATAATGAATTGAAAATTGATACTGTGAATGTGGGTTACCAGTTTTAATTAGCTTAAATATCCTGTTACAAATGTTCATATTCCACCTCAGAGCAGGAGCAAGATTACTCAGGAAATGACATTTCAAATCAAAAAGGTCGGACGAAAGAAGAGTGTTCTGCTCGTTGTACCAAAATATCCCAGAGCAAATGACAATTTTCCTCAGTTTTGGCGTCCTGATCAGGTCCAGGTAGGAATGGTTCTTACTGGCAACTTCGGAAACAGTGACTTTCCTCAGCCTCTTAAAGATGATCAGCACATTGCAAAAGTTATGTTCAAGTACATTTCATTTGAGTAGTAGTTGTATTTAAATTGGGGAATCCCCCAGTCTTGAATGAATTCGGTAGAATATGTTGTGGCAGTACAGATAACTGCTTACAGTTTTGGTATATTTAGCGTCTACTTCCATCAGAATGTACACTTGTATGGTTCATTCATCACTGTAGTTCTCACACATTAAGTATAGATGTAAATAATATGTATTCACACTGAACTACACATGCTTTATTCAAATTTGAAGAATTACCTCAGTATCTAATTTAGATATGTATCCACACTTTCCATTCATTTTAGCACACTGGACCAGGTATTTCCTGGCCTCTTCCACTTTGCCGTTAGCAAGCAACCATCTAGCAGACTCTGGTATCCACCTAAACAGAGGGAGATATCTGATCATCTAGCAGACTCTGGTATCCACCTAAAGAGAAGGAGACATCTGATCATCTAGCAGACTCTGGTATCCACCTAAAGAGAAGGAGATATCTGATCATCTAGCAGAATCTGGTATCCACCTAAAGAGAAGGAGATATCTGATCATCTAGCAGACTCTGGTATCCACCTAAAGAGAAGGAGATATCTGATCATCTAGCAGACTCTGGTATCCACCTAAAGAGAAGGAGATATCTGATCATCTAGCAGAATCTGGTATCCACCTAAAGAGAAGGAGATATCTGATCATCTAGCAGACTCTGGTATCCACCTAAAGAGAAGGAGATATCTGATCATCTAGCAGACTCTGGTATCCACCTAAAGAGAAGGAGATATCTGATCATCTAGCAGACTCTGGTATCCACCTAAAGAGAAGGAGATATCTGATCATCTAGCAGACTCTGGTATCCACCTAAAGAGAAGGAGATATCTGATCATCTAGCAGACTAAGACCACAGAGAGATGGGAACATGGGTCATATTTAAACTTTTCCAGTCTTGCGTGTCAACTCACCACCAGGAGATAATGGCAGCGATGCAGGGAGAAGTGACCACCAGCATGAGATATCTCCAGTCTCTGATAAAATAAGCCAGAAGGGCCAGCAGCATGTTCCCCACACTCCAACCCAGGCTGATGATCGTCCCAGTGTAGGTACGATGCTTAACGTCTGTCCACTCAATGCCTGGAGGTTAAAAATAAACATGATAGATTGTGACAGATTCTTTACAGGGACATTTTTGAAGGAAGAGCAAGGTTCAGTTGAGATGTTCAGTTCACATGACTGCAGTTTAGTTCCGAGTAAAATATTTGAAACTTCTCTCTGGTATAATTGGACAGACCATACAACACATCGGGGCTGAAAAATAGGATTTCTTACTCAGTGCGAGTGTGGTGATGGACATTCCTGTTAGAGCCACTCCACAGAGTGTCCTTGTCACAGCAAATACAAGATAAGAGGTAGAAAAGGCAGATATGGCCCCGAACAGAGCACTGCTTACAAAGGACACCAAGATCATAGGTTTACGACCAAACCTGTCAAGAGGGAACAAGCGAAAACAATTACTTTCAGCGCATATGATTCGTGTACGCTAACACTTTTTGTCATCCTTCCATCTATAACTCATGACTTTGGGCTAATCTAGAACACAGTCACCCATGTTTGTTTCACAGACTTTTCTTATTTTGTGTTTGAGCATTTAATCTTCACACGCTGCAGTGATAAGATTCAACCATGTGGGATATTTTTGTGCTAAATGTACAAACTGTTGAATGACAGAATTATCAAAGTTCTTATGTTATTGCGACTGTCTTAGTTAACATTGTTTACATTATTGTGGCCATTTTTGAACATCCTGAACCAGCACATACCACACATATCATTTGAATTTGCAAAAAGGCTAATAATAAACCTCATTCAACTTTTGTAAGCATCCTTAAAGCATTTGAGGATTTGCCAACACTATTCCCTGCCTCAAAAAAAAGTTTTTCATACATGGTGTTTAATCCAAGTTAAATCAGTTGTTAAATGATAGCTTGTTAAGTGGGTAGCATGCATAATGTACTACATGAATAATTTTGTTCACGTTCTTCTGTATCAAATACTTATCTATTATAATTTAACATACTTATCTGAGAGTTGTCCGAAAAGAATTGCACCGACTGTTACACCAACAAAAAAAAAGGTGGCAAGACCATTGTTCAACTTCTTGTTGTCACAAACCAAATCCCACTGAATTAAAAAAAGATATATATATTATATAAATATATTTTACAGCTCATTATTCATCATAGATTTGATTCATATCCTAGGGTCTCGTACAGCATGCAATAAGCATTTTCACATTCTGTCTTTCTTATAATGATGCACCTTGTGATGAGTCTAGTGCAGGGGTGGGCAATCCTGGTCCTCGAGGGCCGCTGTCCTGAAGGTTTTATATCTTTCCCTACTCCAGCACACCTGATTATAATTATCAGGCTTCCACAGAGCTTGATAACGACCTGTTCATTTGAATCAGGTGTGCTTAAGCAGGGAAACATCTAAAACCTTCAGGACAGTGGCCCTCGAGGACCAGGACTGCCCACCCCTGGTCTAGTGAGAGCAAATTATGTCTTTGTTGAGATGCACACAGTATGGGTTTCATAAAAAGGTCATAGTTGTACTTGGGAAAATAAGAAAAGTTTGACATCACACTTGATGCAAAAACTGTGCAATTTCTTCATTCATGTCAACACGTGACTACCATCTCAAGACAAAACAAGTCTGATATCTTTCTGATACTCTGTTAAAAGCCAAATGCAGTTTACATAGTCACCGTACAGTACCTGTGTAGCCGTGGTGGAGCTGAACTGGGACTGGTCATACACCCAGCCATGCTGACACGGGACCTGGAGGGTCAGGTTGGTGTGGTTGGAATGATCAGCAGCGAACACCCTGCAGGAACTGAGCGTCCCATCAGCTTCACGTGGGATCCTCCCAGCCACCGTCTCCGGGTCAGCAGAAGACATGGAAAACCCTCGTCCTCCAAGGCTGGAGTCGCCCAGGTCACAGTGGTGGGGCGGCACTGCCGAAATGAAGTTGTGGAGGAGGAAATGGAGAGGAAGGATGACCCTGGGCAGGCAGAGCAAGTGCAAAACCAGGAACTGGAATTTGGAGAAGCCGCCCACGTCGTCGAGGATCTCCTCAAACCTCATCCTGACCCGGGGTGAGTTTACGTGTGTCGAGCCTGATGAGGTCGACCTGCAAACTAGCTCCTTCCTGATTCGCTTCTTCCTCCCCTTTTGATCCAATATTGTGTGAAAGGATACAGGATTCTGTTTTCAGAACTCTGGACTTTCTCCTTGTCTTTGACAGTCTCTCCTCCTCGTCTTTCTGACCTGCGGTTGCTCATTCACACCTCCGCTAGCTCCTTCCCCTCAGTTTTCTCTACTTTGAGAACCGTCATCTCTCAACGTGGGGAGAACAGCACAGGCAGAAGGGAGGGTCTTAGTGCGATGGTTGTGTCTTGTTCCATCCCACAGGTCAATCTTTTTCTCTGTCACGGTCAGTCTGTGGAACTGTGAAAGACAAACGTTTCTTTGTTACCAGACTTTCTATCTGTGAAATGTGCCTCACATGGGTTTCTGCAACACTGTTCCTCACCTGATAGGGGAAAAAATGAGAGCAAATGCATTTTGTTCGGAGAGGTTTCTTCTGAGAACCTTGAACTCCTTGAACTTCTACACCGTTAGAACAGGGAACGATGTAAGCTGGCTTCTGGTTTGTGGTCGTCCTCTTCAGCATATGTTTCACTCTTAGAGTACAACTGTATTTTAAGAGAAGATGTGATTCTTGCATTTACAGGAGATTTATAAGTGTTGTGCCCCCGGACTTTGATGCTAGTTAAATTAACTTTCACCAAGCCACAAATGCAAATATTAGGGTTAGGTCCAGGACTGGTGGTGTCCAATAACAGAACATTCCTTAAACAAATCAGAACAAAGCTACCGAGACAAGTTTGATGTGAATTCTCTTTAAAATTGAACTCTGTGTTTTAATAATGTCCATTAATGCAGTCCTAAATGAGTGGAAATGCACTTCAGACAATGATTACTGTGATTTATTAGAAACAAATTTCTAGTTGAATCAAATTGATATTTTATATGGATTGAGAAGAAACAAAACAATGTGTAGCAAAATGTTTGTACACTAAACAAACAAGAGAGAATACCTTTGCAATGCTGCGCACCTCGGCAGCACAAACCCACATGTGGTTTTAATAATGTTTCCTCCCAATGTTTTCAATTTAATTTGACCTTTTCTCTACAAAGGTCAAATTGACTGAGCTGAAAAAATATAACTTTAGGACTATGCAAACAAAACTCTTTAATTTAACAAAAATATAAAGGATGCGTGTTTTACAGACATACTTTTCTTATTTTGTGTTTGAGCATTTAATCTTCACACACTGTGATAATAAAATATTTTTACAGATAACGTTTCAGAATGCCCCTAGTTTCAACAATGAAATCCTGCAGTCAAAATGTATATATGTAATACTAGTATGTATTTTTCAGTAAATATTTTCGTCATGTAAACATATCTGTAGGTTCAGAGGCAGACAGTAGGGAAAGGTGCTTACCATTGTCAAAAGACTAAGGAATCCACTCCAATGATTATCATCAGAGCAGCGGTAGTATTATCAAATAGGGCAACGATACCACCATTGTCAACCAAACCTATGCAGCCATAGTAAGTCAATTGTGTCTTTTTTAGAATTACAATTACTGTTAATATGCATTAAAATTGGTTTACAACATTCCTCATGAAATATTAAAGTCGTAGCACAATGTTGTTTTTGCTTCAACATGATGTCAGTTTTGTTTTTCTAGTAGTTATGAACTAGAACAATTCATCCATGACTTCCCTCGTCACAGTTCTTAGTAGATGAGCCTCAGCCTCAGGGAAGAAAATTTTTAACTTGTAGCTGAAGAAATAAAAGACAAGGCCCATGCCATACACAGGATCTCTGCTCAAATGCTTGTGTTCTTGCATGAGACTCGATGGGCTTTTGCATCAGACACTGTGCTGAATCACGAACGTCTTATTACATGTTGTATAATAATGTAACCTAGATATGATTTGAGTGTTCTGAAACCATGTGCCCTAATATTAGAAAAACGTTCCACCTGCTACTCTAGTATTGTGCATGAAAAGAACAGGAGTTAACACAATACACATCTTTCCACATGACCATGACTTCACTTTATAGCTCAGTGCCCTGTAACTTCAGGTCTTATCTACCCAATACAGACATTCAACTCAACATGGGTTCCAGTGATCGCCAATCAATGCATCGGCAGAACATTAAAGGCAGCTCTCTCATTTCCACATTACCCTGTTTTGTTTTTTCATGCGCCAAAAAAAAAGACAGACTTGGTGCCATCCAATTGAAACCCAATGTTATAAACGTCTGTCTGCTTCGCAAGACAAAAATAAAGATGTATTTTGGAGAAAGTATCATTATATACAAAGCATAAATATAATTGAACATCCAGAAAATAGTATTATACAAAGCATGCCCATTGACACACAATAACAAGGAGGCTAGCAGAATTATTTGCTTTCACACCAACCCCTTTGTCCAAAAACATGAATTTAGTCAATTCTTCTTCTACCATGTCAAAATCTTCATTCAGACCACACAGTTGGGAAGTTCCAGTTTTGGCCAGGTCAGTTTGATCTGAATTGGAGGAAGATTTCGCCACTGGAAGATACTGGAAACTCTAGATGAAATTCAATGAAATCTTTCAATTAATCAAAGGTGATTTGTATACCATGTAAGTGTAAGTGATCCAATGAGATACTGGCCTGTAGATGAGGTGAAACTGTTAGTTTCTCAAGTGCTTTATACTTTGTTCTAAAAATCATTGTGAGTTTGCTTGTGAAACATTTCACCTTGGTATCGACCTTGCTATTGCATAATATGCAGAATCCAAGGGACGTCCTATGTAGATATTTAATTCCTCAAATAACATTTTCATGAATATGATTCACCCACATCACAGCCCACACATAGCACCATGGTAGCGTGGCTCATCAAGTAATTCTTGTTATTTCCTGGAAGCTCGTGAGGATAATTTTGTATGAAGTTGTTCTTTCACATATACGGTTTTAGAACAGATAAATGATTTGGATCAAAGGAGGTCATTGTGAGATCAAAAAGACTTAAAGCATCAGTTTTGCTTTGGGGTCAGCTTGGGTCCTTTTGAGGCATTGAGTTTTTCTGAAGACCATATAGATGTTTACACATTTATTCTCCCATTTGAGTCTCTCTGTATTATCTAGCAGAACTTAATTTGTCCCCTGTGCTTTGTTTCCCCTTGGCTGGTCCTGTGGACTTAGGCCTGACCTTGACAGGCGTGGCAGTGGATGACAGCATTGTGGGGTCCTGCGAAGCGCTTCGTTGGAGGGTATTTGTAGTTCTTGGTCGTGGAGGGGGAGCGGTTGTGGGTCGGACTGAGAGGGGCTGCCTTATTGGGCGGACGCGCTGGGGGGAGGGGCTGTCTGTCCTGCAGTGAGATGTACTGAGGCTACGACGGGCAGCAAACACACAGCGCAGGGGCATGCGGGGGCTGCCACATGGCTGGGAAGGACCAGGGGAGGGCCGGGGGCAAGAGGAAGAGGCAGACCCAATCGGCATCGTTTTGGATCTCTTCTGGGTGTGAAGGGTGCTCAGTCCTACTCTTTGAGATTGAAGTCTGAAGAGAAGACAAACGTCACATGTGAATTATTATTTAAAAACAATTACAAAACAATTGGATGTTTGAATTTGTATCATAAACCAACGAATCACAACAGTATTTTCTGTTTTACATAATTTTCATATACCCCTATATTACAGATGGATAGCGAAACAACATACCCGTTGCCGATGAAGGTGGCGGCTCGAGAAATACCCCGTCCGGGCAGAGTGAGAGGGGAGGGGGCTGCGGCCGCCACTAGTCGCCCTGAGGGTCTTTTAATAGGTGTGACCGGCCTGGGGATCCTGCTCCGCCACTCTGTAGGCCCCCCCTCCCCCGTCAGCTTGAGACGAGAAGTCTTCCTCGCCAGAGACTCGTCCGAGGCATGCGTGTCCTCTTCTGAGCCCGTGGTAGAGAGGGTCTCTGATGCCCTCCTCCGCTCGTCGTCCCCAGACGACAGGGAAGATGAGGTCCCCGAAATCAGCCTCCTCCTCATCCACTGCCCCTGTTGCTTCTCCACCACAAGTCTTGCCAAGTCCAGCTGCCGCACTCTTCTCTGGAGCCGTGTCCGGGCCGAAAGGGAGGATGAGGGCTCTGATCCGGTGTCTTCCTCTGAGACCAACACAGGGATCCGGCTTCTGATCCGGGCTTTGGGCGGTGTTGGTGCTTCTGGTTCTGG
Organism: Neosalanx taihuensis; assembly: GCA_030340665.1. Lineage (NCBI taxonomy): Eukaryota > Metazoa > Chordata > Actinopteri > Osmeriformes > Salangidae > Neosalanx > Neosalanx taihuensis. Next base: position 7,719,848 of record CM059314.1, read on the forward strand.
ATAATTTTTTTGTTGACCTGTAATGTCTTTGATTTTAGGAAGCTTCTTTTGGGAATCATTGACGCATAAAGCTTCATGTGCCAGAATAGGCAATGTGGCTTCGGGGACAGACTCAAGAGACTTAACAAAGACAAATGTTGAACAGTTGTCAGGTTTGGGCTGCAAGTCATTTTGTAGGTGCCCGTCAAGTGCAGACTGGACTTGAAGGTCAAGTGAACGTTCAGAAGATGCGTCACCCTGTTTAACCATATTCGTCCATTCGTTGGTGCCGCCGTCTACTGAAGCCTTTTGAACAACGGCAAAGAGGTCTCGATCACTTTCCTTGGGAGTCGGGCTGCTGGAGGACATGACATTCAGGTGGGACGTCTCAGCGATATGGATGAAAGTACGTTCAACTTTCGTGAACGGAGGAGAGGCCGGAGCGATGGGGGTGGTGGCTCTCAAGTCCGATCTCAACGCGACCGTCAAACCTCCAGGTTCCGATGGGTCTGCCTGAATCTCTTCACCCATCGCGGACCTCTCCTTTAGGGGGGTGATGGCACACCCGAAATCCGCTTCGAGGTTAGGGTACCCAGCACATGGGGACTTGCGGTTGTCCCCGGGTGAGAAGAGGACCAGGGTCTTGGAGGCGTCCTCCATGTCAGGGTCTGCGTCGGCCCCTGAGACAGGCTCCCTCGGGCCCTTCAGGTCCTCGGCCATCAGTGTGGACGGTGCTCCGTCCTGGCTGCGCTCAGTGCTCTTCTGACTGGCCTCGCTGTTGGACTCGCTCTTGGTCACGTCGTCGTCCTTTGGCCCCTGAGGCTCCGGTAGTTCGTTCTCCGGCAGCAGACCCGAAAACGTCCGGCGCTGAGGCAGGGTACCGGTGAGCATGACTGGGAGGAAGTCTGCCCTCTTCACTTGGAGCTGAGGGAGGATATGGAAGAGCTCCTTCTCATCAGTCTGAGCCTTGGTTCTGTAGTCTGGAGATGGTAAAGATGGGCCATTTTGCTCCGTGGGTGACATTATCACCTACAAAAGAGAATATGAAGTGTTACTTTCTCTTATACAGAAAAATAGAAACAAAGGAGAATGTAAAAGTTACTAAACATTATTAAGTGAAAAACTGAATTGACGTAATTTTTTTAAACGTTATTTCCATTGTTATATATACGTATATATATATATATATTATAGCTATCTTAAGTTAAGCCCTACACTAAGCCAACCCATGGCACCAATGTTCTGTGTACATAACATACACATTAACCTCTATGACAATATTGGCAGTAACGTAATTCTATTTTACTTTTGTTTTGGATAACAGTCACAGATTTTATTCATCGGTTCTCTTGGTGGAAGAAACAAAAGCTCTCCAAACCCCCCCCCCCCCCCCCCCCCCCCCCCCCCCCCCGCCATGGAACCAGGGTGACACAGCAAGAACCTTTAGAGATGGAAAAACACCAATGCCTGTACCCAGAAAGAATTAAAGGACAAGACAGTTTTCCCAAATCATTTAATGTTGTTTTGGTTGTACCAAGCTCTTCAAGATTGTCTAGATTACATACATTAATAGAAAAGGCACAAAAATGCATTGCAGAGTTTTTTCTTTGACAGCACGCAGCCCAATATCTTGTGAATCTTCAAGTGTTTCCTCTCAAATTTGAAATAAAGCACATTATATACACGCTAAACCCAACTAGCTGGTTAACATGCTATTACCATTCAAAAACTGAATAGTTTGTGAGATTTATGATACAGTACAGATATATGTACAGTACATGGAATTTGGGTGATTTACAAAACTTTAAAATACATGCTTTACCTGTAAATATTACAAGCAGACTGTACAATTATATTGTGATACAAAACTGCTTACATGATACAGATCTTAATCTACGTCTTAAAGACACCCACGGATCACACTTGACAGATATGACAAGATGTTTATCTTAGCACAACTATATCAATCACACATTCTACATCACACCCAGAAGCCTTTCTCTGTGATTAAGTACTTGGAAGGAATGAAACACAATGGTTAGCTTTGTACTGGTGAATCACATTTACTGTGTGTGTGGGAATAGAAAGGAAAAACTGGTGCAGTTGAGGGAGGAAATCAATGTAGTGAATGGAAACACAAGGGACTGAATCAGCTAAAAATAGTCACAACAGATCATCAGTGTTATTATCACTTATCACTGAGAAGTGGACATCAACTGTATTATTCTCTATTACCCTGTTCATCCATAGACATGGACATTGGCATTAATACACTTTTCACAAATGATGGAAGAAAAACAGTATGCAGGACAACACAACACAGAATACATTTCAGTTACACAAGTCTAACAATGACCTATGCTAGAAAGATCAATTAATTAATTGACAAAGAGCCCTGTTTTAACAGTCTTGTTTAAATTTCGTAGGACAACGTGCTCGTGTTTTAAGTGCACTTGTCACTCATTCCTTAAGAACATAACTAGTAAGTGAACGTTTTGGTACATTTTTACATTTTAGAAATAAGCACATGTATCTAAATGTGCTTTATCTGATAAATATGTCACAGACTCTTTATTACAGGAATTTCTCCATCATAGATATATGTGTGTTATATTTGTGTGTCACATTTCTTTTATGGACATTGATTTTACCATATTAACAATGATCACAAGCTATTTCCTTCAACAAAATATGTTGAACTGCTGAAGTTATGCAACTGTATGGGTTAGCAGTTTCTTTCAAAGGAATTTACACTAAGGAACGATATAACTGTCAGATAAATCTTTATCTGTGAGCAATATCATCTACAATGGATACATTGTAAGTAATACTGTGTAGTATTAACCTAACTAAACTACACAATATTACTTGAGTTTTGTCTATGATCCGTGAGCGTCCCCTCACCAACGATATACAAAAGTAAAATAAATTACTAAATTACTCTACATTTACAGCAGTTTTTTTCCCCGGCATAAGTCATGCAAATATTGTTAGCTGTATGAAAAGAATCCACACATTTTAACTATATTATTTCCTCTCTGCTCGATATATGTATAGATATTTTTCCATTCAAGACATTTGTGAAAAGCAGTACAGTCACTTCCTTTGAGATCCTTCTAGTGAGAGAGGTACAGTACGGCCATTAAATGTTTCAGTGCAGGGGCGGATCTACGGGGGGGCAAGGGGGGGCAGCCGCCCCCCCACTTGAGAGCCTTGACCCCCCAGCTGCCCACGTACTGTTGTCCCATGACCCCCTGCCAAGACCTCTTGCCACCCCTTTACCCCCCCATGTAAAATTTTCTAGATCCGCCCCTGTTTCAGTGAGAGGAAGAAAAGGACTTCGGTCTATCTTTTGGAAATTGCATGAATGAAACATTTGCAACAAAAAAGGGTTAGCAGCGAATTCACATTCAGTGAATTCATTGAGTAGTGTTATCGATAAGGTGCCTAAAACCAAACTAAAAGAATGATCAAGCAGCAGCCAGTTATATTAACAGACAAAGAAAATTGGTATTTTCTTTCTTCATAACTGATAAGATTTGAATGTAAAAGTGTGCTTCCTGTAATGTAAACCCTAAAAATGCAACCTTGGCAAAAGCATAAAAGGTGCATATTTTGTTAGCGTAGCCCTTAAACGCCTTTTAAAAAAAGCAATAATAGGTGTGACAATGTCATTGATAACATTAAATAAGAAGGCTGCATGTGATGATGCCTTTTCAGAAGACCAATATGACATTGGTTTTAGTAGAACAGGGAGGACAAGACATCTTATTAGTCGACATCCATAAAATAAAATCTGTAACAAGCAGACGTTCAAAAACATTGGTGGAAAAAGCTTACAGTGCAGAGTCAAGCTTTCCATCTTACGGTCAAGTCATTCTCAACTGAGGTGCAATTCTAGATCATTCGGACCTTGCATTACTCAATGGCTACATTTACAATACATGCCAGTACATTACAACTGCTGCCCACTGAAGTGTCAAACACCTCATCATGATACAACGAACAGGAAATGAGTATTCCTTCTTCCTGATATCAGTTGGCCTTAGCCATAATATAGAACTTCTAGCCCAACCTTCTTTAACATTTATTGCGTTACTTCATTTTTGCCATTTAAAACCCTTAAAGTGCAACAGTGAGGTGCAGAACGACATACCACAAAGCAGCATTCAGTAATGTTCATGACTAACTGCACACTGACACAGTAAAGCAACGACAGTGAATCTAGACGTATATCTCACTTTACTACCGAGCTAAAGTAGACGTGCCTTAAACACTGTGGTCCACTAGCATTTGAAGCAGAAATGACTGTGATCCACACGGTCACAGTCCAGATCTAGTCACAGTTGGTTCAGCTACAGGGCCAATAGATGGGCTATAGATGAGGAGGATTCAATGACAATCTGTCTCTGACCCCTACATGATCTAAATCTGTCGCTTTGGAGAATGAAGCAATGTATTTAGACAAGCCTGTACACACCTTCTTTTCCCCAGTAAATACCTCACACAGCAGCTAATCTGACTGTTCTTTACCTGAATCTTTTAGTTTCAAACTAATGACTTGAATAAACTGGATGTCAGGATAGTATTTGAAACAAGCACACACTTTAACGTGTATCAACCCATACATCATGATGCTCTTCAAAGTGAGTTATCTACATCTCACTCCAGTGTTACACATAAAACCAGTTACGCAATTTACTCTGAGCACACTGAAGTCAAATTGTTCAGTGGACAGTTAACCAGGAAATGAATGCAGAGAGATCCAGGTAGAGAAATGTAGGTGACATTTTGAGACTTTTGGAAGGATTGGAAGCAGAACTTCAGACTTGAGTTAACGGCTTAACCGAATTCAATTACCAGAACACATTTTCTGTAATCACTTTCACTATAGCTTGAGGCAATTTCCAACAACCAGATTAGGCTTTCAAGCAACTTTAGATAAAGTAAATTTATTTAGATAAATAATGCATGGGTTAAACCTTAAAAAAAAAAACTGACATGGATACTGTGACTTCAAATCTTAAAGATTAGAACACTGTTACTAAAAGTGTAACAGTAACTACTGTAGATGTAGTTTTTACTGTAAATGTGTTACTTTAGTCACTAGATTTTAGGATTTGTCTTGGTTATGCAAATCATTTGCTAACCTTTTGTAATTATTGCTCTCAACAGTCTTACAGGTTTAAAAAGATTTCCTTTGGGATTTTATATGGCATTGTTTGTTATTTTAAGTCTTCTGACTGAATCCTCAATGACACTATCATTTTGTTATGTCTACTTATCGCTGGAATGACCTGCATTCAACGACACGGCCGCAAGCTTTTTGCATGACATAAAATTAATAAAGGTGGAACAGTCATAGAACAATCCTACTGCTACGGTCTTATAGCCACACAGCCTATTAACGACACCCTGCCCCCCCCCACCCCACCCCAGAAATATCACTTCAACCAGTTTAACCTCAAATCCTCCAATTCCTGGCAACTTTGAACTAGCAAGGAGAAGCCTTTTAAGAGTTTATTGTATGAAAAAATGCATCGATAAGTCTCTTCTTACTGTATTCTCTCCTTTGAAAAATAGTAATATTACAGTGATTTGGGAAAAAAACAGCATGTGTGTGTTTGTGTGTGTGTGTTTGTGTCAATCTGGATGTGTGTGTCTACGTCACACTTGTGTTCTCATTAGCCCGCCGAAGGATTGCTTATTGAGTAGTGCGTAATTCCACTTATGTGTGTCCTGTGTGTGGTTCATGTAAACTGTGTGTGTGTGTGTGTGTGTGTGCGTCTCTGGGTGTGTTCCTGCCTGCCTGGTTGCCTTAGCTTGCATTCTTGTTCATTAGCTTAGCCAGCATTTGCTGGATCTGCGTGCGAGAAGCATTCAGCACTGAGTGTCTGGTCCGTGGGCTCCCAGGGCTCTGGAGGGGAGCATGGCGCCGGCGGCTGCTCATGTTAGCGTGGGCGGGGCTGCTCTCGGCCGAGCGGCTGCGCTGGATGAAGGAGCCCCCGGCGTGGGGGTACTGCTCCGTCTCCAGGGTGGACGACGAGAAGACGTAGGACGCCAGCCTTCTCAGCTGATTGGGCCTCGGGTGCGGCCTGTCTTCATCCAGCTGCGGGGGAGAACCAATCAGAAAACAGGACGGCGGTGACGTTAGCGCGGACGGAAGAGAGGGGAGACGTCTAACAAAACATGTTAACGGCTACGCTCCAATACTCTAACATGGCTTTTGTGCTAGTCTTCCTCCCCTGTCCGACTGATGATCTGAAAGGATTTAGATAGGCAAGATCAGCTTGTGCTCTCGCTCATCAACAGCCTTTCAGGTCAGTGGCTTCAGGGAAAGGAAACAAGGAAGCCAATATGAAGTGTTGGAATACATCTGTTGGAAACGGTCCTTCCCTTTGTGCAATATTACGTGAGTTACTGCAGTTGCCTGCAGAGAAAACAATTGAAACAGGGAAAGGGAGAATCGCTTCAGTTGTAGCTAGGTTGCTTACAACAGGAAGCTTTACATCACGCTATTCCCAATGCAGATGAATGTCTCTGTAGGTTGCTAAGTTGGAGCAACTGAGACTAGGAAAGTCCTTATCTGATAATCAATGTATACTGCAAAGATTTCCCAAAGATGCACTTAAAAACACACACACAAGCCACCAGCACTGCACATGTACTACTAGTCTGTAAACACACTGAACCTGTAGAATCAAATGTGTTTGTTTTAAAGATGTTAGTAGGAAAATCACCATTGGAAATGCAAAGAAGGAATACAAAATAGAGATGATGTCATCAAGCACACGAAACACAAACACACGACGAAGGAAAAAGAGGGGGTAGATATGGCTCAAACTAAAAAGGAGTTCGGAAACAAAAACTCAATTGAGAAGAAAAGAAAAAAAACAGAGGTAAAGGACTATCCTAAACTGTGCTTACCCCAAAACACCACTTTACTTCTTCTCTTGCTGTTCCCATGGCACCCTCGACTTTTTCTCCTCGGGTATGTGCAACTTGAAATACTGTACTTTTAAGCGATAGGTTGGGCAAAGGCAGCAGTTATGTCAAGGGAAAGAACGCAGAGCAAAGAAAATGGCCGTGTCTTTTGGAGGACTGACTTGGTACGTTCGCAGTAGCCAATACGAAGGCACCAAAAGTCGTCGAGGAATCATTTCCGAGGTGTGAAATTGATATAAAACAAGTCATGACATTTGGGACCAGCTATCCGCTTCCTCACTGAAGATGATACAGCTTTGTTCTTCCCTACCATTAATATGCAAGATAAGGCAAGTAGGGTTCAAGTACTCCTAAATATGCAGGTCTTAATTATTTATACATCTTCTCTCATTAAAAATGGATTTAAAAAGTATTTATTGGTCAATCTTTTATTCATGTTTATTTTTTATATTTTTTTTCAGGTCAATCATTGAAAAGTTAAATTCTCTATATGAAGAAAAGGATTTAAGTATGAAACAATAGCCAGTAACTAAATATATATATATACTGTATAGACGTGGGTAAAACCTGTGAGTGTCTGCTTGACCTGCATACAAAGGAGAACTTCTGACTCAGTCAGACAGATGCAGTGGTCTGATGAAGCCCCTTCGATAATCTGCTCTAAGTCCCACAGATATGAAACCTGATCCATGAAAAGAAATGTCCCTGAACTGCCTCTATCTTTTTAAATGAATCAACTACACTTTTTTCTTTTTAACTTAATTTGAAACCACTTAAAATTCATAATAATAATAATTACCGCTTGTTTATGACATGTTTAGTGAGGATGTCGATTATGTTTAAAGTTGGAGACCTGGCTGATATAAGCCTGTGAAATGCAGCTATATGAAAAAGATGGCATAACTGTAACCGTGAAGAGCAGAGAAGATGTGTTCCCCCATCTAGTACTAGGCCAGATACAATGCTGACAACAGACAAAAATAAATAAATGTACATTTATAAGTGTACCGTTTTGATATAACAACAGTCATAAGAAAAGGATGACAAAAAATGACGTGAATACCCTGGTAAGCTTTGATAAGAATGCTTCACTGAAAATACTGTGCAGAGCACAGATTCATTTTAAACTGGTCTTCAAACACACAAACAAGTAGTGCCAAACTAGTTTGTACCATGTGACTCAAATCACTAGCAAACCAGTCAAATCATAATATATGATTTTTATATATACCGTAGGTGCAGCAACTTTGCTTTAATCACACATTTATAATAAATGTATTTGCTGACTTTTCAATTGAATCCCTAAAATACTCATAATACAGAACCACATATGGTCTGATCTAATACATCTCCTCAATCATCTACAGTTCTGGTGTGCAGTTTGGTCAGAGGAAGACAAATACAATTTGCCCCTGAATACTCACTATAACATTACTATCAAGAAGCACCTCGATACGTAGTTGACTATTTAGTTATCTGTTTTTATGATGCTTTGAAATATCTTATAAAATATTAGCAGTGATCTATGGTGAAGGATCATTGCATGTCCTTGAAACTCGTTCAAGGTGGATGTTGATGAAAATAAATGTTCTGTGTGACGTAAAAGAGTACAATTTCAATGACCTACAACTGTGATAAATATCAGATCAAGGTGATTGGAATGACTGGGTTAAGTGAGTGGAACAGTAGGCTTGATACAGTGAATCTGATCTTCTGCATCACTGTCACCTACAGTACTGCGAGCAAAAAATAACTGCAGAACCAAACTTTAACCTTGAAAAACAATTTTTCCTCTTTTCTATGCTTGCTTTTTCCACCAGGGCCAGTTCATTTGTGTATGTCAATTGTGTTACAGTTCAAGCAAATTGAGTCAAATTCAAAGTGTACTTGACTGTCTTGTGAATTTTTGCTTTCCGATGCATGAAGAAATAAGTACGGAAAATCCTCTACAACTTTTGACTGAAATAATTTGTCAAACTTTTTTAGTGTTTTTAGTGTACACAAATCATAAGCAACAACACTTTAACTATGTTAAAAATAGTAAATACAACGCATCCTGTTAGATAAGAACTGTTATGTCATGTTTTGGTATTAAAGATATATTCAGTATTGTATTCTACAAAGGGAACAAGGTATTAGAATGGGGTTTTGAAGGGGCTGGAGGATCTGAAAATGTAACTAGTTTTGGTGACGCAAACTTCAGTTAATCTTTTGCCAAGTTCCACTTTGTCTGTGAATGCTGCACTTGTGAGAACATTTTTAACTGTGAAATCTTAATAAATTGTGTTTCTATCAAAAATTCTAATGGAATTAAAGCAATGCCATGTAAAACAATGGCTGTATTGCATTTTAATTAAAAATACTTCAGATGTGTTGCTAATAATGGTCAACCAATAAAGGTCAAACGTAGACAACAGTTTTGAAACAAGTTAATGGAAGTACATTGCGTTACACCGTCATTCATCATTTAAAAATGCAATCATGTTGTAATATGCTGTTAGTTTCCCACTCATACTTTAGATTTACCAAAATAAAAATGGTTAAAACTTAAAAGTCATGGGAAAAACAAACTGATGGAAAATAACCATTTTGGCTAACCAACATGTAAAAGCTGATAAGACATTTCTCAAAACAACCTTTTGTGGAATTGCTTTTCAAATTATAGTCATTTGTAAATCAGCATTCATCTTCTTAACGTTAAATTAAATACACATTTCGATTTATGTACTATACAGTGTTCTAAGTAAATATATCTATGACTAAAGGATGTGTTATTAACAAACTTATTAACAGAAAACTGGTACACATCAGTAGTAAATGTACTTAGTACTAAGTATTCTTACTCCAGCCAGATCTGTTTTACCTTCAGGCGTCGACACAAAACCTGGAAACTTGCTAACTGTCAAGTTAATTCCTTAAAGTTTTATTACCAACAATAAACTGCAAGGCTGCTTATGGATTAATGTCCATGACAACCACTTCATGATAATGGGCTCATGGGAAATGTTACCAGAAGAGGCAGCAGGCATCATGGTTAGCTCAGTTATTCACTTCCGCAGGGGCTACCTGAGTGCTGCATGTTAACGGACACTAAACCAGAGCTGACACAGTACAGCTCTCCTTTTAACCACATGAACAGGCAAAAACTTAGGCCCATCCATATGATGAAAAGGCGTGTGGAGCTGTGCTGCAGCGACCTGCTCGAAAGCCAAGCCCATGAACATGCAAGAGTAGAAGATGCTCTCTCCTTTCTGATTGGATGAGCCGGTCTCTTACCGGTCTTTGGGGTCCAATGGGCTCGGACTCTCTTCTCCGGGGGCGGCCTGATGGGAGTGAGTGACAGGGTGACTGGGCAGGGCTGCTGCTGCTTCTGCGGGAGGCTTCCTCCTCGGTCAAGGTCAGCATGCCTCGACTGCTGTCCCTGGTGTGGGTCTTGGGTCGTACCACTAACTCAGCACCTAAACAAAACACATCTTTAGGACTCTACCATTTGTTGTTGACAATGAAACCCTATTCATTCCATCTCTCATGTGACTATTTTAAATGTATGTAAATATATATAATATATTTATAGCCAAACTGTCAAGGAGCACACCTGCGATAAAATGTATATAGTATTTTTGAACTGTTGAAAAAAGAAGATGGAGGTTTAGTCCACACGTAAAGATGGACCAAACACACAGCAAGTCTTCAAAGAGGATCTTTCTTCTAAGGCTGGTGATAAGGAGAGGGGGACGCTCTACAGTCACAGAGGGTTGGTGCTGTTCAACAACCACACAGCTCAGCATGTTTTTACTTTCAGACAGTCGAGGTCATTAAGAGTAGGTCATTCCTTTGTATTATCTGTACCTAATCAAATAATAACTGGCTATGATAGTGTGATAGAATGAACCAACATCTCCTAGCAACGACAATTCTATCTATATCTTGGTTGTCATTGTACAATAAACGATTACATTGGATGCATCCGTGGTATACTAAAATACCATGATACATTTACATAACACAGAAATGCTTATATATGCTATAGTAAATACTAATTACTAGTGTAGACAAGAGTATTAAGGTGATTTAATCATTAATAAAACTAGCTGCAATGCTTACAATGTTATTCAGAATAATTATTTAACATTATTTAAATAAACAACGAAGTGTATTTAAACACCAACCGATTGAGATAATGACTACAGGAAGAATACAGGAAGAATAAAACATTTGATCTTCTCCCCCACCTGCAGCCCGGAGCCTCCTCCTCTCCTCCTGCTCCTCCAGGGGCCGGAGCTCCTCGGGCTCCTCATCAGTGGTGCCTGATGTCGTGGGCTGGAAGTCCCTCAGCTCGGTCTCCTTGTCGATAATCACCCACTCCTTGCTGTCAAAGTCCTCCTCCTCAGCCAGTGGCACGGAGCGGATGAAGGCGTTGCTGTGCGCCTCCTGATCCACGGAGGCGATGGAGCCCTCGTGGCGCCTCGCGTCACCGCACCGGACGCCGTCCACCGACAGCATCTGGGCCGGCTGGGAGGAGTAAACGTGGCGAGAGGGCGAGCCAAGGATGTCCATGCGTGACCTGACACTAACCACACACACATTTTGGATTTAAGATCAACTTCAACGGTCATTAAGATGAAACAACAGCTTAATGAACAGATATAAATGTAGTCTTACATTTAATTGATATGTCACCACATAAATATTATCTGGAGGTGTCTTACCTTTGGCAGTAGCCATCTATTCTGCCCTCGGCTGCAGACAGGCGATCTGACTCAGGGCTGTTGACACGCCGGTATCTCAAGGAGCGTACCTGGCCACTGGGTGAATCAGGGGCCCCCGTCCGGCCAGGAGATACAGGACAAGCCCCTCGACCTGGGTCTTCCTCCTGGACCCCCAGGACATGCAGAGGACACAAGTAACCATTCTGTTTCGGTGCCATCTGGTGGTGGATGCTTGGTTTTTTGAGATGCTATTGCTGATCAGGTTGTTATTGATGACTAAAGTCAGCCTGAGCCTGTAGATCTCTAATATCTCAATCTCTCTACCAACTTATTCACTTCATACCATACCCAATATGTAGCATAGTTCCCATATTCTAACAATATTTACTCATAACTCTCTTCCAACCTTTCAATCATTCCTTTGTATGTCTAGTATATGTGAAGAAATTGACAAATACAACTACTTGACTTGATCTACATTACATCTAAATTATGTCCAAATATCTTCACCTATCAACTACTCATTCTCAAGTAGTATTTCCCTCAAACCAGGCAGCATCTCTGTCACACCTTGCTTAGACTGATCCTGAGTTTGTTGCGGTTGAAGTCTGTGTCCTCCCAGTTCTCCCCCTCGTTGGGTGCCGGGCTGGCCGTCTCGGCCCCCTGCTTGCCAGGCAGGGCTGGAGGGGCGTTCTCCTGGTCGCTGAGGTGCTCATCCTGGAGGACGTCGTCCGTATTCTCCCTCTGAAGGTCACCGGGGACCAGCGTGGCGTTGATGGCTCTGAACGGTGAGGGAAGAGTACAGGTGGTGCTGGTGAGCGCGGTTAGCATGTGGAAATAAATGGGAAATTGATGTGCAAAGATGCTAACTGAAATCTTCCAATTAAATGTCTATATAATATATATTGTATATATATAATCACTATTCTGTTAGATGAATGCCAAGACTGGCGTTTATTGTCATCTTACCCCTTGATGATCTTTAGTGTTTTATTCTCAATAAAAAAGTATTAAAAGCAGGAATATTTTACTACATTATCTGTTAGCCAAACTGACGCAATGTTTGAATGCAAATACCATCTAGTGTATTTAATTTTATTTCCTTTAAAAAACGAGCTGGGACATGAAGGTTTTACTTCTGATAGTCTCTCATTATTCATTGGCTGACACTAATGATGCAACCTGAGATGGAAGAGGGCAAGAGGGCTGTCTGCAATGTGGTCATGTGACACAGAGCATCCTTGTGTTTGACCTGCTTCCAATCTAGACAGTGGCACTGCTAGCCCTTTGGTGCCCTGCACATTCCCCTGAGATGGAGATTCAGAGTCTGTTATATTGACTACATATCGGCATATATTTACCATTTTGTGTTTCATTATCGTTTCAGTTACGTTTTCGGTCATAATTTTTGGATGAATTTGGAGCCCCACTGATCACTTGGAGGCCCCCTGATCACTTGGTGCCCCCCTCACCACTTTGGAGCCCCCCCGATCACTTGGAGCCCCCCCGATCACTTGGCGCGCCCCTGATCACTTCGGAGCCCCCCCGATCACTTGTTGCCCCCCTCACCACTTTGGAGCCCCCCCCGATCACTTGGTGCCCCCCTCACCACTTTGGAGCCCCCCCTGATCACTTGGAGCCCCCCCGATCACTTGGCGCGCCCCTGATCACTTCGGAGCCCCCCCGATCACTTGGTGCCCCCCTCACCACTTTGGAGCCCTCCCCCGATCACTTGGTGCCCCCCTCACCACTTTGGAGCCCCCCCCGATCACTTGGTGCCCCCCTCACCACTTTGGAGCCCCCCCTGATCACTTGGTGCCCCCCTCACCACTTTGGAGCCCCCCCTGATCACTTGGTGCCCCCCTCACCACTTTGGAGCCCCCCCTGATCACTTGGAGCCCCCCCGATCACTTGGCGCGCCCCTGATCACTTCGGAGCCCCCCCGATCACTTGGTGCCCCCCTCACCACTTTGGAGCCCCCCCCATCACTTGGTGCCCCCCTCACCACTTTGGAGCCCCCCCTGATCACTTGGTGCCCCCCTCACCACTTTGGAGCCCCCCCTGATCACTTGGTGCCCCCCTCACCACTTTGGAGCTCCCCCTGATCACTTGGTGCCCCCCTCACCACTTTGGAGCCCCCCCCGATCACTTGGTGCCCCCCTCACCACTTTGGAGCCCCCCCTGATAACTTGGTGCCCTACATGCAGTTTGTGATGCGTGTGGTGTGAGCAGCGATACTGAATCTACAATAACGTCCCTGCTTGTTTGCAAGCTTGTGGGGTTGCCTATGCTTTCCCTGAGCTTCCCAGCCTCAATCTCTTCTCTGAGCAGAAACAGAACCCAATGGTACACATGGTAACGTGGCAGCAGGTGCCAATAGGATTATTGCCTACTATATGTGGGGCCTGGGTTCAATTCCCTGGATTTGATTCCCTGGGTTCAATTCCCTGGGTTCGATTCCCTGGGTTCAATTCCCTGGGTTCGATTCCCTGGGTTCAATTCCCTGGGTTCGATTCCCTGGGTTCAATTCCCTGGGTTCTATTCCCTGGGTTCGATTCCCTGGGTTCAATTCCCTGGGTTCGATTCCCTGGGTTCGATTCCCTGGGTTAAATTCCCTGGATTCGATTCCCTGGGTTCAATTCCCTGGGTTCGATTCCCTGGGTTTGATTCATGGCCAATGCTTTGAACATGAGCGTGTCTGCAATTTCCCCTCTGTGGGACTAATAAAGGAGGATCTTTCTTTCTAGATCCTAGGAGCCTTTGGTGTGCTGAGCAGACCAGGTTTAGTTCTTACCCCACCATGGCTGCGGTGGGTCGGGTGTTGTGCTGCTGCTGGGTGGAGGTGCTGGTCGACTGGGTGGAGTCGGTCCCTCCTTTCTCCCAGTCGAACGGCTCGTTCTCTGTGATGATGCGCTCCTTCATGCTGCTGTCAAACACTGACATCAGGAGCTGATACATGGAAAAAGACATTCCAACAGGCAGGTCAAGAAAACATTGAAGACATTGAGGAAATGCTTGAAGCATAAACAAATGCTTAGTTAATTAATTAATGCCAAGACTTTATTTTTTTTTTTTTTTTTTTCTCTCAAAGTAATTGAATTGTAGTTGTTATATAATAAGATTTACAAATATAATTGTGTCAGAGTACCTGATAATCTGGCTTGGTGTAATAGTCAAGGCCCAATACATGGTCAAGGAAGATTTGAAACTCTGAAGGCACATGCTTCAGCAGCATCCTATGGTCATATCGTTCTTTAATCTGTCCAACTTGTTCCTGTAGACAAAACAGAATCGATTATTTGAAGAATATCACAACAAACCACCATCTGCTAATTTTTCAGGTATTTTGATACATGAAAACAGGATTCATTGATTTAAATGAACAAACTGGAATGATCCTAATGTGTTTATAAGGATGACATGCTATTGAACAGCAGACGATGTACCTTATCTTTGATTTTCCGCCATGGTAGTTGACCAACAGCAAATTCTACCAACATGTAAAATAATGACCATAAATCGTCATGGCGACCCATTTCCTAGAAAAAAAATAAAAGAGAGAGTGGTCATCTATAGTAACAAGCCAACCTGGTCAATAAAAGGACGTTTACATAAAAAATACATGAACTGACGCATCATTTTGCAGTCTGGAAAAATCTACTTGCTAAAGGACAAAAACTGACTCATTAATAGGTTAGCAACAAGGTTGCAAAAACATTTTTAAAAAGCGACACTCACCTTGTTTTTATGTGCATTTACAGAGGCGTATCGGACCGTTCCTCGAAATCCTGCAACTGTTCTAGGCTAAAAAGACAAATATAAAATAACATTATACAGCAAAAATAATCGTATTTCAAGATATTACTATAAATCATAAGTATGGCATTGGAAACACTGTCCATGTATTATATAGGGTAAGTACTGAGGAAAAATACCTTTTCATTAATCATTTTTAAATGTATCATTTTAAATGCATTAATAAGTCATAGTTTTAATCGTTGTTTCATATTACAAAAGAATATGAAAATATTGTATATTAAACAGAGTCAACATATCTTATTATATATAGAATCAGATATGACCTTCAGCACTGCATCGTAAGCACTGCAGCAAATATGGTGTAATGGATAAACCACAATGAATGTTTAATAATAGCATACATATTGAACAGTCCATTGCCTTAAAGGAACATCTTGCACCTTTCAGTCTATCAAAACGATAATAAATCATGCTTTGATGAAAACATCATGAATGTTCTTCCAAGGGCAAACTGGGTCAATAACATGTTTTTAAACAACTAAAGCAACCAAAACCCCCAAATAATGAAATAATCAGAAAGGTCAGCAAAGGGTCACACCAGGCATTGGGAAAAACACTCCTCTAATTTTAGGACTTCTCATCCAAGAATGTCAATGTGCTCGGAAATAGGCATGAGATAAAATGATTGGGATGAAACGATAACAGTATTATTACCCAGATCTAGGTCAGCACCATCTTAGTCAGTCCATGAAGAAACAAATTAGAAGCGTAATCAGATTCAATTTCCCACATAAATGATGTTTCCTGACTAGATTCACAGAAACATTTATAGTCAGAAACTAAAAGCCAGTCAGAATTTTGAATCTCATGTTTAAAAAACAACCGAACACAAGACATCTTTCCAGATTAGGTCCCGTCAAAAGTTTAGCCCCTTTAAAAAACAAAAATACTAAATAAATCAGGTTAATTCATGGCTGTTTTGGGCCCCACATGTCCAGTTCTCCAGTTCTCCAATTTGGCCTGGGGTACCTGAATGTTGAGTTCTTGGAACACTGAATACACTGAACACTGAGGTGAACACTAAGAGACTTGACAGGGAGTACAACACCTGTGCTCTCACCTGTTAGTCTGTCCCTGCTCTTTGGCAGCCATTAAAGATGGAGGTCTGCAAAAAAGATGCTGACTCACTATTTATTGGTTGATTGTGTACAGATGTGTAGTGTACACTGATTGTGTACAGATGTGTCCTGTACACTGATTGTGTACAGATGTGTCCTGTACACTGATTGTATCTAACCAAGTCTAACCAGAAACATCATGCACAGTACAGACAAATATGAACGGAGAGGCTGAATACCAAGAAAAGTTCTAGAATGACAAGATACAGTCACCGACACTCTTCTTCACAGTAGTGTTGAACTTCACTCACAAATACCATATGTATGTGTGTGCGCCCATGAATACATTGAACGTTACCTACCCAATACTTTCCCAAAAACTATTTTACCTAAATATTGCGTCGTTATTAGTATAATAATGCCTTGGTGTGACCCCCTTCAGCTGAAAGGAGAACAGAGGCTAGGTGTCCACACTCACGTCCCTCCGGGGGGGGGGGGGGGCGGGGAGCTGATGAAGACACGGGTCGGAGCATGCACTTCAAAATCATAATCCAAAGGAACTGGAACACAAAAAAACAAAAACAAAAACAAAAGGCAAAACAAAACAAACGTTGAAACATAGAGGAATGAAAAACAAACAGCAGGTCAATAACACAGGGGTTCACAAAAAGCAGAGGATACGAAAGAAATCATCTGTCCAAAATGTTCAAATCAAACTTGAGGATGGACCGGATATGGAAACTGTCATGCATTGTACAGTACAGTGGAATCATTTGTCAGAAAGTGGTCAGAATCAGTTTTACACCCTATTTGCATCATTCTGATGTGTAAAGTACTGTAAAACAGCATTCTTGGTGGGCTCTATATTTTGCTATGTTTACCCTAAACCAGTGGTCTTCAACCCTGGTCCTCAGGACCCACTGTCCTGCATGTTTTGGATGTTTCCCCCTTCCCACACACCTGATTCTAATGCATGATCGTTTACCAGGATTCTTCAGAGCTAGATAACGACCCATGCATTAGAATCAGGTGTGTTGGAGCAGGGAAACATCTAAAACATGCAGGACAGTGGGTCCGGAGGACCAGGGTTGAAGACCACTGCCCTAAACTATTAACATGGATTACGTCACAAAGGGTCTAAGATAGAACATAACATTTTGAGGATCTCCTTACACACGAACACTGCATTTCTCTGCACTGCCTTCAGACCTCCCAGCCTTGCACAGCAATGAAGCGAACATCTTAAAAACACTACAAACGCAGAACGCGTGCCATACTTCGGTTCAAAACCAAGCACTGCTATTTATTCTTCGCAAATGATTTATTCAGAAGGTCCGGGACGTTACTGAGAATCCGCAATGACGACCCCTTTCACGGAATGAACTGAATCATACGTTTAGCATTCGGTGCTAACGACAAGCATTAGTCTTAGTGCTAACTGTATGCTGAGTGGCTCTATTACAGGTTTTCTCTCAATTGTTTACACACAAATACTGTTTACACACACTGACCACAACATCATGATGCTGATGCACCAACCCTACTGAACCAATTCTGCTAAACAATTACTGCTTTACACTCAAATTGAAGTTCTAAAACCCAAATAAATTCAAAACGCGACACACAATTCTCTGCATTAGGCACAATGTTCATGTACAAAACCTCTTGTTTTCACAAGCAACACACTGCCATTCAAATATGCACACTGACAAAAACGGAAAGAAACTCAGAAAGAATTGTGGAATAACTATGTGCAAGTGTGTCCTATAAGATCCCACAATTGATATATCCTCTCAACGCTGTATAAATTATCCATATTTCACTATTTTAAACATAATGATTGTGGTTCACAATCGTGTCCACTCTGTCTATTTCTGACAGTGTAATGCGTGTTGTCAGAGAGTCCTTGAGCTAGAGATGGCTACAGTGGAGCACCAGTTCATCTTCATCGATCAGGTTGGACTCGAGACGACAGAGGAGAAGGAATATCACAGGCCAGCGCGTCATTGTTGATGTCCCCGTCCAGCGCGTTGGGAACATCACAACGTGTGCAGCAATTACCGCCCACGGCGTCCTCCAGCCCCATTCTACCCTTGGACCCTACAACACTGCCCATCTTGCTTGCTTTCAGAAAGAGTGTGTAAACAATCGAGGAAAACTGTAAGAAAACTGTAAGAAGCCTAGTGGACTGAACTGTGTATGTGAGGGGAAGAGCTGTATCTAAGAGAGAGAGACAGAAAGATAGAGAAGCAGCAGGAACGTAGTGGTGGAGTAAGTAAGGGAAGTAATCAGAGGGAGATGAGAGCTAGGGAACAAAGAGGAGCACAGGAAGGCAGATCTGGGAAAGTACCAGGGAGAGAGAGACATGAGAGAGGGATGGGGGAGAAGGAGACATGACGGGGGGAGGGGGAGAGGGAGAGACATGAGGGAGGGAAAAGAGAGAGGGAGACTTGAGGGAGGGAAGGGGGAGAAGGAGACATGACGGGAGTGGCTGATGGAGGAAAACATTGTAGGAACGCCCTAAAAGAGGAGAGAGAGAAAGAGAGATAGAGAGAAAGAGAGAAAGAGAGAGAGAGAAAGAGAGAGGGAGAGAGGGAGAGAGAAAGAGAGATGAAGGCAGGATGAAAAAAGACAGGATGAAAAAACAGTGAAAATGCAGGAGACAGAGCCCTGTATTTATCACGAATCAATAAGCTGAAGCTGACTCGGCTGTACTGAGGAGAAAGGAGAAAAAAAATGAAGGGAGGAAACGGGGGGGAGGGGGGGAGTCAGCCGCCTCGCCGGCCTTGCTGAGGGCCATCAACCCCCAATGACGCAGGCGGGCTCATCAAATATTCATCTCACGCTGCTGTACTCGCAGTTCTAGCAAGGGACCTGCACTGTAAACACTGACACAGTCTGCAGATGACAGCGGACAGGAGGGAGGAAGGGGGAGAAGGGAGAGGGGGGGGGGGCTGAGACATAGAGAGGGGCGGGTAGTGGCCTCGTCAGAGAGCTAATGGGAGAGGGAGAGAAAGAGAGAGGGAAGGAGAGGTGATGGAGAGAGAGATCAATACGAATGAAGTGGGGACGCGTAAAACAATTTATAAACCGGATTGTGCTGGTTTGAAGCTGCCCCTTTTGCCCCATGATCTTTAAGTGCCCTTTTGTCAAGGGAATTGACCATTTTTTGCCTTTCACGGAAACTATTCTTAGTATTATTTCAAATGAATAATGTGAGCTGCTGCCAGCCAGTTAGAGCTGCCAGTATTATGATGATTATAATGATTATGATGGCGTGGTTGCTAATGGGCTAAGCAGGTTAGGGCTCCACCCTCAATGTTTAATGGGAAAAGTAAAAAGGAAAGTAAAATGTACCTCGTATTTCTTTCTACTCGTTCTCTAAGTTATGACATATCGGTCTTTAGTGGACGACTTTTGTTTCTGCTTTCCCTGTCGACAGTTTGGAACCAGACATGACATGACACTATTTTGCGCTCAACTAAAATAATTGTGTGTGCACATTCGCGTTACATATTCAAGTCCCTAAAACGTCAGACACCGAATACGTCTGTGGTTGGAGCCCTGAATGTTGACAGCCTCTGCCTTCACGCCTGCTTAAGTCTCAAAATAGTGACAATATGAAAATAACACAATCCCTTTCCTTACAAAGATCTCAGTCTTGTAGGATATTGGCTCTAATGAAGACAAGATCGAAACAAAGACATCTGTTTCATCTTGAAAACTGAGATGGAGTAAAGATACAAGGAGAGAGAAGAAAGAGGTGAGAATGAGACAGGAGGCAGTGCTTGAGAATCTGGGATGGGAGGGAGGAAGTGAACACAAGAGGATTGGCCAGACATTAAGAGGAGAACAGATCCTGCCTGACGAGGAGGAACGGCAGGATGGAAAGGAAAGTAGAGACAAAAAATAGAAGAACGGATGAGTAGAACGTCAGAAGAAAAAGATGAAGAGGATCGGCTTTGAGATATGTGAGCAGAGACAGAAGGGAGAGGAGTTACTGTAAAAACCTCTCATGAGCTAAAAAAAAAACGAACAAATCCACACCTTAGTCAGATACCAAGAACTCTGCATACACATATCTATAACATGTATCTGTGTGTTTTGGAGTACCTTAAACATCTATATGGACAAATCATCTGTATTTATTTACCTATTGTTGTTTCATTTTCATTCTTAATTTTTGGTGGTGGGAGCGATTTTAGGGGCGAGGAGAGAGATGACAGAGGGAAAAGGAAGAGTGTTTCTGAACAGAGGAGTCTATTTCTCTCTGAAAAACTCCAAATGCTGTTCACCAGATTAGTTCCAGTAAGCTGTTATCTAAGGCTTTGATTACCATGGAAGCTAACAACAGAGGCCAAGGGATTAGGATAAGAGTAACAATGCAGCCATTTTTTTCAATCTATTTTAACGGATTAACAACTGCTCTCTCAATGTCAAACAGATAGCACTGCTTTTCACTTGATCAAAACCATTCAAAAAAAGAGTGATGCTTAACAGTGGACTCCAAACAGCAATATGAATAAATTAATTTAACATTTAATCATAACTTTTTGAAACATAGTCACACAAAGAACAACATAGTGTGAAACATTATGTCACCTTACAAAAGTACTTCTATTTTCTGATTCTTTTATTGCATGCTATTTTAATTAAGATAAGCCACAGTTCAATTGTGAAAAGTTGGAGGAGGGGGGAAAGTGGAGGGGGGGTGGGGAGGGGGGGGGGGGGTGGTCGTTAAAGACCCCGATCATTTAACAAAAATCACCAAAAATCATATTAAAATGACAGAACCTGCCAAACTATAGGAAAGCAGATCTGACTTACCGGTCGGACCTCCCCTGTAGTGTTGGTGTACTGACGAGCAAGACCGAAGTCCAGCATGAAACACTTCCTGTATGTTGAAGGAAGCCTTCCCATAGCGAAATTGGACTGGAGGAAATAAATATGAAACACATAGACTTTAATCACATTGACAGATTGAAAGGACATCAAGGGGTAACGTTACATCGCAGTAGAGTTATATTATAATTTCCTGTTCACAGATGTTGAACTTTTGAAAGATGTATGAAATCCACCAGACTAGGATGTGATGACCACAGCATATCGTGCTGATGGAAGCTGCACTGAATAACACATGATCTTAGGGATGTATTCATGACCCAGTATGATTCCATCACTAGTGGTTAAATAGAGATGATCAAAAAAATAAGCAACATATTGAAGAGTGGCAGACTGAAGCAGACTGAAGCATACTGACTCAGGCTGAAGCAGAATGAAGCAGAATGAAGCAGACTGAAGCATACTGAAGCAGACTGAATCAGACTGAAGCATACTGAAGCAGACTGAATCAGGCTGAAGCAGACTGAAGCATACTGAAGCAGACTGAATCAGGCTGAAGCAGACTGAAGCAGATTGAAGCAGACTGAAGCAGACTGAAGCAGACTGAAGCAGACTGAAGCAGAATGAAGCAGACTGAAGCAGACTGAAGCAGACTGAAGCATACGTACTGGTTTGATATCTCTGTGCAGAAAGCCCACAGAATGGATGGCCTCTATGGATTCCAGGATCTGTTTTCCCAGACGGAGGGTTGTGCTCATGGTGAAGGTCCCTCGTGGCTGACTCCTCCTCAGGTCAGCTAGATTTCGCCCCTATCAACCACCAAGGAGAACAGGTCAACAGCTTTTTTCTTAACGATATATTACACATCAATCAAGTCAGTAGGGGGACTGTATTGATAATAAAGTGGGTAGCTTGGTCAACTTAATGCAATACATCAAGTCAAAACTTACCATGTCAAGGTAATGTCAAACTACTTCTGAATTAAATAAAGTGATTCAAATATGTTGATGGTACTATACCTCACATACTGTAGTCTGTTTATTATTAGGTATAGTAATGGATTTGTATAGTATCTACTGTAGTTTTGTTGTTTATATTCACTTAAAGAGTAGTAGTCAGTAGCCATTTTTAATGTTATTGATTGAAGGGCTGCAGGTACATTGATTCACTCACCTGAAGTTGCATCACTACGTAGTTAAATTTGTCATTTCTCCCACAGCCAATGAACTTACAAACATGGTTTTTACCTGAAAAAGATCAAACCAATGTAAACAAGAGAACCTCAACACAAAAGCAGCTTTACTATCTCTCTTCTCCTTTATCTTTATCTCACTTCTTATTTAAGTTCCATATACCGGTATGTTCTTTGTTTGCTCCATCCTGCCACAGTAAATGAAGTGCTTGTGTAACTTTCATGTCGAATAAAAAAAATTCTGATTCATCCATAAGAAATCTGATGAAAAAAAAGGATTTAATTCAATTTAAGGATACATTTACTTTTAATAGCGTGAAAATAATAATAAATAAACAAATAATATAACATATATGTGAGATTAAAATAGGTTGTGCTATTGCCAAAGGCAAGCACACACTAACTAAATGACAAATCTGTGAAGTTCCATGTTCAAGATTCCTCTTTTTCTCTGACAGTAAATACCTACATCAGTAGCTCAGAAGTGCAGACATAATATTTTTTTATCAGGCACCATTAATTTTGATGATACAGTATCCTGCCAATTTGGCTAAGACGGAGACAATTTGTCACAATTATTTATTTCACTCCTAAACGTGACTTAGCAAAGAGCTTCGTGTGACAAATATCCATGGTATGTTCACGTTTAAAAACAATGCCATGTACAGTAATCCCTCGTTTTTCACGGGGGTTACGTTCCAAAAAGCACCCGTGATAAGTGAAATCCGTGAAGTAGAAACCTTTATTTTTTTTACAATTATTATGCTGTACAATTAAATTTAAATTAAAGATTCATGCATTCCGTAATGCCGACCTACAGCCGCACAGCTTTTACCCTCCTTTAGCATGTCCAGAAGTTAAACTTTTTCTGCGACTGTTAACATCTTCCTCTGCCTTTTGGGCCCAACCGCAGGTGTCTTTGTCGGTGCAGAATGTTTTGTCGACATTATTGGTTAAGAGAATTTGCTTGTATGAGAGACATTTACGTGTATTTTATCTGTTTTTGCACCTGTATAGTACATACAGTATTACAGTAAACCGCAACGTTATTGACCCACAGGTAGAAAAGAAGCAGAGAGACTGTTCAGCCAATCAGAATGCAGAAGACAATGCACGATTTCACGAACGTGAAGTAGCAAAACCGTGAAAAGTGAACCGTGATATAGCGAGGGATTACTATATCTTGTACACACACACACGTATAGTATGTACACATGCACATACCAAACACACCGCATGTGTCATACATGGGTACTGGTGCACACACACACTCACACAGAGAGACAGCTGCTCTACAACTGAAACACTTTGGAGTCGCTTATATGTTTTTGCCAAGCTAACATGAGACATGCTAACAGGAGACAAGCTAACATGAGACAAGCTAACATGAGACAAGCTAACATGAGACAGCTCACACACTGATCCTTCTCTCTTACTAGTATGATGACTCCCTGCCAGTCATATGGGTCTCCTGCATGCTGTTGTGTGTGTGTGTGCAACTGTGCATGTGCATGAGTGTGTGTGTGTAAGTGTGTGTGTTTGTGTGAGTTTGTGTGTGTGAGTGTGTGTGTGTTTGTGTGTGTGTGTGTGTGTGTGTGTGTGTGTGTGTGTGTGTGTGTGTGTGTGTGTGGAGGAGGGGGAGGTGGTGCATGTGTGTGAGTGTGTGTGTGTGTTTGTGTCTGTTCGTGTGTGTGTGTGTGTGTGTGGAGGAGGGGGAGGTGGTGTGTGTGGGGAGGGGGAGGTGGTGTATGTGTGTGTGTGTGTGTGTGTGTGTGTGTGTGTGTGTGTGTGTGTGTGTGTGTGTGTGTGAGAACCACTGAAGAGGGACTTCAGAGCCATGTGACTTCAGTCACGTTCACAGAGTTAGTTCTGCCTCAACCAACAAGCTACGCCAAGTGACTCACTTCTGATTAGCATGAGTTTCAACTAGTGCAGCTGGTGAGTTTCAACCAAATAGGTCAACGTTTATACAGTTAGAAAGGTTTATAAAGCTTGCATTACTCGTCTAGCCTTAGTGAACAGTTGGTATTTTCTGCATTGACCCACTAAACAGGACCTGCTTTCTTAAAAAGGTTTTGTGCAGTAAATGCCTGCAGGGTGGCTCTCTGGGGTATCTTAGTACAGAACACGTTTATACATTTTTACCTGTGAGATGAACAAGAAATCAAATATCTATCAAATAGACAAGTTTGATGCAAATATGACTTTGTCACTTCACCTGTTGTTGAGCATTTTCATGAAGATGACACATTGGATTCAACAACAGGTTAACTACCAAACAAAGTTTCTTACCCTGCAGTTTCTTCAGGACGGCCACCTCCATCTTCAGAACCTGTTTGGGCTGCTGGGCCGACTCCACCTTCAACGCCACATTCTCCCGTGTCAGCAAGTCTAAGGCCTCGTAGATCTCCCCAAAACCTCCGCCTCCGATTTTCTTCAGCTGAAAAGAATGAAGGTGTCATGTTTATTGTCTTACGGACATTCTATTTGATTAGAGGATTTCATATACGAGACAAAACATCTTATTTTTTATGTGGTTTTGCATGATGGAAATTGAAATGTACGGTTCCAGATTCCTTGTAACAAGTTTCGTCACGTCACAAAGATTATCTTGACCTGAAGTCTGTTCATTCGTCAACAGAATTAGATCTCATTACATCCTTTACGTCCTTTGTATTTGTTTATACATTTCTGTGCTTTAACGTTTACATTTAGCAGACGCCCTTATCCAGAGCGACTTACAGCAAGTACAGGGACATTCCCCCCTGAGGCAAGTAGAGTGAAGTGCCTTGCCCATGGACACAAAATCACGTTGCCACAGCCAGGAATCAAACCCGCAAAACTTCCGATTGCTATCCCAATGCCTTAACCACTCAGCCACCTGACTCCCTCTTTTATGTATCTTATTAGTACCCTGAGTGCTCTACTGTACCTAGCTTTTGTAAACGACATTTCTCCATTGCAAGACCAATAAAACGAACATCTTAGCTGTAACGTTTGTTTTTATGTGTTGGCAATATCACTGTCTATAGCATGACCAGATGCCCTTGAATTCAGAGGCGGTTGTTATTGATCAAAAGCCTGACAAGGCCTGTACATCCAGTGTTGATGTGCCGTTAGCACGCTTCCCAGCTGCGTGTGCGTCTCACAGAGCTGCTTCTTCAGAGCTAAAGTGCTCACAGCCATCGTATTATCGCTTGACCATGACAGCCAAGTGGCCAAGACAAATTGACCAGCCATGCGCAAGCGTCCTCTTCTTTCGTGTGCCGTGCTTTTGGGGCTGGAGATCTGTCGATCCTCGATGGTTTCTGACAGTGTCGTCGAGCCTATCAAGTCAGCAGAGCAGTGACTCTGCCGTTACGCAATACCTTGCTCCCTTCCTGTACCCAATCTTCTCATATTCACGAGTTATTCTAAACTGAATCATTTAAATGGCCGATTGTATTTAAAAACTAAAGGGGTTCGTCTGACTGTTTCTCATGGGTTCTGTCATGGTTGTCTACCTCGCTCTCGTAGTCTTGGACTAGGCGGGTAATCATGACTGGTGGCATCTACATCGTCTGAGGTTTCCATGTGAATGATGTGTTGATAGCACCCACAATTCAGTGCAGGAGATAATCACAGACTACAAGTGCAATTCTAACAGTGTTAATGTCAAGGAAAAGTAAGTGTTTCAAGTTGAAACTTTCAACACACATTCACTTTGGGTTGGAAACCTACTGTAGTTTTTCTTTCCTTTATTCTAGATGTGCTTGGATCTTGCTAGTTTGTTCAAGCACTTATCCTGTCAAAGCTGGACTACTGCAACTCGCTGCTTGCTGGTCTCCTAGCATGCACAACCCACCCCCCTGCAGAGGATCCAAAAGGCAGCAGTCCACCTGGTCTTCAATCTACCCAGATGCTCCCATGTCACCCCGCTCCTCATCTCCCTCCACTGGCTTCCCATCAGGGCCCGTATCAGATTCAAGACCCTGGTACTGACCTTCCGGGCAGTGAACGGGACTGCATCCGACTACATCAAGTCTCTCCTCCAGCCTTGCACCCCCACTCGACACCTACAGTCTTCTTCTGACAACCGTGTGGTGGTCCCACCACTCAAGAGCACTTATTCCGGAAGTACAATGGTACTTAGGAAAGACTGCCAGACCTGATGTTAGTTTCCTCCAACATCACAACGAAGAACTGATGCTGTTGTTGGTCGGTTTTAACCAGTTTGAAATTCTTGCCCTCGCTGTGAGGTATATCATTGTTACTTGCTTTCCTACAGATGCACTATTGCACTTTTTTGAGGTTCAGTTTATCTAATTGTAACTTGTTTAACTTGCGTGATTATTCCCTTTGGCATTTGTTTGGTTTCCCATAATGTTTGCTTCATAATCTGACTACCCACAATGTTTGGGGACTATCACGTTGTTATGCTCAGTGACCGATGCTCTTTTTAAAAGCTCTCTCTTGGAAGTCGCTTTGGATAAAAGCATCTGCTAAATGAATAAGTGTAAAATATAATGTAAACAAAACAAACAAAAACAGGTAGCAACCTAACAACCTTTTCACAAATGCAAACTCACCACTTTCCATCGATCCTTGACCATGCAGTTGGGCGGCAGTATGTCCGCCTGATCTCCAGCCCCATTCATGTTGGCGTTGTCCTGAAAGCCAGGCACTAGGCACTGCATCTGCCAGCCGGACAGAACACGAGCTGCTCCCAGCTTAAACGAGCCATTTATCTGAGAAAGAAAAGGGGTGGGGGTGCCGGGTTGTGTAGGACATACGTCAGTGTATCACCCTTAAACACCAAGCCAGGCACTACATATCGCAGTCAAAGCAAGAAAAGGGGTTTATTAGAACAAGCCATTCCTAGTGTTAGATCGGGTCACTGCAAGGGGAAAGGGAAATGGTATTTGCAGTTGTAGAGGCAAATATCATGGACATAAACAATGGTGACCAAAATTAATAGTTGTATAGGGTCTGTAACTTAAAGAAGACTGACTAGACATTGAGTAAGTGCTTAGAGAGACTGCCGATAGAACTGAATTATGTGAAAGACCATTCCAAAAATGTAAATAATATTTGACCCTACTTCACCAGTAAGAGATGCTTTTCGTTAACAGAGCAAAGTCCTAACAGAGATATGCATCGTGTCTGCCACTTGCTTCTATCTTCAAAATATTAATCAAATATTTGATCAAAGATTTACAGATGTCACAAAGAAAAACGAAACAAGCACTACACTTAATATGCTGCAGGAAAATGTTTGTTAACTAACATGTTTCACAACTTTTTAAATGTCTCCATTAAATAAGGGCACAATCAGATAATATAGATATCTTTAGATTTAAATCTTACTCAAAAACACTTACTAATTACTAATTACTAATTACTAATCACTAATTAACAACAGATGCAATAGCCAACTACAAATAACTAAATAATACTCAAGGATGTTTTTTGAAGCCTAGATGCATCAATGCACTATTTGTAAATCCCAAAACTGTACTTGACTCTCACTAACTCAAATGTATGGTTCAGCTGTTAGGGTTAACAGTAGCATTCAAGTGATGCAAGTAAGTACCAAAACCATGCTATTCTGCATGCAGTGCCACGGTTCATTGGTTATCCATGCACAGCTTATCTCAGCTCAGTTGAAGGAAAAGTACTTAGTCATGCCCTGGTCAACGTTGTTCCAACTGATGTTGACTTTATATTTCCCTTCTCTGATAGAATAAGTGGCAAAATGCACAATATCTTATAGGACAGGATTCAGCTGCGTGAGCAAGGAGGGTATTGCCAATGTTTATGTCTTTAAGGCAAGATCTGTCACCCCACACCAAGAACGGTTTTCTAAACATTTGCAGTGTTTCTGCTGGAAGAGTGTCTCCTGTAATTCCTCTTGACAACCCAATAAAGTATAATGACTATAGTCACAAGTGACTATAATCATTTGTTTGTACAGGAAACTCAACAACAATATTTCTGACTGCAGTTATACTGCAAATGTAGTTAACCATGGTGCTCTCTACTTGCTTACTTCAAAGCCACAAGAACTGGCAATACAAACTCAGTTAGGGTGAGGAGGCGGGATCAAGCAGATGTGACCGACCAATAAGCATTCAGAGTAATAGAACTTGAGTTCATACTGGAAGCATTTCCCCAATTTGACTTACACCTTCCTGTAAGTCAATGCACCTGCTAGGAAATGTAAACTTACTTGATAAACTTACTTCAACTGCTCTCCAGCACAACTGGTCAACAACGGGATGTTTGCTAGTTTAGTTTGTGTTGAAAGTCTCTAAGGAAATGTTGGACTGTATAATACAGTTTACAGTTGGGTTTATCCTATAGTGAATAAGCTCTGAGATGCATGAGACCTATTATGAATACATGGGGAAATGCTGCTAGTCTTTCCTCTTTTATTTAAAATAATATTTCAAATCAAAAATTGTTTTCAGCATATTCATCATTTTTTTAGAAGCCTTTAAGAGCGGTGATATGTTACGGAAAAAAGGAACAACAAAAAATGTAGTGCACAATTTGCAAATAGTGAGAGACTTGATGGATAAAAATATGTTTGTTTTTTGGATGTTCTGCCTTGATCAAATACAAATCACCTTATAGGAAGTGAGGGAGTTTTTACTCTGCAAAAAGCCAAGTGCTTGCATTCAAGTTTCCCAGATCTTTAAAGCGAAATTATGAAATTATTTGAAATCCTAGGGAAGGGAGCTGCTGCAGCCATTTTGTGTTCAAACTGGTATATAGATGCAGCCACACATCCAAGGGACTTTGAAGAACACATAAACCTCTCACCATATTTAAAACCTCTTCGAAAACCTTACGTCTGAGAAAAAATCCTGAGCTTGCCAAATTTAGTCGACGCCAAACCCTTCCTTTGTTAGCCTACAATCCAAGAGAAGTCAAAATACAGAATACAGAGAGGTCACAGCTGCTTTCACGACATTCAAGTGACGTTTCAACATATCGTTGCACTATTTGGCGAAGTGTTGCAGTTTAACTGAATTGACAAATGTATAATACAGATTTTTTCAACAAAACTTATAAAGAAAAACATACTGAGACAACAACAATTACAGAACTATGACAGTTGAATGAAAAAAAAGTAAATGGACCAGACAAAATATATCATAGCTACATAATATCTGAAGTGAGAGAGGACTTTTAGTTTAGGCTACACCTCAGAGGCCTACTGTTTTGTTTGACTTACCAAAACCATCATAGAAATTCACTTTGACATTTGACTTATTTACTCTAAATAAATAAGAAGGGTGCACAGTGAGTAGGCCTACCCAAAAAAATACAAATATTGAAGGCTGCATCAATTAGGACAAAGTAATTAACATTTCAACCACCATTGATGCAATGTTAGGCTCTGAGGCTCCAACATCACAATTTGCCTGCAAAATCTTATACAGGCCTGTTTAATTTCAGTCCCATCCCATAGACATATAGAGTGATGCCAACCATCCTTTCATCTCGTTACCTGGCGCAGAGAAGGCAGGTTAGTCTTTTCCGTCTTTTTTGAATCTTCATTTGGGATTTTAAAGTCGTCCTTCAAAGTCAAAGACAAACGCTACTTTTCCTGTATGATGAACCAATACGATGCAGCCCAACACTCAGGTTCACAGTGGTAACAACATCTTGAGGACCGCGTCAAGTTCAACATCTCAGATGTCCCATTTGAATGTGAATAGTGGGGCTTTTCTTGAATTCTGCTATGATATCCAAGACAAAAATTCAAAAACCAATGAAATATTTTACCTCAGGAGAAGCAGTTACAAAGACGCGCTTTGGTCATCTATAAGGTTATCCTTTTACACCCCCCCAAAAATAAATGTAATTCAGATTAGAAGTAACGACTAACAAATGCTGTTTCACATCCTGTGGTCAAGTGCCAGGCTTTGCTTGAATTGCCTTCAATGTCAATGTCGATGATGGAAAAGCAGTCTGGTTTAGGCTATTAGTAGTTTAACCTACAGTTTCCATAAGTCATGCAAAGTTATGTTCATATGTCCGTTTATAATACGGTATTTTATCCGCATCGTCCCCGCTCTCATCTCACTGTTTGTCCGCACTGCAGCTCAGACAGACGCACCTTCTACCACGTTTCAGGCGAAAGGTGGCGCCACGCAACACCCCTTATAATGAAGGGCGAAAAAGAATAATTTATGATTGTCCCAGCCTACAAATCATCAACCCCAATGTCGACATGCTTCTTATCTTCGGGAATATAGGATAGGGTGTTCATTGGGCCTATTTAGATTAATTCAATATCGCATTTAAGTGATGGCCGTTACATAAAAATTGTCAAGACCATCCTTAAAATAATGGAGCTAACATTCCAACGTGGATCGGATACCCGACTCAGTTAAAACATAAAAACACCATGAACATTTCCTTAACAAAATGATGTCATTTCATATTAACGCGTGTACATACCCTACGTTAAATCTAATCCTAAATCATGTGGGCCTACACAAGAAACAATAGATTTGCAAAGCGACCTTTTCCTAAACCTTCAATTCTGTCGAGATAATGTAGAAGGTATAGAAGGTAATATAGAAGCTTATCTTCTTACCTAATTCTTTTCCGCCGACATGACATATAAATCGTAAAGATTTTGACGAGGGGCATCGTTTTGCCTCCACAGTCAAAACCATATAAGGATGTTCGCCCGGTCCACCGCCATTTTTACAGTAGCATCATTCTCCTGCTTGCCTCCATTCGCATCCTCAGCATCAGCATCATTTGCCAACAACGCACACCCTCTTTCATGCACCTTTCTCTGTGGAGCCCGTGTGGTATTCCCAGGCAGCAACACCGCCCCCTACCGGGAAGGGGTGGAAGTGTTCCCACAAACTACAGCTCAATGATGCCTTGAACACACAAAACCCTGTCATAGAAAAAATTATTATTGAACAAAGCCAGAAGTCTGATTCGGTTTGTACTTCAGCAAGATTTTACCACTGCAAAGTTACTTCATCAGGGATGAGCATTTTCTCAAAATCACCTTCAAACTGTTTAATTTCCACCAATGAAAAAACAATGAAGCTTCTTTTACGTAGCTTAACAAGGCACTTTAAAGTTCAAGATATTTACAAATCGAGATACTGACCGAGTTTAATAGGAAAGCGACATAACTAGACATCACATTCAAGGAATGTTACCCGTTTATAGCTTATTTGCATATAACCTTTAAAAATATATTTCATAGTATTCATATAAAGTATTTTATGTTACATATGGAATGATACATGATATAAAGGCATCTATATTCATTTCAGTACAAAAGTATAAAGTTACATAGAGTAGGTTTATCTGGTGTTCCCTTAGTCATCATAGCTATATATAATCAAAGGAAGGATTTGGGAAGTTCAGGTTAGACGGGTTGTCAGGATCTTCATCTTCTGCAAAGTCCTCGGGGCTCAAGTCTGCTTCAAACATCCTCTGTAACAAGCCGTCCACTGTTTTATATCCTGAGAGCAACCAATGAGTGTCAGTACCATCAACCACAGTCATTCAGTTTACAACCAATGATCCTGTCTCATAGCTTCAGAATGGTCTATTGTTACTGGTTAGGGGGGAAAAAAGCTTCTCTTTGCAAATAATGAAGTATTTTTGCCGTGTGTGAGTAGTGTTATAATTTGCATGTATATCAATAAATAATAATGATGTATTCATGATTATTACTTATTATTATTCAGACACATGCCAGCCATAAGATGCAAGGCAATTGGGAACATTGTAGAACAGAATGTGATTTTGGAGCTTTACTTACTCTTAGAGGCTATCTTAAACATGAGTGCTGGTTTGGCCTTTGTAGATTCTGAGGGACCCATGTCATTATCATTTGTTTCCATTGCATCCACCAAGTTTCCATCTGGCCCATCCCTAAGTGGAGAGAAATGTTATTTAGTGTAACGTTATTGTTCAATATTTTATGTTTGGTCAGTGCATTGTGAATGACCTGAGTGTGTGTGAGAGTTCTTGTAAGATAACTAGTAAAGACTAAGTTGAAAAGTAAAAAAAGAAACGTTAACAATTAACATTAATCAAGCTGAAACATTAGCATGTAAAACAATAGAAATATTGTTTATTGTCTAGTGCAATGAAATATCTGCCAAACATTAAACGTACTGTTCAACACCCAACCCCAATTCTTCAATTTTCTTTTCCAATGATGTCTGCAGGTGGCATTTGTCAACCGTGTATTCCACAAAGAATGCCTCAAGTACAAAGGCAATGAAGATGCTGTAAAATAATATCAGAAATTCAGCCAAAACACCTGGATATAGAGACTAGTTGGAAAAAAGCCATTATTGCTCTTGTAATTTCAAAATGGCAATATGGAAGAACACTGTACCAATGATGGTCTTATCAACATCTTGGTTTGTGTATATGTGAGCAGACGTTCTTGTTCTTACTTGATGATAATGATGACGACGACAATATGAAACAGGACAAAGAATATTCTGGCAGAGACATGAGTAACAGCAGTATATCCACTGCTCAACAGTGGAACACCATTAAGGAACTGCAAATGAAGTTTTCACTGAGAACTGAACTCAATTTAAGGCATTTCAGTTGTGAATCTGATGCCGTGGTTACAATAATTTACGTCAACCTTGTTTTCAAATTGACATTATTCAACTATTGTATGAGTACGGTCGTGTAAAACTATGTAGACCATAGACTCTTTTGACCATTCAATTTAGAAAAGGACGAAACAGCTGACGAATGAAAAAGACACGAGGACAAACTAAACAGAATGAGCTGACCTCATGTTTCTGACCTCATATTTCTGACCTTATGTTTCCTATTTACTGACGTGCATTTTAGAAAAAGGATATCATGCCACTGGTTGACCACAGTCAACTCCAGCAGAAGAACAAAAGAGGAAATGACATCGTTGAAGTTGTTCTTGCAGTAGTTGTTCTTGGCAAACGCTGTGCCCTTCAGCAGCGGGTTCCCACAATACTCTCTCTCAGGATCAATGGAGCCTTCAGCGAAAAAATGGATTCTCCCTTTGAATAGTTCCATTCCCACCATGGCAAATATGTAGTAGACAACCTAAGAAACAAATAGGATGTATGACTGTTTTGTTTAGGCACATTTTCCTACTGCATAGTTAAGTAACCATGGTGGTTAAGATGCCAGGAGAAAACACAAATATAAATCCTATAGATAGTGCACAGAGCCCACATTACATCATTATGTTAGCTAGCCAGCATTTCATCTATAAAGGAAAACTTTTGAAAGCAGCACAAAATGGATCGTGGCAAATAACCTGAAATAACCCGTTAAGGTTAAGTAACACATTTTTCTTTGTTAACTGACCAGTATTTCATCAAATTGATGTTTATAATCTTGGTTCTGTGCCTGTTTTTGTCCGGCTATATACTTAATAATGTGTGGCTTGTGCGAGTTAGCTTTGTGCAGCTCAGTCATGGCAACATTGTAAAGAGATTCCTGACATTATTAAAAAATGAAAAGAAGAGAGATGACTATCAACAACAAACTTATGACCTCAAAGATTCAGTTTAGCTGCTTTCTGAAGTCACTAATTCAATGCAGCTCAAACAAAACATCATAAAATAATCCACAGCCGTGCAAATCCAATGTTGCTGTAATTACAATTAGACTACCGTATTTTTTGCACTATAGGGCGCACTGGATTATAAGGCGTACTGTCAATGAATGGTCTGTCTTTTTTCATATATAAAGCGCACCGGACTATAAGGCGCATTAAGCGGAAAAAACAGTCAGATAGTTCAGATCAGTCTAATAATATTATGGTGAAGCACAGTATGTATTACTCCGCGACACTCCTGGTTACGGTAGCCGTAATGCTGCAAGCGGTGCGGCTTTGTAGTTTACCAAAGTCGTACTAAAACATTTTTATTTAGTGCCTTGTACAACACAAAAATCGCTTAGAGGTCAGTAATCAAAACAATTAATCCATATATAAGGCGCTTCGGATTATAATGCGCAGTGTCGTTTTTTGAGAAAAATAAAGGCTTTTAAGTGCGCCCTATAGTCCGAAAAATACGGTAAGCACTTACAACAATGAGCTGTCCAAATGTAAGTATAGTTGGGCCAATCTTGATGAGAGTGTTGATAATGGCACGGAACCTGTTTACGAAGATAATAACATGAAGAAGATTACAGCCTCACATACAGGTTTAGGCAGAGGGGTGCTGGGCACTGTTGGCAAAGATATGGACATTACAACATTACAACTCTGAATATCTGCTCCTAAAACGTGAAGTTCTGACCTTTCGATGCTGTCTACGATGCGTATGAGTCTCAGAACCCTAAGGATGAAGACTATATCCAGGATCTGCCGGCTAGTATACCCTCCAGCTGTAACAAGGCAACATCAGTGTGATAAATCCCAAAAGAGACAGTTAATCTTTTGAGCTGTTCTGAAATAGCATGCTGTGAGGAAAGACCATGCCAGAGTTCAGAAATAGACCAAATCAGGGTTAGGGTCAGGGTTTACCCTACCAGTTGATTCACACCCCCCAAAAACACACACAGTTCCATTCAAGCACAATACACCCCTAAAAGACAAATAAAGAATGTAACTTTATACCAAGGACCCCTTTAATACCCCCCTTAATAGCAAAGCTCGCCCACCAAAACCACAGCGTCCACTAGGGGGCAGAATAGCAGGAGGGAACAGCATGTTTATGGCCTTCCTCACCTGCAGAAGTGTTCTCATTCCAAACCTACATTTCCTCACATTAGATGGAATAATAGTGTAAATAGAAACATAAGAGTTCTTCACTTTAATACACAGTAAACCCACATTAAGTTGACATTTAAGTTTCAGAAATGAAACTTGGCTTTCCTAAATCGTTGGGGAAAATCAAGTGTTATGGAAAATAAAGAATTAAACGTTTGTTTTTGTAGAAATTACAAATGTGAACGTTTGACAAAGAAACTCATTCAGATGCTGGTTTTTACTTCAACTGAGGTACAATATGATAATATTCCAGTCACACAATGTTCAGAACAGGAAAATGCATCATAACTTTGTGTGTAATCCTCACAAAGGATAACAATGACAAACTGCGAGTACTCACTTGACTTCACTGCTGAATTGATGATCGTAGCAACCAATGCAGAGATGACGATGATAGTGTCAAACCTGTATCAGTCAGAGCAGAATAAACCAAAGACAATGAATGGCTTTTCACATGTTTATCAATGAATCACGGTACCTCTTCATATGAACAAAAAGGGTCAAACAATCCTGCTCATGGATTACTTAAACATTTTAAATGCAAATAAATTGAAATGTAAAACAAAAAAATCCTGTCATATCTTGAGATCTCACCAATTCCAGAACTGATGTCTTGAGAAGAAGGCGCGGGGCTCAAAGGTGTAGAGTTTGAGAAGGATCTCCAGAAGGTAGAGAGCCAGGAACCCCCACTCTGCATTAGATATGAGCGGGTTCCCCTCATCCAGACCGATGAACACAGCATTTACCAGGATGATCAGGTCATACGTGTAAATAAACACCCTGCATGGAAAGAAAACACGCAAGGTGAGCATGTACAAGGGCATGATCACGGATGATTCAGCAGACAAGTAAATCCAAAGTCCCTTACAAAAATGTGCATAGAATCGGTAGGAGGTGTGCGACTTGAACCATTTATAACTTGTACAGATTTAGGTTGAGTGGGATTCAAACCCACAATGTCATGATTTAGTATGTGGATTACAGGTGGGTACAAAGCACATTGCAGGAATATACAATTAATATCACTGAGCCACCTCTAAACACTTACTGGCACAGATTATAGTCCCCCCCCCCCCCCCCCCCTACTCCTGCACACAAGCATTCACCCTACATTCACAAATTAATATGTTTAGACAAAGTAATGTGGGGACATTTTAGAACAACAGGCTATTAAACAAACCGTGGAGGCAGGGGTTATTCTCTAGCCCCTCGGACTAATTACTTCCAGTATTTTCTAGTTGGAAATGTCAAACTCAACATTGGACCAACATGATTAGTTCAAAGTTGGAAAAACTGTCCTATTCACGTGCTTCACACAGACAAAAGCAATAAAACACAAGTCCACAGTGTGATCCTGGACAGCCATGCTCTAGCCAGGCTATATTTAGAGGCTTGAATGTAATGACTCATGTTTTATAACCTTTATGAAAGTAAAAAACATTCTACTCTCACATCTCATCCAAGGTTATGAAGTGCCTACCAGGCTCATCGCAAAAGCAGTAAATTACTTTTTAATGTTGCCATGGGAATAAAATAGAAAATACTGTACTGATCTGTACTGATAAAGGTAAATGGTTTCCCAAAGCAAACTATGGTTGCCCTCTGAAAGCATTAATTATAGAAGACAAGAACAGAATTAATCCAATCTCAGTTTGATATCAGTTTTAAAGGATTTACCGCAGTGCCCCCATCTGTTCCCCCCCCCCACCCCCCACCCCTTCCTGCCCCCTCACCCCCCCCACCCCTTCCTGCCCCCTCACCCCCCCCACCCCCCCTTACCGGTGCTGGACCATGCGAATTAGCAAGCGGCTAGGAGAGGAGAAGTAGAGGGCGGGCAGCCAGCTCTCCAGTGGATGAGGCCTTGACTTCACTGTGATAACCTGGATGTTGAGCAGGTCTGCCAGTTGCACAAACATCACTTTGCCTGGGAATTCATCAATTGATAGATCATTAAAGTTATCAGTTATGAATGAATGTGTGAATGTGTTAACCAGTCAGTCATCAGTACATTTCACAAATTTGACTAAGTAGTATTTAGTGTAGTATGTAGTATGGCATTGTGTCCAATCTACACAACGCAATACATTTAAATGCACAAGTGTGCACAAATGCACAACTACTGACCTATGCAGCCTTTGCTGCCGTCATCACAGACATTCCAGAGAAGCTCCCGGTGGGCAGTGCTGATATCTGGCTGGACCAATTGTACGAGCTGGTTCCAGCAGGCCCGAGTCACCACTGGCTCCTCCTCGCCCTGTCTCTCCTGCAGCTGTCCAAACGCTCTCACCATCTTGTGTCTTTTGGTCCTGACCAGCTGCCGTACCTCTTCCTGTAGACAGACAATGGTAGAGAGCGGGTTATATAAAAAAGGCAGAAAAAAAAGCAGATGCTTTTATTCAAAGCGACTAACAGCAAGTACAAGGACAATCCCCCTGAGGCAAGTAGGGTGAAGTGCCTTGCCCAAGGACACAACATCACAGACACAGCCGGGAATCAAACTCGCAACCTTGCGTTCATGAGGCTCTGACTGGGTTCATCTGACTCTCCTGGGTTGGTGTGCTTTATTTACGTTTACATTTTTTTGTCATTTATCAGATGCTCTTATCCAGAAGAACTTAGTACAGGGACACCACCCACCCCCACGCCCCACCTTGGCCAAAAACACAACATCAGTTTGCCACAGCCAGGAATCAAACTCGCAACCTTCCAATCACGAGCCTGATGCCTTAACCACTCAGCCACCTGACTCCCTCTTTATGACATTGTTAAGCATGTGTTCAGTTTGCTGGCTCCTTCAATCACTCTGTGAATCATTCACCAGCCACATCAGCATCCACATTCTCCACATAACCAAGCTAAACCAAGTAGAGGAGCAGAGAAGTTCTTCACTCAACCTTTAGGTATTTCTTGTAGTTGTTGTAAACGACCGCCAAGAAGACAGACATGAAGATGTAGGTGTTGATGAGGATGTAAAGGATGAAGAAAACAGCAAAGAGCACATGGGAGTTGTATGCTGGCATCCTATAAGGATGTAAACAAGATGGAAATATCAGTGTTTTAAAACGCTACACGATGTCACTGAAATGGCAAATAAACAGATTTACTTGTACGTAATATCATCTCTCATTTTATAAACGAAAACATTCAGGTAAATTTGATACTCTTTCCCAATGCACTGTGGGTAGGTCCTGTTTTGTCCAAGCAAAATTATCATTAATAAACTGGCAGCAAGATATTGAAAATCCATAAACACTCACATGACATCAGGACTGTTAGCAGTGGTGACAAGCACATAAAGATCAAAAACTATCTCCAGATAGTTGGTGAAATAGGAGCTTCCATCAATTGTTTTCAGTTCCCTGGAGTGACACGTGGAAGCAGATGATCTGGTTTACATTAACTGCCACTATGCTAAGGTTGCTGTTTCCTCTGCAACGTACCAGCAGCTGTCTGCAGCAGATGTTAAGAACTGGTCCAGGGTCAGATTCTAGTGATCTGATCCTGTTCATAACTGCCTAATGAACTACAACTGAATGAAGGTCGGTATCTAGCTAAATATTTTATAGGATTTTTTTTCTTCTTTTTCTTTCTTTTTTAACACAATTTTAGTTGTTTTGAATGTTTAATCGTACTCTGAACTCTTGGTAGTGTTGTTTCTATTGGACTACAGAGACATTTTTGTTCATTTTATTAAATGGGTCCTGGCTCAATAATGATGCACATGTACTCAGAGGTTTGAAATACTGATGCATTAGATTTCAGTATTTAATTTTAATTTGAACATGTATACAACTGGCCTTCGCTTTGTTTTATGAGGTATGTTGGTGAGACTAACACCCATTTAATTCCTAAGAATAATCACAATTCAATTCAAGGAAATATTAAAACGTTGACAATTTCAGCACAATTCTGCATCCAAAATAGAAGCATCATTACAATGAAGCAAATTTATGGCATAAATAACATCATTCCATCACCCAAAAAATAATTGTTGAAGAATTGCAAACTCACCTTTTCCCAAACAGTTTCAGAGCCATAAGTGAAAACATGAGAAGACTGAACATGAAGAGCAGAAAGACGTACAGGATCTGTGGCAAAGCATTTCGAATGCTTCTGAATGCTCTGCGAAGCTGAAGGAAGAAGAGGAAGCAAGAGATTGATAAAGAAGACACATAATAATCCATTCGCAAACAGTTTAGAACAGGGGTGGGCAATCCTGGTCCTTGGGGGCCGCTGTCCTGAAGATTTTAGATGTTTCCCTGCTCCAGCACACCTGATACTAATCATCAGGCTTCCACAGAGCTTGATAATGACCCATTCATTAGAATCAGGTGTGCTGGAGCAGGGAAACATCTAAAACCTTCAGGACAGCGGCCCTTGAGGACCAGGGTTGGAAACCCCTGGTTTAGAAACTTAGCAAATTGGGACAAATACATCAGTGGTGTCAAACTCGTGCCATTGCGGGCCAAGAGGGTGCAGGTTTTCGCGTCAACCAAGCCCCTACACCAGCTGATTTCACTAAAGAGTTTCTCCACTTAGTGAAATCAAACTCATTATTGAAATCAGCTGGTGTAGAGGCTTAGTTGACGCGAAAACCTGCACCCTCTTGGCCCGCGATGGTATGAGTTTGACATCACTGAAATACATCTTCATTCTGTACAGTGACTACAAATGTAATATCCCATACTACTAATTACACATACAATCTAAAAATACGTAACAGGCTGTTTTGCTTTGAGAAATCAGCTCTGGAAAAAACAGACTTTTATCCAAAGTAACTTCCAAAAGAGAGCTTTACAAAAGAGTATTGGTTACTTGTCATGAAAATAAGATGAGCCCCAAACATTGTGAGTAGTCAAAACATGAAGTATAGATTGTGAGAAACCGAACATGTGCCAAAGAGAAGAACCATAAGAGCATACAGTTAAACAATTAAACAACATGAACCTCAAACGTGCAAGAGTGTACCTGTAGGAAATCAAGTCACAACAACACAAGCCAGTGACAGTCAGTGATGATTACCTGTCGTCCTTCAGTGACATTGACCAGAAGAAGAGGTCTCATAACTCTGGACCATCTAACAGCATAAAAGTTGGATGCTTTCAGTGCTCCATAAATAACCATGTCGACCATGGTGAGCTGAGAGGGGGGAATGAAAGGTCATTAAACTGGGTGGCTGTCTTTCTAAATGGAAAGTTTCAAAATGGTGGCAGATTTTGCATTTAGGAAATTGCTTGAAATGAAAAAGCTTTCTGAAATGCAATGTCATATAAAAACAATGAATCTGGGGAATGGCAATGCTCTGTCCTCTGACACATAATCTTTCTTTTACAGCAAACACATACAGTAAGCCACAGCCATGCTATTGGCAACGATCACTGTATGAAAAAATGCTGTGACAAACAACAGACGCTCTTATCCAGAGACTTACAGCAAATACAGGGACATTCCCCCCAGAGGCAAGTAGGGTGAAGTGCCTTGCCCAAGGACATAACTCATGTTGGCACAGTTGGGAATGAAACTGACAACCATTTGATCACTAGTCCGAGGCTCTAACCACTTAGCCACCTGACTCCTGTTGGCATGCAAGCAACTTAACTTTGACTTAAATAAATCATTCCCTCGTTCAGAGTAACAGAATTTAGAGTCAAAGTATTTCGCGAACAAGGAGAAAATTATTGGAAATGCTGACTCAAGAACAATCTAGGCTAAAGGTTGTTTCACAACAATGTGCTAAGCACTCCTCAGAACATTATCAAACATGTTTAATATTTACTTCAAAAATCCTATGCTGACAGCAAGTATTTGCACTAAAGGTGGAAAAAAACACTTGAGGAGTCTTACTGTTACTTTTTCTTACTAAAATGTATTGGTACATTTAAATCTAAAATCTCTCAGCTCCATCTAACCAGAAAGCTGTCAACACCCATACAATAGTGTCAGGTTGAACCTACTTTATTTTCCTATCTAATCTGAATTGCTCTTGGAAAGAAAAATACTACCAAAATGATGACTATGATGCAGATGTTCTTGGGGTCTTTCCAAAATTTTTGCCGGGGAATGACTCTGGCATAGTGGGTAAGACGAGCTGTAAAAGCCAGGAGACAAAGAAGCTCCACCAGCATGGTCACCTGTGGGCAGACAACAGCAAAACAAACAGGACTTCTTTCTGTTTAATTCTACATTTACATAGTGTAGGCTAGCTAACTCCCACAGAAATATTTCACACTTCGTCATACAATAATTATTAAAACTCAGTCCACAATAGAAACATTCTCCAATTACAGGGTGACACCAAAAAAAAAACGGTCATCACCAAAAAACTAATAACTTCCAAAATTGTATTTAGATCGACACAAAACTTTAGCTACATCAGGTCAAGCCTGTGTAGCAGACATCTCCAACATTTCAATTCTGTACAACAAAAACTCTCCAAAATGTGCTCTAAATGAGCGCCCTGGCGCTGCAGGCACATTCATCCGGCGGGCAAAGTTCTTGATGACCCTCCCGCATTCCTGCCCTGGGATCACTCTTATTGCTGCTGTGATAGCTGCCTTCAGGTCAGGGATAGTCTGGGGGTTGTTGCCATTTACCCTGTCCTTAAGCCAGTGGTTCTCAATCCTGGTCCTCAGGGCCCACTGTCCTGCATGTTTTAGATGTTTCCCCCTTCCAACACACCTGATTCAAATGAAGTGTCATTATCAGGCTTCTGCTGAGCTTCATAGTGACTCATTCAATTGAATCCGGTCTGTTGGAGCAGGGAAACATCTAAAACATGCAGGACAGTGGGCCCTGAGGACCGGAATTGAGAACCACTGCCTTAAGCTATCCCCAGAGATAAAAATCTGGGGGGTTCAGGTCCGGGGAA
This sequence comes from Neosalanx taihuensis, assembly GCA_030340665.1. Classification (NCBI taxonomy): domain Eukaryota; kingdom Metazoa; phylum Chordata; class Actinopteri; order Osmeriformes; family Salangidae; genus Neosalanx; species Neosalanx taihuensis. The sequence continues at coordinate 7,762,020 of CM059314.1, forward strand.
TGCTGCGACCACTCCGGGTCACACCTGCGGCTGATCATTCGGTCAGGGAAACGCTGCTGTAGCCATGCCAATGATTCGTTTAAGGTGTGGGGGGGTGGCACCATCCTGCTGAAACCACTGGAGGACCCTGACGACTCCTCTCCGTCGACCAAGTGCTGTCCAGAACTTGCCAAACTTTCAAAAGTTATTCCAGTTTAGGTGATGACGGGTTTTTTTTCTTTGTCACCCTGTACTTATATTTATCTTAATGATTATTTAAAATGACATTTGTTCAAAGGATTGATTGGAAGTGCTGTATGTATGAAACATGATTGCACTGTACCCATATTGGTACAGGGATGACAGCAGGGTCCTCAAAGACAGCCAAAGACAGGTCAACAACAATGAAGGTGTAAACCAACAACTGGAAGCCCCAGTGGTTATATAGCATGTAGAGCCTGGGTAAGAAGACAGAAAATTATATTAGTTAGGCCTTTTCAAAACTGATCATGCAGTGTATTCTAATAACCCACAACAAAACGGAAACGGATTGAAACGGACCCAGAAAAGATTCCCTACCTCACAGCTTGGGGTGTTGTGTCAAAAAAGATGTTTCTGTTGTACTGAGCGTCCGACACGTACACAGCGGCGAGGTCAAAATCCTGCCAAGGAATAGTAGAAAGAAGACGTTTGATTTGCGTTGAAATTGTGAGGATGCTTTACTTCAACTGATACAAAGATTATGGTTAAAGCCACCATTGAGCAAAAGTTTTTTTTTCCGTTCAGACAATGTTAATAGATGTTTAACGTATGCACTCACAAACCGGATGGAATGCATTTAAAAACAATGTTATTATGTGTCATCTATCACACATGATGAAGTTTCCAGCAGGTTCCATGACAGCAGACTGTGCGCGTGACTCGTCCGCCTAAAGTTTTATTGCAAATCTCAGACTTGATACAAACAACTAAAAACTGGAGAAGAACAGCTTGACATGCTGCAACCACATTTACTTTGAGAAGATTTTTCCCTCTTTCATTTGGTATCGTCACTTGGTGACGAGTGAACGCCAGAAATTGATTCAATGCATCACTTACATCCTTTGTTTTTCCACTCAAGTTTTCAAATGTTTTTTTCCCGTTCGTCAATCCCGTGACGTTTTCTGGAGCTTCTTCTTGATCATTTTTTTCTTTTCCTGACTGAGACATTGTTTGAAGCGAAACACTTTTCTTACATGTGTCTTTTCACTTTCTATATAGCTAAACTATTTACTCACACAAACACGATATCCCTGTGCCCAAGAAGGAAGATCGTTTCCAAACTTTTTCGTTTAGTCAGCAGCATCCGTTAGATTCCTCTTGATGAATTACAGACATTCCCAAAGAATTGGCAGCAACTTTAGCATTATGTCCTACAGATCAGAAAGGCAGCATTTCCAAGTTATTCCCAAATTCTTCTGAAATGCAATGCCATGATTTTTGTGCAGTCATGTGACAGAAATCTAGCGGAAATGGAGACAAAAGCCGAGAGGAAACCTTTCTGACCTGACTTGGCATTATAGTGAAGACGTTAGTTAATGCATGAGGTGGTCATACTGAGTATACCTGCCCTTGTGCACTTGATGTCATGCAAATGAGTTTTCAGCGTCCCACATTTACGTTAATAGAACATATTATATGCATATACAACCACATTGCGTTAAAAACATGAAGACAATAAACAACCAACAAAGAAACTCACCCAAACATCTTTTAAAAAACGTATTTACTTGTTTTGAATAGAAAGACTTAACATTCTTATGGTCGCAGTTTTGAAAAAGTCGATTTTATATGCAAAACAAAATCAAATGATAAATGTATTCACATTCAATAATAGGGTAATAGTTGACAGTGTACATTGTGCTCATTAAAAAAGGTGTCAAGCGTTTTTTGGGGGGGTGGGAGGGGGAGGGCATTAAACAGCATGATTTAGAGTTTTGGAAAAAGGCGAATCAACCACTAAAAACATGTTGTCATAAGTACAAAGACGTTTCAGATGTCTTGCGTAGAGAAAATCCATATAGAAAACACCAGACTACAGCATGTTTGATTCAAATCTCGAGGGATAAAGTCCCAACCTGTAACAAGTACAGCACTGATATTTACTCGCATTTTGAAATGTAACAAATGTATTGATTTTGTTTAAATATTTCAAAGTATGCCATTAGACCCACACAGTAGATCTAGGTTTGATCTGTATGGGGTAGCAACATCTTTCTGCACAGTGGGTAATGGATGCCAGTCAAAAAACAAAGACCCTCTAGACCAGTTGTCAATAATCCTGGTCCTGAAGGGTCGCTGTCCTGAAAGTTTTAGGTGTTTCCCTGCTCCAGCACACCTCCACAGAGCTTGATAACGACCCAACATCTAAACCCTTTAGGACAGCGGCCCTCGAGGACCAGGATTGGTGACCCCTGCTCTAGACTTTGGAGCACTGGTCACTTCATGTAGTAAGATTGATAACAAGCTACCCACCTTCCCTTTCAAAAAGTGTGGTGGACACTGGCAATATTGCTGACATTATTGTCATCATCACAGGTCTACATTAGTGCAAAAGGTAAAGAACAGAGTGATTGTTTTCCGAACAGCCTGCTCACAGAAGTCTAGGCCTAGATGGGTTGGCGCGTACAGAGGAGTAGGCACCGATATGGGTGATGAGGTTGGGTTCGAGGCTGTGACCTCTCTCCCCAGGTATGGTCCTGGCCATCTGATAAAGGACCATATCCTTAGCATTGCCCTTGATGCAGAATGATCCATCGAGGTAATCTGCTGTTCTGAGAGAGGCGTTTCCAGGATAGAGCATCGCAGGGGTGCAGCACTCAGTGGCAGGTGAAACAGCGTAGAGGTGGGGGGATATTCGGCGGACCTCCAGGAGATAATGCCTGCCGATAAGCTCAACAGCAGCCATGAAGTACAAGGTAAAGAAAACAACATGGCTGATCGAGAAAGAGAAGGAGAAGGAGAAAGGGTTACAGCACAGCAACATCAGGAGGATAAACGTGGCCCCCACTATTCCCAGTCCGATCCATTCCAGGATACGATATGGTTCTGGGTTCCAGTACCGTTGCAATCTCTCGGGATGATAGAGCTTAACATAAAGGGTGTGGAGGGCAAACTGTCGTGAAAGCAAGTTCTTGACCACAGGGAAGAAGTCTCTTTGAGGTAAGGCATCGTCCTCAATGACAATGACATTTTGAGGTCGCACCAGCTCCCATCCTTTTCTAAGGCAAAAAACGTAGTCTCTTTTCTCCCGCTCGAAGGTGTTCACGGGACCCCTGTTTCTCCACTTCTCCTCCGCGGAGCGTCTCACGACCCGGAACTGGCTCTCTAGTAAGGCAGCATCCTCGTTGTCAAGGGGACCACTTTCCACGTCGCACACCAGCACCTCCGCGCACTGTTTCTGCCCCCTACAGGTTCTCAGGAGACCGGCAAGGCGTTGCATCACCTGAAGCAGGTAGTGGAAATCGCTCCCTTCTGTTCGCCTGGCTGTAACCACGGTGACCAACAGCTCAGGTTCCTTAGCGATGTCTTTGAAGTGGGAAGAGGACTTTGTAAAACTGTTCTCCCAATAACGCAAAGCATTCTGGCCCCTTTCGTAACTCTGCTGTAGCACGTCATCGCTCATCGAATCCAAGTACAGCGATTTCATGAAATAATATGAATACAGCAGTCTGTGGCACACAAGAGGCAGAATAATGCAAAAAGTGAAAACAGTGAGAACTAGTGCCTGAGCAACAGGGCTGGACCAACGCAAATGCTGGCTGGCAATGGCTTTCCAACGAGGCATTTGTGAAGGATTAGAATATGGGTATACAGACTGACAATAGGATAAAAGTTATTAAGGTTATTAAATTATTATTCAGTGCATTACTCTGTGACTTACAAGTAGACATTAGTTTACGAAAATGGTTGGGCAACATTCCATTTCCTGGATATGTAAAAAGGCGTTTGCAAATCATAGGCTTATATGGTTGTGAATGACTAACGATTAGAAGAAAACACAGGCATAAAGGAGAGTTACAGAATATGGAGTTGGGCTTTTAAGAGTGTCCAAAGGTTGAAATGAGGGATGGGTGTAAAGTTTCCATCTTCAGTTCCACTGCCGAATCCCAGACGCTGTTGTTTCCATGAGGCGGTTATATATCCGTGTCCTCCCTGAATCTGTGAAATGACAATGGACACAGTTATTCAATTACATTATTTTACATTAGATGAACTGTAGCTCAACTGTTGCCATTTCACGTTTTTGCATCGATGTCCATAAACCCCAAATAACTCCGTGAACACGGCTTGCTCAACACCCAGTAGGAATAAGGTTCTCAAATATGTTTCCGACATCTCATTGTTTAACTTGATATGTATGCTTGTAGCAATGAGAATGTAGGATAAATAACATAAACGCTAATTTTACCGCTCCTCTCGTCTAAATAGCTCGTTACTTCTGACACACTTTTGCATATATGGCGATTCAGCAACGCGTTGAGAGTAAATCGTGTCAACAGAATGAAACACAGGCTACAGTAAATAAGCCATAAAGCCTCTCTGAAGACATTTAGTGAATATAGTTTAGGGTAAAACATGGAATCTTGGCTAACTGGATCTAATCGAGAGCACAAAAACATAAGGAACATTGCTCACCTCATCTATGGTTGCTGGCACTTTCCTTCCTTCCAGTAAGGGATTTTACGGTCGAAAAGGCGCAGCCATTCTACCGTATTGGTTGGAATAGTAAAATGATGTTTTTAAATGTCTATAGTAACACATTTTGTCACTAGATGTCAGTGTTTAATATGCCCGTATGTCATTTCTGGATATCTAATAACTGAGAGTTGGCAAATCTGTGTAGATCATAAGCAGATGATCAGCAGCCATGTTTATGACATTAATGACCCACTAGTCAAATTAAAACAACAAGCATAAGGCCTGAATCAGACAAGCTTTACCTTCGGTATAGTCTGTTTTAGAGTACAGGTCACCTGCAATTATTCTGTCATGTTTTGTGTGGTGATGAGTATCTGGCAGTAATAGCCACTAATGTGGTGTTACGAGTTTAAACTTCCATTGAAACAACCCTTATTATTAGGGGAGGTTTTAAACCCTTAGGGAGGGGGGTTCTAAATGTTATTAGGGTGGTGGACCCCAAGCGCACAAAACACAAACTAACTTAGCGATGAGGTATGGTTTGATAAAGGTTTGAATGCCTGGGTTATTGCAGAGTGGGGTGGCTGGGACAAAACAGGTGGGCCAGGCAGGGTAGACTGCAGGCTGGGTGGCAAGGTTGGCTGATGATCCTGGAGACACAGGTACAAAAAGAAAGTTACCTAAATAAATGATGATATCACAAAACCCATTTAACTGACTATATCAGTATTAACTGAGAGAATGGCTACTAAGGTGTACGAAACTATGATACGGTGACGCATCATTACCAGATTTGATCCACTGCAGGGCTGAATATGGGAGACAAGGCTGGGGCAGGGAGTTGGGGATATGGGAACCGGAGACCATGGCCACACCCACTACCAGGAAGACACAGAAATAAACCAAAAAACACGACTGGGTAGAGGGCATGACCCTAAACCATTAGGGGAGGTTCTAAACCATTTCAAATGGGGAGGGGGAGTAGTTGTAATCTTAGAGAGGCCAGTTACATTCAACGTTATTAGTTGTCTGCAGAGCATTGAAGGCATCGCTCCAGCTTACATTACATTAGTCATTTAGCAGACCCTCTTATCCAGAGCAACAGAGAGACGTTCCCCTAAGTAGGGTGAAGTGCCTTGCCCAAGGAAACAACGTCATGTTTGCGCGGCCGGGATTCGAACCTGCAAACTTCCGATCACCAACCTGATTCCCTAACCGCTGAGCCACCTGACTCCTGCTTGTTATGAGGAGCCAAATAGCTCATTGGTAGATTCTTTTAAAATGGTTTTCTGAAAGCAGTCTAGCCCATATCTGATGAATGCATTCCTGCATCTTTCTTATCTTCCCTGGTTACATCTTCTTGGGTTCAGTGACCGTCTGATTGATAAACGTGACTCAGACGTCATTCGAGACCAAAAGACAGATAATCAAAGTCGTGATTGTGGGGTTGAGGGAAACGCTGAACCAGTAACTAGTCCTAATACATTCCAGAAACCATATTTGTGTTTTCTCAGAAGAGAATGTTCCTTCACACCCATATACGCATGTACATTCAACCATCGCCCTCGCTGTGCCTTGCAGGATTTAATTTAATCAATGTAAAAATCCAGTTTGTGCGGACAAACAACCTATTTAACCTTGCATGACACTCACATTATCCTTCTACAAAATACATCAAAAGGTCTTACAGATGTGCCTTTTTAGATACTTCTGGTTCTTACGTATAGGGGCTACAAGGTTTGTATAGACATACATTTTTATATATAAAAATGTTTAGAAATGTAATCCGTTGGGCATTATCATTTTATAGCCAGTCAATCGAAACCAAAATCAATTATCAGGTGCCAAACTATTATCTGATTATCTGAACTCAGCATGGAGACAATAGAAAGGATAACATGGAAGAAGAAAAAAATACAACATTTTGTCAAGGATTGGGTTACATCACTTTGTTCAGAAACCGGATCCCATAGAAACGGTTGACAGGCAGAAAAAGTGTCCCGGTGACACAGAGACAGGGTGGAATGTGACCTTCTGCATTGTTGGTACAGAGATGGTGGCCACTTGTGATCCTGTAATGGAGACAATGAAATACATGACATAATTATACCTCAACTTGGCATAGGAAAGACAACTGCACTGGTGAACCAGTCTAGTAGGAGTACATGTCACCTCAGATACAAGCCATGCACAAAATATGGCCTATATGTTCTGAGGAGGACATTTATACACACATTATGAAACTGAAGACACAACCCCAAACCATTTAAAAAGAAGAAGTCATAATTAGGTTACTGATATATGGTAGTTATTGTGCTAACGCAGTGGCTACATTCACCATGGAGAACAGATAATGTGACACAACAAGGTAACCGGATCTTACTTTCCAATTGTCTAAGGTGTTTGTCTCAAAGAGTCAAGCTGATGACTCATCCTCATCCTGCCAAATTAGGGCTGTTGTTGCCATGGCGTTAAGGCGGCACAGACAGCACACTTGTGTTGACTGTCATGCACACAGTTTACTGTGTCAGACGCAATGTTGTTGTTTTTTTTCGCAGTTGGTTGTGATGGTGGTATCACAACACAAGCTTGGAATGAGAAGCTTCCACTGTATCAGTATTTTCACATCTGACATTTTAAACCTGTTTGTTCCATTTTTTAATTAATCTCTCCTTCAATCTCTCTGCAAAGTGTCCTTGTACAACGCAGATTATTTGCAAGCATGTTTTTGCTACAAAGGGAAGAGTTGCTGTTATAAACGTAGGGATTTTAATTACAACAGATGCTGGATGCTTAAAAACCAAGAGGGAAAAGTTCATATAGGTTGTCGTTCATTTTATTTCATTTTTAAATAGCTTATGTACCAAATACAGTATATGACAGTATCAATATTCTGCATGACTGAAGAAAAGGTTACAGTAAATTATATACATTTTTATACAGGAAATCATGTTATAGGAGAGCTGTATATTCTGTCTATACTGTTCATAATATGTATATTCTGAGTATACCCATATTATTATATTCTGTTGTTAATAACTGTTTTGCACTTCTGGTTGGATGCTAACTGTATTTCGTTGCCCTGGACTTGTACCTGTGTAATGACAATAAAGTTGAATCTAATCTAATCTAATCTTTACACTGCTCCTGTTGACACACATATCATGTAGCTTTTTGGGAAGGTAGCAAACGTTCTTTCATAAGAAGAAAGTGTCGTTTGTATGCTTTCATCTGAATTTGTTCTTCTCATTTGTAGGACATCGGATCAATTGACTTTCAGCAATAGTTAAGGCAAACATCAGGCTCCAGGAAGATCTCTCAGTACTTTTTGTCAATGTCCTGTGTCTCCATGTTCCCTGTGCTCTTTACCAAGGATCAGAGAAAACTAGTGTGAACATGAGCGCACATCAAACATTAAACTGCAATTTCCTAGGAACCAGTTTCACAAGGCAAGGTCTTGTCTAAAGGATTTCCTTATACATGCCATTAATAATGGTTTTCTCTCTGTGGACGTTGCTACTTGACTTTGAGGAAGGCTAACCCATCCTGGACAATATTAACCACATACAGACGCGGGATCACATCAGAATCAGAATGAGAATTTGTTTTTATTTGCCGCTGCACAAACACATAATTTACTGTGGCTGGATGGAGCAAATAAAGAACATATATGAAACTTAGATTAGAAATAAAAAGTAGTCAATAGCTGTACAGAAAGGGGTATATAAAAACTATAAATAGTATAAAAAGTAGTAAGGAGTATATGGGTGAGAACGGATATATACTACAGGGGGAGGGGGGAGTATGTACACAGTAGTGCAATTGCTCAAAGTGATCAAGTGTCAAAGTGGCTTGTACGAAAGTGGCTTGTGCAGAGTGCAGTGGGATTGACTGGATGGGGGGTGGGGGGGTGGGGTGTTGATTGTTAGTCCCACAAAACCCATTTTCTATACAACTGTTGCACAATATGGTTGTTAATAAAGTATGAGGGGGAAAACCTCAATGAACAAACAATGTTTAATACAGCACACAGTAGGGTGAACACTGTGGATCTGCACACATCACACATTGGTTGTGCATAAAGTTTGAGTTGTGGTGGTCATTTTACTTTCCTTTGCCTTTAGACTTGTCATGAGCTACAACTTAATTGTGTATTGTGTAATTTAGATCATTAAATAGAACAGTGTTATAAAACTAGAATTATTGTAGTTGTGGCCTGTCATTGACAAAGCTGAATGCAGTCTATATGAGTGTCCCAACATGTGGTAAATCCATTTTCGAGGGTGCGGTGGTTGATGAGTCAACCTGGTCAAAAATTCATACGGTTTCCACAACAACTCTAAACGAACTTCAGAAAAAAATATTGATGACCGATAACATGTGAAACAACAAAAGTGTTCATTTCTTCTACGGGTGTGTCGTGATGGTAAAGCAGGTTTTTCTAGTCTGTAATATCTTAAGACGTGAGCACCTGTTCAACCGTTAGTTCATTGAGGTGTGGAGACAGGAGCAACATGGCCTCCAATACTGCCACTGTAGGGAATCTGCCGAGTGGAGCAGGAATATGCACAACTATTCCAGACATACTTTACGTACCGGAGCTTGTAAGTTGTTTTTAATTTTAATTGTACGTATGGCTATATTTGGCACCAACTTGATTATATTCGCAATTGTGGAAGTTCTTCAACAACGGATTTCTTTCTTCTGAGAAACGTTAAATTAAAATGGTCAATGTGACTTTTCACCCTACGACAGTTTGGTTTTGGTTCAGGCCATAGGTATGATATTTTTTCCGCGATTGATATTTAAACCTCGAGTTGTTCCACTGCAAATGTTAGATCTAACAATGTAGAGACACTGACAGGCAGCTCACACTAACGGTCAAATATGTAATCTGGTAATGATGGATGAACAAGCGATAGCGTTGAAAAACAGTCAGTCAAATCGTAAAGTCATCCTTTGAAACTGATGAATGATTTCTGGTAAAATAGTATGTGCTTTGTTTTTGTTTTTGCAGAACATTTGGTTTGCTTGGATCATTTATATATATATATATATATATATATATATATATATATATATATATATATTTTAAAAAACCTGCATAGTATCTTTAAGTACGTGTACGATGCCACGAATGCATGCAGAATACAGTAGATTATATGCAAATGACATACAGAGTGTAACATGTTCATGTCAGGAGGTGATGGGGGAATCAACCTGTAGGGACAGCAGTGCATTAGTGCGATATATCAGAATGGTCTGTAAACTACAAATTAAATACAAAAACATCTCAATGGAAATATATCATCAGCAAAGATTATTTCTAAATAACATTCTAAATTCTAACTGGGCTTAAATTTGGTGTGGATACCAGGATAAAGGAAATCTAAACCATGTTAATGTACACTTCAGTGGTTGCAATAATTATATGTTCAGTCCCATTATAGTTGCAACAGAGTCAGGCTAGTAATCAGACTCGAGGTTCCCGGTTCGAACCTTGGCTGTGCCAACATGATGTTGTGTCCTTGGGCAAGGCACTGATAGGTCTGATAAATTACTAAATCTAACTAAAAAAACGTCTTCTTGTTCATCCTTGTATGTTTTGCCTGGCTGTGTTTCAGATCTTCGGGGGCCTGGTGTGGATCTTGGTGGCCTGCACTCTGGTGGTCCCAGCTAACCCCCAGGGCTGGGTGATGTTCGTGTCAGTCTTCTGTTTTATCATGACCTTCATCTGGCTCTTAGTGTTTGCTTGCGGCGGCCATCACAACAGTGGGAAATGGGCTGCTGCGGTAAGACTGCCGAGATACTGATCGTCACAGTATGTCTTTGACCTGCTGTTAATATTAACACTTGTGTTTCGCCATGTCGGGCCTTTACCTTCAACTTCAGCACAGTAATAGTAATGACGCCATGATAACGTGGGGCAGTGCATTGTTTTCTAGACAGAAGAAAAACAAAGGCAATTTCAGGGGATCATTGTTCAGTGTGTCAGTTGTCATCTACAAGCCTGGCGGTTGAAAAGAGAGAGAGGCGATATACTTGAAAACAGATCCACAGTTATGTCTTCATTCCTTGACCCAGAACGCTTTAGTTTCAAGCACTTTCATTTTTTCCATGTCCGATTCCCACAGATAGTTTTTTTTTTCTGCCATTTCCTCATTCTTTCTGTTTTGTGTGGCTTAGGACTTTGTTTACCACGGCCTGGCTGCTTTCTTCTATCTCAGTGCTTCGGTTGCACTTGCCAAAGTGACTCTGGAGATGAAAGATCTAGTCTTCAAAAACTACCAACTTGACATCTCGGCAGTGGTAAAGTATTTTTAATAAAAATGTGTGACAAGTGCTGCTAGGAAATTTGAAGTCAACCTTAAAAATCCCACAGTATTTTGTTGAAGGAGATCAAACTAATTAATGTTTTCAATCATTACTGCTACTATGAATTTGTGAGTGCCAGCCAAGTGTTTTTTTTAATGAACCCTTTTCTCTGTCTTTTAAAGGTGTTTTCATACGTGGCTACACTCCTCTACTTCATTCACACCATCTTATCAGCTATCAGATGGAAATCTTTCTAGAATGAGAGCCCACACCAAAACAATGGCTGCTCTTGGTTATGTCACAAACCACTGGACATCCATGGAAGATTTGAAGTGAAGGGAAATGTTCCGAACAACATCCTCCAAAGTTCATGGAAGATCTTTCTGTCTATACAGCCCAGTTAGATTCTTCAATGTTTACCAACCTGAACATATGGCATGTAGACTGAACATAAATGACACCATTAATCAACCTGTGGATCACATGATGATGGCATCACAGGTGTAATGTCCAACCATGGGCCTCTAACCCTATGACAGTTATGACACTAAGAGGCTGATAGCTCGTTCACACCAAGAATGATAACCAGAACTTTACAGATACAGTTATATATTTGAAACAATACCAGAGTCCACACCACAGTGATAATGATAACTATGCTGTTCATTGATATTGTTGGGATCACTTTCAAAACTTTTTTTCTTCAGTTGAAGAACTATGAAATACTGACAACCAATAAGTTCTCATCATTGTCCTTACTTGCTTGTGTACTTGCAGAATACTGCCAGCACACTTCTGACCTTGTTTTCATAACTCGAGTAGTTGTCATGACGCTCTATGAAATCTGTTATGATGACAGTTTTGGTAAGATGAAGGGTACTTAAAATGTATTAATTACCTTGTGGTTACAGGAATATAGGATTGTACTTTTCAAAATTTAACAAGAGAATTTGCAACTGAACTTTTTGTATTTTTATAGTTTTCAGTAACCAGAAAGATTTTACAAAACTGGAATATAACATAAAAAAACGTATTCAAATGGTTTTCTTTTTGCTTGTTTTATATTTTCTTGTTACTTGTTACTATTTTGGAAACTGCATAAAAACCCAATGCTGTGTTACAATAAAGATATTTTGAAATGTTGAATATGGATGCATTTTTATATCCTGTAATTGAGCTTTTCACAATTATAAAGGAGTTGTATGTAACATAAGATAAGAAAATCATCCTTTCATCCTGCTGCAGTCCACAACAGCAGCAAGATACAGTACTGCACAGAGTGGCAGGGTAAAATATACAATAAAGAAGATACAATAGAATACAATATAGAAAATGTTGTTATTGCACATAAAGAACATTAGAGAATTATGGACATTGTACGTTGTACATAAGAACAACAAGACCACCATGGGGGAATATTGCACGTTGACCGTAAGAACAACAACAACACTAGGAGGAATGTGGCACGTAAAGTAATATTGCATAATAGTATAATAATATTGAACATAGTAGTGGCTATGGACAGCAGTGTTTATTGAACAGTCTGATGTAGGATTGTGTATTGCACAACCAATACAAATAACTTGTACAGGCATTTCGTAGAAGGTAGTTAGGTATAAACAGCAAGTAGGATTTAATTTACATTGGGATGAAACCTGGTTTTGAAGCTTATTCATTTTTTATTCACTGCGAAGTGAATCAGCCAAGGAAGAATGAAGCTTCATTCAAAGTATGTTATTTATTTATTTCACATGAATGAACATCTTGGTTCTCATTAGTTCTAATTAAACGTCTGTCTACCCTGATACTGGTGTTGTACTCTCACTGATGTACTGATGTTGCCATTATCAGATGTAAAAGCATTTAAAGTATTAAGTGTTGTAAGTCAAAGATGCATTTCTTAGATAAAATAAAAACAAATAGATCCAAATAGGGGTAGTGACGGAGGACATATTTTTTACAGTTCCTTCTTAGCAAAAATATCAAGGGAACCCAAATTTTGTTTCATACTAAATGTTCAAATGAATCTGAGTATTAGTTAGGGTTAGTCTGCCAACATGCCTGCCAACATGGCTGTGAAGGTTTTCAAATCTTCAGGATGTAATAAGGTAGTTTTTCTATGAGTGTTTTAGATTTCGTATTTGAAGCACTTGACTACAGTTCAAGAGATAGCATGTTCAAAAAGATTCTAATGTTTTGATCTTGGACGAAATTGTGATAAATACAGTACAGTGTTATTCTCAGACTAATCATCATATTTGAAATCCATATAGCAGATGAACAAATGTAATTAAAACATTTATTGCCAAGTGCAAAAGGGCTTCTTCAGGGCCAGTTCAGTGACTGTCAAAGTGTTTATGAACCATCTTTCAGGTTTTTCCTAGAAGGAGAACAAGTGTGCTGGTAGTGTATAAGCAGTACTGGGTACAGGCATAGTCTAAACCCACAGTTCTCAATACTCCTAGGTGAACTTCATTCCCTATTGATTGAGTGGGGGTGGGGGAGAGAGGAAGTTGTGGACCATAAGAAGAAACTGGAAAAACAACTCTACGAAGTGCGTAGCATAAACACAGGTGCTGTATTAAGCATTGAGCTGGTGTACGTGTGTAAACTTGTGTTTCCTGGATGTGTGTGTACACAGTTTCAGGCATACACAACCTGAAAGAGAACACATCCATTCAGTCTCATACTGATACACAAACTTACACACGTACACACGTACACACGTACACACACACACACACACACACACACACACAAACACTCCCAAAGAGAAGATTAGACGGACCAGTGGCGAGAGGTGAGTGAACTGTATCTGGTATCCATAATTCATGGCAGAAGGCAGGTGGCGATGATGCGTAACTATGTCCATGAAACTGTAGAGTAACCATGGCCTTGGAACACCGCTGGAGGAGAAGAAGTCTTCCTTTATTTCTTTATCTGGATCCTCATTAATGTTCAGCTGAGCAGCAGCAGGGTCCACAAACAATGTAAAACTAAACTAACACCACAAGGGGTGGTTTACACAGTAACTTCCTCCACAAACGTTTTAAATACATTCAGTTAATATTTACATTACGTAATATGTAGTGTCAGGGGAGTCGTTAGCGTCAGTGTCAGGGGCTTTTGAAGCCCCCCTAAAATGTTCTTCAGCCCCCCTAAATAATTCTTGGGATTATTATCGGGCCCGCCGAAGAAATACGATAATTATTAACAATATTTTATTTCGAAAAATTACCGGATGCTCTCGGTTAAATGTCGGTCACTTGAGCGTCAAAAATGTAACCCACAAATTTGAAAACGAGTAAAAAACGGACGTCTTTGGGAATCCAATCTGGAGGCTGAGGCAGGGGTGGCAGGTGACTCACTGGGGTCTGGAGGCTGAGGCAGGGGTGGCAGGTGACTCACTGGGGTCTGGAGGCTGAAGCAGGGGTGGCAGGTGAGTCCCCCCCCCTGGGGTCTGGAGGCTGAGGCAGGGGTGGCAGGTGACTCACTGGGATCTGGAGGCTGAGGCAGGGGTGGCAAGTGTCTGGTGTAATGTCCTCCCACAGATGTCTAGAAGTTATAGGCCAGAGTATCCACATGGATGTCAGGTCCTAATAGACTCCAGACTTCTCAGAACAGAGGCCCTTGTGACAGTAAGAATGTGCTACAATATGGTTCAAAACAAGCTACAGGAAGTTATTAAACCACCCATTGTCACTAATTCAGTTTGTGATAGGTAAAAGTCTTTGTGTATCTTTATTTGGACTGAAAAAAGCATTTGGCTCTCCAAAATTGGACTTGTCTCTACCCAATGTGATCGTTTGAGGTTTATCTTCTTAAGCAAGAAAACACTTCAGCGTATTTCTGTTGAACATGTGATGTGCTACTGGAGAAGAGAGTTCAAAGTCTATCACTGTTAGGAGTCTGTTCTGAAGTGAAGTTAATGCACCACCATGTGTTTGACTTGCTACATTACATAGAGAAGGAAAGAATAGAGATAATACTGTTAGTGTGGATCAGGAACATTTCTCATAATTTCTGCAGTAACACCACAGGATATCCATCAAGATTCAAGTTTCAGGTTTGTCATTTCGAAGAAGTACAAGAACATGTACAGAACAAGTGCAGAACAGGTACAGAACAGGTACAGAACAGGTACAGAACAGGTACAGAACAGGTACAGAACAAGTGCAGAACAGGTACAGAACAGGTACAGAACAGGTACAGGACAGATACAGAACAGGTATAGGACAGGTACAGGACAGGTACAGAACAGGTACAGAACAGGTACAGAACAGGTACAGAACAGGTACAGATCAGGTACAGAACAGGTTGTAAATAAACAATGAAACCTTTAATAAGCCGGTCATTATTCAATATGAGACCCTATTGTACTGATTCTACTCAAACTACACACTGAACATTTGGGTTATGCTTTGAAAACTAGGTGAAAAAATGAAGAAGTCCTTTTAACTGTGATATTCTACTGTGTATTCTAATATGAATATCTCAAAAATATTCTTTAATATCTCAATATTATACATCATGGGGAGTCATGTGGGGCAGTGGGTTAGGGAATTGGCTTAATAATCAGAAGGTCCCTGGTTCGAAACCTGGCTGTATCAACATGATGTTCTGCAAGGCACTTTGGTAAATGTCCCTGTACTTTCTGTAAGTTACTCAAATGACTAAATGTAAATTAAAATATTGTAGTTGGGCAATTATATATACAGGGTTAACTGCAATTGAGACACCACAGATTTTTGGAGTTATTTAGATCTGTACACAGGTTTGTCTTGTGGCTCACCAGATACAGTAAATATAGTATGTATAATAGTATGTGTACTACATAGGTTGGCAAGTCCATCCCAGGTCCTTTACTTCATTTCATAATCTCTCTCTCTCTCTCTCTCTCTCTCTTATTTTCTTTCCCCTCCACAGTATCTCTGTCAAATATAGTTTGAGTATAGTATGATGCGATAAACATTATGTACTGAATCTAATGTCCCCCCCCCCCCCCCCCCCCCCTACAAACTTCACCAACAACCAGCAACACCGAAAATAGCATTGCTTTCCACCAACCAAAGTCTGTGAATCTGTAGTTTTACAGCCAATGGGCAACTGACGTTGAACTGAACGGAAGCAGACCAATTTGTGCAATGTCATCTGCAATGATGATATAACACCCCCCCACCCACCCCCCACCAAATGGTCTCTTCAAATGTCTCTTGTCATGACAGACCTACAATGTGACAGCTGTATTTCAACTCCTCGATGAGTATGTCACTCCTCAACAAAGTTGGTCTGGTTACATCACTGTTATTCACTTGCACTGTACACTTCACCTCACGTAATTGTGTCCCTTAAAAAAGCTTGAAGTTCTAGTTATATTTTACTACATTTATCATGCAAAACATCTCGAGAATGATCTCAAACAATTCTAAACAAGGAATGATTAAGTGAAATGGTGTTCATCAGTGAAATTATCTGTCTTGTATATTGTGCTGTACTAGTGTGCTTCCAAACCAGCACAAATAATGTGCATGAACACACTTGGTTAAGCGCTTTCTGTTTTTGATGATAATAATGTAAAAAATAAGACAAGTTGAATAATGTATCAGCTTTTTTATGCATTAATTTAATACCTGATGATAACAGATGCCAATTAACAAGTACACTCTTTAAAAAACATGCAGGCAGGTTGATGACTATTGAAGATTTGCCAAGACATTTGAAGACAATTGTGTAACACCTGTTGACGGCAACTACTAAGAACATGAATTTGGGCAGTAACAGATCAACAACACTTTTTTTCGAGCAGAGAGTGTTTTAAGGAGTCACATGGTGGCGCGGTAAGGGCATTGTCCTCATGATACGAAGTTGGTGAGTTCAGTTCTTGGCTGTTGCTTTTTGACGTTGTGTCCTTGGGCAAAGCACTTCACCCTATCGCAGATGGATTGTACTGCGCTTTGGATAAAAGCGCCTGCTAAATGAATATTTATCATTAAAGTATTCTTGATATCAGCAGTGGATTCGTGTTCGAATCCCGTTAATTCCACCAGATGATCTCTGACAGATACCATCTTCTCTGTTCAGACTAGCATATATGCTATTCTCATTAAAAAATCTATATTATTTTCCAAAAGGTCTGGATTAGTAAACTCGTCAAACGAATTGATTATTTGGAATATAGAAAGAGAAGACAAAGGGCGAGCCCGTTCTTTTCCCCTCTTAACGAAATGGTTTCTTCCGAACCTCTTTCAAGTATGAGCAATTTGCAGTGATGATGCAGCGCCATTAGGGTCTGGAGCGGTCATCTCTAGACACCTACTGTAGGACAATGAACAGCAGGCGAGGTGTGCGAGGAGGCTTACTGGATCCCATCAACACCTCTCAGTCAGTCCACAGCCCTCACACCCCCTAGTTGGGCACGGCTGACAAATGAAGGGATCCAATGGAATGTCACCAAATATCACCCCCCCCCCCCCCCCATTTCTTTCTTAGCACTTGGACCCTACCTATGTCATTCCAGTGTTTAATCTCACTGCAGCTTTAATTAACTTCCAACTGTGACAGAATAAAATGAGTTGAAGGCGCCCCTGAGAGAAAAGATTCAGTTTGACAGCCGACTCAGCTTTTACATTTGCTAGAAGTCTGGGATTTTCATTACCATGAATTATCAGAGGACTGCAGATGTTGTTTTGGGCATCTAGGATGTACAGTCTGCAGCCTATTACATAACACAGTCAATTAGAAAATTATATATTCTGTTCTACTTTTACCTGTGTTCAAAGTGTGTGAGTTGTAAGGTTGAATGTAGTCAGTTAAATGTGATCAATTTATTAATTCTATTTATAATGTAGTTTAGATTAGATTAGATTAGATTAACCTTTATTTGTCCTCCAGGGGGTGGAAATTGCAGTTCACAACAGCAGCAGGGTAAAGTACAGCACACAGAGTTGCAGGGTAATATACATAATGACAATAACATAACAATAGCAATACATCTTCATTCTTTTGGTTGACCATCCTTCTGAAGATGAAATTGATTAATTAAAATTTCATTTTCAGAGGACAGTATCATCTTTGGAAGGTTTCAGAGAAACAGTGCAAAACTCATTCACCAAACTTTACCATCAGACTCTCTTACATTATTGAAGAAGTAATAGGCCTGCTGCTATACTAAAGGATGTAGTGAATTTGTTTTCTATTCCAATGATTCCTGCCTTTTTATTGCCTCATATTTCTTTCTGAAAGTTGAAAATGTATTGACATGATGGGACCAAAACTATATTGAAATAACTGTCAGAATGTCATTGATATTCATTCATCATACTGTGAAGATTTCCCGGAAGACCGGTGGCAAAAAGCACTAAATAAAGGAATCTGATGTTATCTACAGTAATGTACTAAAGTGTTATTGGCTGAAACATCTGAGATGGATAAAAAAAGAAGTATACTGTATTATTCACAAAGGGGATCCACTTATTTAAAGGAATGTTAAATATAATTAACACTTTGAGGAATATTATATGTTGTGTTTCTTTTCAGATTTTAGCTCACTTGTATGAGCTGTACCCAGATCAGACTGGACTAATAAAATGTAAAAAACTGACACCCCAACCAGGGTTCGGCAACCCTGGTCCTAGGGAGCCACTGTCCTGAAGATTTGAGCTGTTTCCCTGCTCCAGCACACCTGATCCTAATGAAGGGTCGTTATCAAGCTCTGTGAAAGCCTCATAATTACCCTCCATTAGAATCAGGTGTGCTAAAGCAGGGAAATATATCCAAAATACTGGAAATCTTTTAGGTGAACTGTCCATGTTTTGAGATATGATTTGCTTTTAGAAACTTGAATCCATATTATCCCTGTTGTGTCTTGCTTAATACATTTACATTACATTTATTCATTTAGCAGACGCTTTTATCCAAAGCAACTTACAAGAGAGAGCTTTTACTAACAGATTAAGCAGGTGAACTTGTCAACTAACCATTCGTCTGGCCAGTCTATCTGTATAGTCCATAGATAACTAATATTAACACTGTACCAAGTCACTTTCATCTTAACTCCAGCCTGTTGCTGAAAATGAACAGGAATCTAATTGACATTCTTTTAATACAATTTTGATTTAGTAGATAGTCAACCATATTTATTCGTCATTGTCTCATGGTACAAGAACATTTAAAAGTGTTTCCATTAAGTGCAATCAATCAATTCAGTGTCTTTCTAAAAATAAAATGTAAGTGCCAAACCAACTACAGATGTTCGTACAGTCGGTAATGTTACGACAGTCAAAAACAGAAGCAATGGAAATAATAGTGTGTCCCAAGGGAAGATTCCAGAGAGTCCAGAAAGTAGAACTGGGTCTCAGGTAAAATGGAATAGAGCTTCGACCATAATTATGTGCTCTAGATAGAACAGATATGTCTCTCTTTCAAGGGAAGAGTGGTGAAGAAAGGGATTGTCTCAGTGAATGTTATTATTCATGATGAATGGGTAAAAAAAGTTTTATGCTTTCTTTTTATTGTTATGATCAATGGCCATACAGTGGGCCAAGAAGGGGATCATATTCTCATTGACTTCAAATGTTCTGGAAATGCATCTTTGCATGTCTGTGTATTCATCTCTGAGCCACCACTCCCCCCCCCCCCCCCCCCACTTACCAGGGGATCATAAGAAGTCACCTCAGCCGTCAGAGGGCATGGGAACAGTGGAAAATCACCAAGGCGGCGGTGCAGGGGGTGAGAGCGTGGGGTGGGACAGGGGGAGATGGATGTGGTGGGAGGTAGGGTGGTGGACCACTTATGCTGACATTCCTCCTCCAGGGCCCTGCACAATCAAAAAGGTACCCGCTGGCCGAGCCCTTTATCTGCCACGTGGCAGTGGTGACAGGGTGCTGCCAGATAGCTGGCCCCTGCCTCCACAACGTGGTGACAGTCTCCGATGTAGAGCCTTGTATGGCTATAGCTCACGCTAAGGAGGACGATAAGCAGCAAAGCCAGCTATGCGGTCCATGTTTAGAGACTGTAAGGGGGGAACAGTGGCCCAGGACAATGTCTGTTTCTGTTAAATTTAGAGAGGTTATCGCTCCCTGCTCTCCCTGCTGAGCACGGCCTCTTTTCTCAGCTCCAGCAGGACTTCAGAGGTGAGTACAAGACTACTGTGCTTTGTCAGCACTCTTTTAATTAACTAACGTAACTTTTTTGTTTCGTTAACGCAGATGGGAGATTTTGGCTGTGGGTGTGTTTGTGTACACTGTGTGTGTGTGTGTGTGTGTGTGTGTGTGTGTGTTTGTGTGTGTGTGTGTGTGTGTGTGTGTACAGTAGGCTACAGTAGAGTACAGATGGTGTGTGTGTGTGAGAGAGATGGAGTGAGAGATGGTAATGAATAAGATGATTTGGTCTTTCACTGCGCAATGTTTCAAGCTGTTGCTGTCTTAAAAATTATTCAATTAATGTTGGCCTTGGTCAAGTCTATGGTTTAGAGATGAAGGTATATGTGAAAGTGTTGAGATGGTCACAACAGATTCTTGGCACTTTGTTCTGAGTAATGGTTCGTCTTAATGCCTGGTGTCATAGTCTTTGCAGGATTATCCATGTGACTGATGTCCTTCACCATGTGTAAAAAAATAAAAGACAATTTGCAACAGTTACAATTCCATAAAATTACTTATGATAATTAGGCTATGCCAATGTTGTGATGAGTTGATTTACCCTGCTTAGCAATTAACATAACTTGTTGAATCTGTCTGAAACCACGGTATGTTGTAGAACTAAGAGAACAGTCTGAGATTTGATGTTTAGTTTCACTTAGCGGATGACTTCTTGTGACTGCAGAAGGCTTCTAAGATTAGACTCCATTAGAACACATTGGATCCACAAAATCAAACCGAAATCCCCAGGCAGGGTGGTAAAGGGCTAACTGCCAGCAGGGAACTGCTGGACAGAAACATAATGGCCCCTTTCTCCTCAGCCACTAGGTAACAGAATTATTTACTCAGTTGTCTTTGAGTCTGCTGAGAGAGCAAGTTTAATTCCAAGGTCATTTGACTCTAAAGTTAAAATCGAAAAAAAAACTTAACCTCTCTTAAGTCCATTAGTTGTGAAAAGTTACTCCATGTTTTGGGTAAACTCTTCGAATGTATCTGATGTTGCACAAGTAGGACAGTAGAGGTAACATGGAGGACAATGATTCGAATTAGGAACAATGACACATCCATCGCACTTTGTCAGTGACGTTCTGTCACATTAGTTTCACTGTTTATAACCAGCTACAGGTGGATGCTGATATATCGGCACATAAACATACATACATACTGTATGTCTGCACATAAAGAAGATTCCAGGCATTAAAATATAATTTGCAACGTGGGGATTTTGAGGGCAGTGAAGTTGTACCTCAATTGTTCAACATAAAAACATGGCGAAAACATGACGTCATCAAATTCCTCTGCCCCTGTACCCTCTTCGAAGGTCTTCATCCAAGGTGAAGACTGTCCTTGAGGACTATCGTGAGCTCATTGGTTCATTTGAATGCTTTTGTCAAACCACTGGCCTTATTCAGAAGGAGCTAAATTGCAACTTGCCAAATCACACTAGGACACCTTTTCTTTTAAGTTCATGACAAAGTGTGACTGTTCATTTCAGGTTTTCGAAATTGGCCTCAGTCGTGTGCAGTTCTATGTGTTGTGCTGAGCCACAGAGTTGCATAATTCAAAGGGTGACTGTTTCCTGCATCATCTGACATATGATTCATATCTGTCGGCTGTTTGGTGGACTTCCACTGGGCCTTGAGTGAAACTGCTCTAACAAGGGAAGACAACAAGCTGGGCTCTGGGTAACTTGACCTGACATGGCATTGCCGTGACTCAAGATTACAAGAAACAGCGTACATTTCTGTAGAAAGCTATAATACATCTCTACTCAGTTTCATGGCGAACAGTGAAGGCTGTCCACATTATGCAATGAGTTTCTTCTTATCGGACTGCAACAATAAGACAGACCCGGCGGCCAAAACGTAAAAATACTTTTCTAAACGGTTTCTAAAGTATTATCGGTGTTAACTGGATGCAGGTGAATGAAGTGAGTGGAGACAGCAGTCCACTTTATCACAACATTTATCCGTTAATTAAAAGAGCAACAGCAGTATCTCACCATTTGTGATGCCCCTGATTCATCCGTGCGCACGCGTGATGGAGAGAGCTGGAGAGAGACACACACACAGACACACACCGAGCTGGAGAGAGAGACACACACACAGACACACACACACAGAGCTGGAGAGAGACAGACAGACACACAGACACACACAGAGCTGGAGAGAGAGACACACACAGACACACACACACAGAGCTGGAGAGAGACAGACAGACACACAGACACACATACACAGAGCTGGAGAGAGAGACACACACAGAGCTGGAGAGAGAGACACACACACAGACACACACACACAGAGCTGGAGAGAGAGACACACACACAGAGACACACACACAGAGCTGGAGAGAGAGAGAGAGAGAGAGAGAGAGAGAGTGAGAGTGGTGATGCACGAGCCATCAGCAGCAGCGCGAAAACAGAGAGCTGACAGACCGCGGAGCCGCATGTTGGTTGACTTGCTGTTGGTTGACTTGCTTTACCTCGATAGTTTATTTAGAAAGAAAGGGAATCGATGCCTTCAAGAACTGCTCTGAGATCCGGAGATGTGAGTTAGGAAAGTTGACAGTAGCATCCTCAATGTTATTCAAAATTATCCTCAGTCTTTTAAAAATCTGCCTCGTTGCATGACGACGGAAATAAAAAGGTAGGTCATCACAAAACAACCTTTTAGTTATTTGATTTTTTAAATTTATAAGGATATATGATTATTTATTTAATGCGTTTGTTTCGGAAGCAATGATGGATCGATCTCAAACCGTAACCAAACAGCAGTTGGCTGCGCGCGCTTATAATATGGGTTAATAAAGTTAGTTTTCTTATCATGTCGATTTTTTCAATTCTCAGTGTGAATGACGCGTTCTATATTTGAAACGTTTTGATGTAATTATTCATGTTCATATTCAAGTTCAATGGTGTGTGAAACGGCTGTGTGTCATGCATGGAAAGAGCGTAGGCTCACACATGCAAACACAAACATACACAAGTCAGTGTTATACATCAGGCACACAACTCATCTTTTGCCAAGTGCGTTTGGAAGTGTGTTTAACCTGTGTCAAAACACTCAATGTCTTGTATGTACGTATCCGTTTCACATCAATAACTTTTTTCTCTCCCTAGTTTGAGTGGGCTTACCACGTGTCTAATGTGACTAATTACCTAAACACAGGACATCACTGAAAAAGTCGGAAGCACATGGTAATTTCATTGAGAAATCAGAGAAGTCATTTACATTTATCCAGAGTGACTTACAGCAAGTACAGGGACATTCCCCCCGAGGCAAGAAAGGGTGAAGTGCCTTTGCCTTGAACCATCAGCATTCTGATTTCCAGCCAGATTCCCTCACCACTCAAACCCCCTGACTCCCAAAAAGGAAATTAACTTTGTTACACAGCCATGTTAAACCTGTTGTTAGCTTTTTGAGAATCATTGTGTGTAAAAAGGATAACAAAAAAACATTAAAAAAATGCATTTTGAGACTATTACCCTTAATTAGTCTGATATGTTATATAACTTTAGTCAAGAAGGATCTGAGGTAGCAAACCAGTGAAGCCCCTTACAAAAATACTCATCGTCAATAAAAAAGGAATCCAATGTTTATTCCATAACGATCTGTGAAATATACATTTTTCCTTTTTCTGACAGGGACACGGAAGAGACACGGGCGGGTTCAGAGCGTCTTATCGGCACCATGACGGCAACTGGGGCATCATCCATCTTGCTGATACTTCAGCTGGCTGTGTTTTTATCAGCATTTTCATCTCAAATTCAGTATGCAAGAGCTGGGAGTCCCCAAATAAGCATGGAAACTAACTCTACAGATAATGGGAGTAGTACCTGTGGTGGGGGGACATATGAATGCACACCTGGTGTAATCCTGGCTGTTTGGACACCAACAAACCCAGCCTTTGCCGATAAAATGGCACGAGCCACCGTTTACTTTGTAGCCTTGTTTTACATGTTCCTGGGGGTTTCCATCATTGCGGACAGATTCATGGCTTCCATTGAGACCATCACCTCGCAGGAGAAAGAGATCACCATCAAGAAACCAAACGGAGAAAAGATCACCACGACCGTGCGCATATGGAACGAGACCGTGTCCAACTTGACTCTAATGGCGTTGGGATCGTCAGCCCCCGAAATCCTTCTCTCTGTGGTTGAGGTGTGCGGTCATGGTTTCGATGCAGGTGAACTGGGCCCAAACACGATAGTCGGAAGTGCTGCTTTCAACATGTTTGTCATCATCGGCCTCTGTGTTTCTGTCATACCTAATGGAGAGACCCGAAAAGTGAAACATTTGAGAGTGTTTTTCGTCACAGCGACGTGGAGTATATTTGCTTACACCTGGCTTTACCTGATCTTGGCTGTTCTTTCCCCTGGGATTGTAGAAGTTTGGGAAGGTCTTCTCACTCTGATGTTCTTCCCGATGTTCGTGGGGTTTGCTTACATCGCTGACCGCAGACTTCTTTTCTACAAGTACGTGTACAAGCGCTACAGAGCCGGGAAGCAGAAAGGGATGATCATTGAAACCGAAGGAGAACAGCTTCCTGCCAAGGTCGACATCGAAATGGACGGCAAGATGCTCAATTCTCACGGAGAGGACGGCATGGACGGAGACATGGGCATGGACGAGAGAGATCTGGACAATGAGGAAGCCAGACGGGAAATGGCCAAGATCTTGAAGGAACTAAAACAAAAACACCCGGACAAAGAGACAGAGCAGCTCATTGAATTGGCAAATTATCAGGTGTTAACCCAACAGCAAAAAAGTCGTGCTTTTTACCGTTGCCAGGCAACAAGGATCATGACAGGAGCTGGGAATGTTTTGAAGAAACATGCTGCCGACCAAGCCAGGAAAGCCATTGGTGCTCACGAAGTACGCTCCGAGGTTAACGACAATGACATCTCATCAAAGATTTTCTTTGACCCCGGTACATATCAGTGTCTAGAGAACTGTGGGACTGTAGCGCTGAATGTGGTTCGTCGTGGTGGTGACTTGACCAATACGGTTTCAGTGGAATACCGCACTGAAGATGGAACAGCCAATGCCGGTTCAGACTACCAGTTCACTGAGGGCACGGTGGTCTTCAAACCTGGTGAGACGGAGAAGGAGATCCGAATAGACATCATTGACGATGACATATTTGAGGAAGACGAGCATTTCTTGGTCCACCTCAGCAACGTAAAGGTCATTTCTGAGGGCACGGTCAGACACTCAGAGGCCAATCACGTGGACACCCTGGCAGGACTCGGCCT
This sequence comes from Neosalanx taihuensis, assembly GCA_030340665.1. NCBI lineage: Eukaryota > Metazoa > Chordata > Actinopteri > Osmeriformes > Salangidae > Neosalanx > Neosalanx taihuensis. The sequence goes on from CM059314.1 coordinate 7,787,388, forward strand.
CCCATGCACAGCCACGGTGACCATCTTTGACGACGACCACGCCGGGATCTTTACATTCGAAGAACCGGTGATGACCATCAGCGAGAGCATCGGGATGATGGAGGTGAAGGTCATTCGAACTTCAGGAGCTCGCGGTGTGGTGGTCGTACCATACAAGACCATTGAGGGCACCGCGAAAGGAGGTGGAGAGGACTTTGAGGACACCCACGGAGCACTGGAGTTCCAGAATGACGAGATCTGGTAAAAAATATATATAAAATAATCACATTCATTTGTTACTGTCACTGTGCTTGTAAGCATGTACCTTTAAAGAAGACTAGGTGACTTATACTTATGCAGACTAGGTGACTTGTGGCACAGCAGTTTAAAAAAATTATATCGACCTTATTACAGTACTAGTTCCATAAGTCCATGAGCACGTCCAACCTTTTTGTGTTAATAAGCCTTTTATATTGCTTCATAATATATCCAAATGACTGAAGGGTGAAAACACACTGTCAGCCTCTCCAGTGTGTTCTCTCTCTCTGTCTCTCTCTTTCTCTCTCACTCTCTCTCTCTCTCTCTCTCTCTCTCTCTGTCTCTCTGTCTCTCTGTCTCTCTCTGTCTCTCTGTCTCTCTGTCTCTCTCTCTCTGTCTCTCTCTCTGTCTCTCTCCCTCTCTCTCTCTCTCTCTGTCTTTCTCTCTTTCTCTCTCTCTCTCTCTCTCTTTCTCTCTCTCTCTCTCTCTTTATTCTTCCTTTTCTGTTCCATTTCCTCTCAGCTTCGCCTGTCTTTCTTAATTCTCTCTCTCATGACGTTATACAGTTGTGAGCCTAGAGAAGCATACACAGCAACACTTTGTCGCAAATGCATATTTTAATTAGTAATATAACCTATGAAAAAGATTTTATTTTAGGATCTGTATTCCACCCCATTCAATCAGTAGGATCTGTCATGATGTGCAGTGAGCATGCGAATGTTGTCATTACCTCATTTGGCTGCTCCGTCCTCACAGAAGGTAGGATTAGATGACTCACTGCCGCTTAGGGGAGGAAACAGCAACAAATTAGCATTGTGATGCTAATGCTAACTCATTTTTAGATGATATATATACAGTGAGTATACGGATACAGTGTTTGTGAAGCAGGAGCCAGAAGCATGTATGTATGTATCTTTTACCTTTAATTTAGTGCATCTATTATTTTACTAGGATTCCAGGACCCCTTTGAATCTCCCACTTCACTTTGGAATTCCCCTCGATAACCCAGTCGAACGCTAAGGTTTATAGTCTTGGAGATGGCTGGTGGGCCCAGACTGCTCCACAGAATGAGTGGTGGCAGGAGTCGTTGACAACAGTTTCATTTTTGGGAGGATAAACATTACCAGCGTGAACAGAACACCAGCCTCTTGGAATGGAAAAGGCCCGGCGCTTGTGCTTGTTTTAAGCCGATTAATGATGAGAGACGCTCACACATTTATACAGAGGGGAAACGGATTGCTTTGAAGTGCTTTATGTGAAAGAGACTCAGCCAGCTTTGCACGGGGAAGAAGAACCATATATAGACAGGGCACCAGTCTGGATTTGGAAGGTGGAGCTTTGTTTGGAAAATGTATAAGTCTTGGCATTGAAGCTGGTAGTGGATGGGGCGCAGTAGCAGGGTGTCCCCAAGCCTATTACTGTAAACACACTGATAGCTATGCCTGCAATGTCCCCCACTATGTATATAGCAATTGCGTTCCATAAATATCCTTTCCTTTTACGAGCGAAGAGGATTCATTTACTTCATTCCATCAATTGGGGATGCAAAACATGAATGTGTTTCATGAATAGTAAACTAACAAGCAAAAGAACCCTGTTGTCGTACCGAGATGTCGGCTTCACCACTGATGGGACGTTTTGACAGCGTGTAACGCAGCGGCTTAGCTTCTCACCGGGTTACTTGCTGTCTGCGGTAGGTGAGGAAAAAGCCGGTGAGTCTGAAAGCAACACTAGTCATCAGCTTCATGCTCGAGCCTGTGAGCCAGCAAACGTCACCGGTGCTGAATCCATCCTTATTCTGAGTGTAACAGAGGTCTAGTAGTTGCTGAGTGAGTAAACCTCACTCTGATCTCAAAAGGATGCTCTAGTGCAGGGGTGGGCAATCCTGGTCCTCGTCCTGAAGGTTTTAGATGTTTCCCTGCTCCAGCACACCTGATTCAAAAGAACAGGTCGTTATCAAGCTCTGTGGAAGCCTGATAATAATAATCAGGTGTGCTGGAGTAGGGAAAGATATAAAACCTTCAGGATAGTGGCCCTCGAGGACCAGGATTGCCCACCCCTGCTCTAGTGACTGATGATAGGGATTGCATCTTTTAGCCCTCCTTGGTAGAGCGTCTGTCTCCCATGCTGGAGACCCAGGTTCGAGGCCCGCCCAGTGCGAAGCGAGTGGATCTGGGTAGAGGAGTAACCTATGTAGGCTTACTTCTCTGGAAATAACTAAGACGTCTAAGGAAATAAATAAGACTATGAGTGTTACCAACTTTACATGCAGCCTTCTTAATTTCTTATTGCATAAGCTGTTGCCAGTTGCATCCAACTTAATTCTAAATGTACAAACACATGATTGATTCCAAGCAAATGCTAAATCATTAAGATAAATTGTATAAATACGACATTTTAATCGAAATTCCTATGACCGAGCGACCAAACGCAGCAAACCACAGGAAGCTGAAAACATCTGACTCAGCAGCGCAGTTTTTAACTCCTCCCCCAACTGCAGCTCTCACTGATTGGAGCATCCAGCCGAAGCGAACGCTGACCGCTCTTAAGGCCATGTTCCGGCTAATCAGAAACATCAAAGCAGTAGACCCCAACCCCTCTCCCCCGCCCCCCCCGCCATCTCCAGTTATTTTAAAATGTAGGCATGTGGTGATCTCCCGCCAACCTTTTGAGAAAAACCTAAGAACCCTGGTTTGTCATCTGTCACACACACAGATATGCAACAAACAAAAAAAGATAATTATTTTTTTAATGTTTTTGTAATTATTTTTGAGGTGCTGAGGATAAATTTAGGTGTTCTTGAACACTGCACAAACAAATGGCCCCCTGAGTCTCATTGATTGAGACATATACCGCTTTCACTCAACCACAAACACAAACCTGCAGCCAAGGCCTGTTTATTGTAGGACCCTGCAAAAAAATACTCACAACTTAACTCACTACACCAACTGACATAAAGTTCCTTTTTCCTCAGCTTCACATTTTGACACACATTCGACTTGGCAGCACGTGTGACTTGGGGCTTCTGGAGGAGAGTCATTTACGCAATGACTGGTTTTGGGACTGCATGTTCATTTTGCCCTTCGCCTCCCTACGATGATCTGAGCCCCTGTCCAATGAGGACAGGCCCCTGTCCTCAAAATCCTAGCCAGCCACGGTCAGGGCCACGATCCAGAGTTGACGTAACATGCCCCCCCTCCATCCCCCTGCCCCCCGGTGAAAGCCCCCTCTCGTGAAGATCGCATGACCGTGACTATGATGCCCATCTCCATCCTATGGGCTGTGTGACGGGAGATGTCAGTATGGCTTCATCAGACTAGACAGAGCAGAGGGACGAGGCTGGATGGAGAGAGAGGGAGGGAGGGAGGGAGGGAGGGAGGGACAGGGAGAGAGAGGGGGGAGGGAGGGAGGGAGGGAGGGAGAGAGGGAGGGAGGGAGGGAGGGAGGGACAGGGAGAGAGAGGGGGGAGGGAGGGAGGGAGGGAGGGAGGGAGGGAGAGAAGGGGGGGAGGGAGGGAGGGAGAGAGAGAGAGAGGGGGGAGGGAGGGAGGGAGGGAGGGAGAGAAGGGGGGGAAGGAGGGAGGGAGGGAGAGAGAGAGCGACAGGGAGAGAGAGGGGGGAGGGAGGGAGGGAGAAAGAGGGGGGGAGGGAGAGAGGGGGGGAGGGAGGGAGAAAGAGAGAGGGGGGAGAGAGAGAGAATGAAAAAGAGAGAGGAAGAGAGGGATGTCAAAGAGAGAGAGAGACAGGGAGAGAGAAAGGGGGAAGGAGGGAGGGAGATAGATGGAGAGAGAGGGGGGAAGGGAGAGAGAGAGAATGAAAAAGAGAGAGGAAGAGAGGGATGTCAGATGTCAGAGAGGGAGAGAGAGAGAGAGAGAGGGAGAGAGAGAATGAAAAAGAGAGAGAGGAAGAGAGGGATGTCAGATGTCAGAGAGGGAGAGAGAGAGAGGGAGAGAGAATGAGAAGTTGGAAAGACAACAGAATCAGAATACTTCATTAATCCCAGAGGGGGAAACTATTTAAAGGCACAACCCCCAAGAGCACGAGAACCCCCAAAAACCTCAAACTGCACTGATTTGACCTCTGACACGGTCCATCTGACCAATATTCCCTCTCGCTGTTTCAGGCTTATCTCATCTTAGTTCTTTCTTTTTTTGTGAGGGAGGTTAGTCAGTGCTCAGGGCATGTCCTTAATTTCCATAGCTACATGCTTCAGGCGCTGTGCACATATTTGTGGCTCCGTACTTTGAAGGATAGATGAGCAAAGCCAGTGTTGGCATCCGTGTGAACTGCGGATACAAAGAGCCTAATTGCTGATTATTTCACATCTTCCAAAGAAAGAGATGGAAGAGATAGACACTGTTAGATCACAAATCCCAGCTGATATGAACCACATCAACCATCCTCTCCTCCTCTCCTCACACTCCTCTTATATCCTCAGTGTCTCGTATTGAAGCAATTCTTTGTTCTCCTCTACAAACTATTCATGATCTTATGATGCAGTATAGACAGTGGTTGAGGGCATCATTTCATGGTGAAACAAAGTGAAACTTATCTAGGATGTGTATTCATTTATGAAAACATATCAGGGGCAAAGATGCCCGACAGTGTTTTACACTGACCTCTGTATGACCGAATCCTCACTAGAAGACCGCATTTCCTTCATCCAATTATGGGTTGGTAGCTGAGCGATGAACTACGACAAAATGAGGGTTTGGTTTATTTGAAAACGAATCTTCTTCTGATATAATGTAAATAATGAGATAATAAGGAAGCAGGATAATAAGGAATGCTTTTATTTGTTAACAAGCATGTATGTGCATATTTAGGACCTCATGTCTTAAATCTAAAGTACTATTTAACATAGAGTAACTAAAAACATACAGAAAAGTCGAAAGGAGTCTTTGTAGAAAGATCAGGAAGGATCACAATCACTTGGGAGTGAACTTTGAAGTTTGGATCATCTAGCTGCTTGGTGAAGAAAACTACTTTGAAGGGAATATCTTTGTTGACATATATTCAGTTTGGATAATAATTCAAACCGTTTAGGAACTTGTTAATAATGCACGGGTGATTTAGCTGTAAAGACCTGAAAAATACTGCCATCTAAAATCTGTTGCAAGCTAAATCAATGGACAGTGTGACAGGAAAATTACATTTATTTTAAGACCAATATAATTCTTCTGCATCAGACCGGAAATGGAAAACTAATCTGAGTGAAAAATGAGTAACTTTCAAATGCAAATCAACAACTACTAGATTGCCTACTCCAGAGGCACCCAAAATAAACTTACCGCAAAATTATATTTAAGTGGATCATGAAGGAGTTGGTTAATATAGTTTTGACATTAAGTAGTTAGCCGTTCATGCTGCAAAATCTAAATTATGGCTGAATCTGGTTTGGCGTTAACTTCCAGTTAATGAAAGATGCCTCCAGTTCTATGATGTGGATTAGGATTTGTTAAAGGGACGTCCGTTATGTTAAAATGTCCAGTCTTTTCCGTTAAGCATGTGAGCTACGATTTGGAATGAAGTAACAGTGAGAGGAGAGGTAAACAATTTACCCCATTTTCATTTTTGGGGCGGGGGGGTTATTTGGCTAAAGTGCATCCTGTTGATTGAAATTATCCACGATAATTGTCCAATAGATACAGCAGTACAGACCATGAAGTAAACACCATCCCAAAAGTCAGCTGCCCTTTCCAGAATATCACCACAAAGATATGAACATGTTGGAGGGTGTCAGATCTGAAAGATAAAAAGAACATTTTCCTCTGAGAAATAGACCCAGGAGAATAAAGCTCATCCACATCGCTTCGTATTTCACTGCTATTGCACATATTCCCTCTGAGGTCTCCCCGAAGGCTCAGTCTCATTATACGTTTCACAGAAGGAAAGGAGGATTACAAAGGCATCTATAATGGACAATTTGGCCATCTGCTCGCTCATTGTAACCTGGATGTGGACTATCATCTGTAGAAAGACATCAGACCAGGTCTTGAAATGAAGGTCAGATGTCAGATATTCAGAAACTGAAATATCATGACTTCTCAGAAACACAACCGAGGAAACGGAATTCCAACGTCTACTTTGTATATTTTGGTCATTCCTGTATCGTCCATGTATTCCGAATGCTTGTGCTCCAGATGGTGGTTTACATGTTTACATACAACCACAATTTATGTAGATGAACCACCTGTTCCGTAATCCAATTTAGACATTCCATGACAACACAGCAACACTGAAACATGAAATTGTCTGCTCCTCCAACATCAGCTCATTCTCTAGACCCACGTCTTAATTCAGGGGGATTCAGAACAAACTAGGGACGCCTCAGAGTGGGAATGAATAATCCCAACTGTGTGGAGGATGAAAGTAGCCTGAAACCAACCCAAGCATCATCTTAGAGGGTTGGCCTGTTGGGATAGAACTGACACAAAGGATAAGAAGCTACTGTAAAATGTTCTGTTATGCTTTAACAAGATGGAGCAGTCGGTTAGGGTGTCGGGTTAGTAATCAGAAGGTCCCTGGTTCAAACCCCGGCTGCGTCAACATGACATTGTGTCCTTCGGCAAGGCACTTCACCCTACTTTTCTCAGAGGGGGGGGGGGGGGGGGGGTTCCCTGTAAATCACTCTGGATTAGAGCTTCTGCTAAATGTTCCGTCCCCCTCGTGTCTCTCTAGCCCCCGTCTCTCCATAAATCGCTCTTGCTTGTCATTTTGTTCGTTCCCTCTTGTCACTTGCTCTGCTGTATAGACCCTCCGAACCGCCTGACAGTCTTTCCCCTGCGTTCCCTCTTCTGTCGTCAGCTTAACCTCTCACTCACTCTCAGTGTCTGCAGCTAGTCTATATCCTCCCTCAGCCTCCGACAAAAGCTGCAGGGAAGGAACTTCTAATTCATCTGACAACATCCTCCCAGCTTTCTGAACCAGACTTTACGAATGCAGTGCCATTTTTTTTTTATTCCTGGCCAACCAACACTGCATTTGAAAGAAGAAGCCATAATCCCTCCACATTGTTGCAAAGAGCCAGAAAAGTGAAATCCCTTTCTCGGAAGTCTCACAGTTCCGTGAGCTTATTAAAGAGGTTCTTTGAAAAGCACGGCGTTTGAAGGATTTGCTGAGCAAAACTGAGCAAAATGAAAGTAACAGGTAAACAAGCAGCCCTCCTCAAACCTCTGGTTCAGAGTTTCTCAGTTTCTCGCCTTTCTGTCCAGAACTTTCGAGTTAAAACAAGACGCCATGATGAAAACACGAGGAACTGACTTCATACCGAATGCTCCTCTTTGTCTTTGTTGTCACTCTCATTGTTTGAAAAGTGAGTAACTTTTTTTTTTGCAAGTAATGCCAGTGGACAGTTTCATTTTTACAAAACACAAACACGTTTAAGGGCTGTACTGTTGGATTATCAAAACAGGATGTATTTTGTGAGTCAGTGACAAACCATTAGCATGCATGGGCTCACAGGAGATTCTAGAACGTTGCCAGGGAACTTGATTGCTCCCTAAGGGCTCAGCGGGGCTCATGGTATTTCCATTCACCAGATACTCCTTCAACTTCCTTCAATTGCACAATAGGTCAATCAATTATTCATGTTCATCTAAGTAAATTACTGTCACCTGTGAAAGGTCACCTCACAGGTTGTTGTGAATAAGACAAACTAGCTTAGAGGAATTGGAGAGATAGAAGCAAAGGGAACTGATTTTACTAGATTTCAGTTTTACTGAGAAAATAAATAAATAATAATCTATACTTTATAATCTATAATCTTTATAATCATAATCTAACTTTGATCCTCTGACAAGTAGAGAAATCTTTTTTTGTAATAGGTTTGTATACTCTACCTGTTGAATTCAGCTTCTTAGATATTTTGTTAAAAAGGACAGTTAAAGCCGAGTGGGGGATTTATAAAGAATTTTCTGTTTGATTTATGTTTCTGATGTTATGCTACTTAATGTATTTTAACTTCAACCCCCGAAAGGAAATTGACTTCAGAAGATTTGTCATTTCAAACCAAGGCAGACCAGACCAGACAAATTGCCAGTGTCTCCTCTGATATTGAGGGAAGTGCTGAAAGATTCCATGCATCCTTCCACCTCCTCAGTGTAGTTCACCACAGCCTTTGGACTAAGACATGTGGTGCTCATGTCCCATGTTAACGTCCAGTGTATTTGGCTCTGTGTTCAGGCAGCAGGCCCCTCAGTGTATTTGGCTCTGTGTTCAGGGCAGCAGGCCCCTCAGTGTATTTGTCTCTGTGTTCAGGGCAGCAGTGTATTTGGCTCTGTGTTCAGGCAGCAGGCCCCTCAGTGTATTTGGCTCTGTGTTCAGGGCAGCAGGCCCCTCAGTGTATTTGGCTCTGTGTTCAGGCAGCAGTCCCCTCAGTGTATTTGGCTCTGTGTTCAGGGCAGCAGGCCCCTCAGTGTATTTGGCTCTGTGTTCAGGCAGCAGTCCCCTCAGTGTATTTGGCTCTGTGTTCAGGCAGCAGTCCCCTCAGTGTATTTGGCTCTGTGTTCAGGCAGCAGGCCCCTCAGTGTATTTGTCTCTGTGTTCAGGCAGCAGTCCCCTCAGTGTATTTGGCTCCTCATGTTCACTCTCTCTGGTTTGGATGATAAACAAACTCTGGAGTTTGTCTTCCTTCTCCCTCTGTTTTCGTCTTGCATTGAATGAATCTCCATATTAGGGCAATGCTGTGCTAAGGGGGTCCTGGTCCTTCTCAAACATGGAATACAAGTCATAGGATCAAACTACTAACGGATAAATAGACCATGCATGGTTTGGTATTCAGTTTCCAGTACTAGAAATCTGGCTTATTTTCAACACGTCACTTCTGTGAATGTTGTTTCTCACAAACCATTCAGCTAGCTGTTGTCAGTGATCACACAGTACAGAGTACAGAGATTGAAACGATGATCTCTCTCTGATAGTTAAAGCAGGAAGTGGACATAAGGATGTATAATGGAGAACGTACAGTACAGTAAACACATAGATGGACCACTACTGTTTAATGTAAGACACTAGATAGCTAGAAAGCTTTGTCTCTTTAGGTCAAAGCCTGTGTTCTGTTCTCTGTAACTCTCTGTAACTACATTCCTAATGGTAAACACCTTCAACCAGACACGTCTTGCCGATGTGTAAAAGCCCTGTGCCACTTAATAGTAGAAAGTAGTATCTATCCTCTTTAAGTTGTGTTACAATGAATAATATAACTAAAGTTAACAAGCTTAGGGTTCTTGGTGTTATTGGCTGAAATCGCAACTAATTAAGGCTTTACCTGTGAAAAACAGTAGAGATAGTCTCACAGAAAATTATTCTAGTTAGTTATTTCAAATCAACCTATTAGTCTTCAGGCTTCATCTCCAGTTGGCCATTAAAAATAACTTGGTTTGCCGAATTTACTTTCTTGCGTTACGATTGAGAAAGACTTCTGGATGGGGGTCGAAACGTCTTGATTTTGAAAACGGTGTCCAGATGACCAACTCTGAAACCTTTTCCACAATTTCTTGCATGAACTAAATGGAAGGCCATATTGAATTCACCGTTTGTTATTTTGTTTATTTGTTGTTATTTATTTCATCAAAATCTAGTGAACGCCACGCAACAACCTCTCCTTCTTGTGTTTTTTTGTTTGTACCGTATTTCTTGCACTATAGGGCGCACTGGATTATAAGGCGCACTGTCAATGAATGGTCTATTTTCGATCTTTTTTCATATATAAAGCGCACCGGACTACAAGGCGCATTAAGCGGTAAAAAAAACAGTCAGATAAATCAGTCGAATAATATTATGGTAAAGCACAGTATGTATTACTCCGTGACTCTCCTGGTTACGGTAGCCATAATGCTGCAAGCGGTGCGGCTTTGTAGTTTACCAAAGTCGTACAAAAACATTTTGATTTAGCACCGTGAGCGCCTTGTACCACACAAAAATCGCTTAGAGGTCAGTAAACAAAAGAATTAATCCATATATAAGGCGCTTCGGATTATAAGGCGCAGTGTCGTTTTTTTTTTAGAAAAATAAAGGCTTTTAAGTGCGCCCTATAGTCCGAAAAATATGGTAAATGCTGTGTTCCTTGCCGCATGCCTCAGGTTCTTCTTGCCTTTGTCAAGTCTGCACTCTCCCACACGCTTCTCTCTGCAACTCTTTCTCCCTTTCCTTCTTTTTCAGCCAAACTTTACAGATCAATATAATCGATGACGAGGAATATGAGAAAAACAAGAACTTCTTCCTTGAGATTGGAGAGCCTCGTCTGGTGGAGATGAGTGAGAGGAAAGGTGGGGAATCCTCTTTCCCAGGCTTTGGTCCCTCCCCAAACCCCCCCCCCCCCCCCCCCCCCCCCCTCGCTGTCTGTGCCCAAGATACTGGATGGACATCCAGGGAGAAGGAACCATGACTGATGTAGTAGACATTTGCCATTGTTGTTCTTGTTGAAGACCACTGTGGAAGCTGGTTTAGCTTATTTTATCAGAGCAAATCTTGGTTTATACTGCTGATGTCTTTTTGTCAATGTGAGGGTCTTGAAAGCAGACATCAAGTGCAAACCAGTACACACAAGGGTCTTCAAGGGTCATAAATGGACGGGGGAACTACTACACTCAACCTGTTATGATCACTCACAGATTTTTCAGGATCATCCTTCAGTCAGTGATTGTTGATGGGGGGGGGGGGGGGGGGGGGGGGGGGGGTGACGTTCAAGAGGTGTACAAAGTCATTTTACGTCCCAATGAATTGAACACAGATCCTACCAAAATCAGGGTGGATGTGTTCTTATTTGACCGGAGGTGGAGTGTGTTTCCAACCCTCTCTAACCTCTCCAAATCCATCTGTTGTATTTGTGTGCGAGTGTTTGTGAAATAGCATGACAACCACCTCCCTCCCCCCTCCCTCCCTCCGTCTGTCCGTCCGTCCCTCCCTGCCTCCCTCCCTCTCTCACTCCCTCCACCTCCCTCCCTCCCTCACGTATGTCCCTTTTTGTTTTGTATTTGTCCCCATGTCTTGTGTTCCCTCACAGGAAAACCCTAACCATTAGAATACTTGACCATGAGGAGTATGATAGGAGAGTCACCTTCTACATAGAGCTGCAGGAGCCTACTTGGAACAAGACATGGACAGGTGTGACAGTCTCTTCCACGATAGGCTGCTGAGCTGTGTCCAGTCTTCCTCCTCCTCCTCCTCCTCTTCATCCTTCCTGTTGTCTTTGTCTCTGTCTCTCCCACTCTTCAGTCTCTCAGCGCTCTGCCCTGCTCAGCTTCGTTCACAGGAGGCATTAGGGAGGAAAACATCTGACCATGTTTAAAAGCCTTGAGGGTTCTTATTAGATTTTTTATATCCCTGTGGAAGATACTTAAGCGTTGTACGAAAAGTGCTCCCATGAAAACACACTATCTTGTTTCTGTGTGGTTTTGAAAACTATTGCATGTCTTGTCCCTTCTAACTATTCTCCTTGTCCCTTTCTAACCCTTCTCCTTGTGCGAAAATGTTCTTAACACACAAACTTTATGACTTTGACATTTCCCTGATGTTAGGGGATTTTTTTGGGGAGCACATTTATGTCTCTGTAAAGTATTACAGATTTTAACCTTTTACATCTGCCAGTGACATATTTGTGTACCTCAAGCTTGCCCCTCCTATCCATTGTGTATAATAGAAATTCAAACTTAGTACGCAAAATGGTTCTTTGGGATTATAAACTTTAAGCATAATATGTTTCTGAAGTATTGATTTGGAATAAGAAATATTCTGAATAATCATATTAAGAAAAACAAAGAATATTTATGACATACTGAACATATGGATGTATAAACATTTGATTTATCAACTTGTCAACCAAACTATTCAATTTAATATAAAACAATGTTTTCAGGACATCATTGATTCAGAATTCAGATTCAGAATACTTTATTTATCCTGAATCTGAATTCTGAATCAGTTACTCTACTTTGGATGCCAATAGTAGTGCCAATAGTGTTTAGGATATTTAGTGTTATTAGTGAAACCAATAGAGAAGAAATCACACATAGCATCAACCAACATTGTGTCATTATATGGTAAATCAGGGACCACCTCTGCCTTACGTATGCTCAAGAAGCATGATGGTTTGTGAAGAGTACCAAATAAATATCAACTAGGGAGGAATAAAGATGAAGTGAAGCCCATCTGGAAAAGCACATCCCAGCACATCCTTACATATTACCTCGGCTTATCTGTCCAGTTTGTGTTCATTCTCTGGTTCCATTGTTACTGTGTCCATTTCCCTCTTCCCTCTGCTCACTGTCTGTCTGATCTCTTTCCCTCCCTATCAGCTGTGTTGCTTCAAGAAGTTGGTAAGCAGTTCACATCTTTTCTTGTTGTCCGCTGAGATCTTCTGTCTCGGTTTTTCGCTGTCCGAATCACTCTTCTTAACCGTCAGTCATTGTCTGTGCCATTATAGTGAAAGAAAGTGTAGATAAACTGTTAGCTGTACTTTTTACTGTATTTTAGATATATACAGTAAAGAAGAAATATGTATAGTTAAGTAAAACCTAAATTGCATTTAGATTTTTTTCCTTTTTTAGCTGACAATATAATTTTCTATGTTAACTCAGCGTTTTGGGTGGTTATATTGAGCCACCAAAACTGGGGTTAAGAAACTGGGATTAGTAATAGGTACCTTTAGATTTATTTTTCTTATGTTTTCTATCATTTTTAGGTGGATTCGTTAAAACAGGTATGAGCTACAACGGCAACAATGCTTTGCTTTCTACAGTGATTTCTACTAATTCCAACTGGAGTTCATTAATCAAACATTTCCATTAATTTCTGATAGACAAAAGACTTTATGGTAAGAAACGATTCAATGTTTTGACAGTTTGCTTTAAAAATCCATCTCAATTTAAAGCAGGAAATGGGCTTCTGCGCTACTAATAATCCACCTGTGGATAGTCGTGTGTGGCTGCGACTGGATGTGTTATTATGTCGTCACATGCCTGTAACTGACATAATAGAGATGTTGATAGAATCATTAGGACCTGTTAAGAACTAACCAGCAACAAGATGGCTTTTCTGTTCGTCCCTTAAAGTGACCACGCAGCATGGTGTGTTTTCACATGGGCTGTTCTTCCGCCTTCACAGTGTGTGTACGCTCGTACCTGCAGCTTTGTAAGGCTCGCTATCCTCACACTTTTGGGGCCTTTCGTCATGGAGGTCGAGTGCAAACTCAGTCCGATGACTCTCCCTACCCGCTGTGAAAAAAAGTGTGACCCTGAGGAATGACCTCCCTGTGTGTGACTTCACTTTGTGACGTGTGTCTCGCAAGACACGTGCCATTCTGCATGCTGCAGGGGTGGTGTGTGTGTGTGTGTGTGTGTGTGTGTGGGGGGGTGGATGGGTCACTTAGTCAACCCCTTATGTGCCCTCTGAGTAGGGGCTCGCTGAGGTTGATGGGAAGGCGCCCGTAGGTATGCAGTCACTGGTGTCACCGAGTATGGGCCGTGCTCTTATAATGGCAGGGGTCACGCTTTAGCGCTATCACTAAGGTGGGGTCTCAAATCAAGTCCAGAGGGAAACTGATATCCTGGCCGCGCTCTTTATCCCTTTACCATGCACAGCACTTTAATGACAGCTGCCATGCTATTTACATATTTAAATTTCAATTAGTCAAATTAGTATCATTTATTTTGTTGTTTATTACTTGAAAAATACTTTTTTCTTTTGTATTTTCTTTCTTTTTTTATTTCCCACAAGACTTTGTATCACTTAAGGTTCATAGAACCTCGATGTTGTTACTACATGCTACATTTTATTTCTATTTTGACTGATACAGAACATTGAGTACCAGGGTTTGGTTGAAGAATGGGCCACTGGAAAATGAATTGTTTTAACTTGTCCCTCAGGCAGGGACATCTACCGGAAAGTGCAGGGTAGAGATAACCCTGTGCCCTCCACCATTATCTCCATCGCAGGTATTCACCATCTCTTCCCTCCTCTTCTCCACCATCTTCCTTCGTCTTCTTCTTTGTCCCACACACCAGTTCCCCCTTTCTAGCAGATTCTCTCTCATCTACTTACACCCACTTTCTTTTTATGTTTCTTTGTTATTCCAGTTTTTCAATCTTCATTTCGACTCATTACACAAATTGTTAACTGTCACTTTCATTGTGTTCAAAAAAACTCTAGATTATAATTATAATATAATAACAATCTCAATAATAAGGGTTCTGAAGGACAGTTTAGATGGATTTGGAGTAAATATCCAATGAATTCAGGTTGCTTTTTGTTTTAGATTCACTTCTACACTGTACCACCCATAAGCTTACCACTCATCTTGTGTTTGGGGTTTGTTGTGATACAGTCACATGTGATTCATGAATTAACATGTCTCACACCCTCCAGCATTCAAATGTTCAGTAATGTTTGTTTTTCGCCTCCAGTGTCACTATTCCTGTATGACCTCTTGTACTGAGCCGTAGCAGTCATCCCTGCTCGTGTCATTGACACTCACTGATGCTAATTTAATTCCACCATTACAAACGCCAAAGATGGATTATTTTGTCATCTCTTCCAAAGGGCAGTTTCGTAACCTACTGTTTATATGGATGAAGGGTGACATTCTGATTGGTGAAGTTCAGATACACACTTTGTCAAGTCATAACATTTGAAGAATGGGATGACAAGATAAAACCGTAAATAAATGAACCCATAGGAGACGGTGGTTCTGTAAGGTTAGCATACGACTAATGGAACTGTGGAATTTGGGGAGCTAAGGACACGAGGCAGGAGAAACAAGCCCATTCTGCACAGGGGTTTTCTTAAAGAGGGATGAGAGTGTGTTGGCACCTTGTCAGGAAATGGTGCACTATATAAAAAAAAAAGAGAGCTTGTCTCACGTTCCTGTTTGATGCTGAGTCCCAATGCGTGCTGTCTTCATGCAGTAAATGGAGAATTGGCTGTGATATTCTTTTGAATTGCTGTGATATGATGAGTCATCAGTTTTCAGAGAAGCGCTAACTGTCTGCCTCTATTTCTCCCTGGGTTTTTTTTTCTCAGAAGAGGGTGATGAAGAGGCCCTCTCAAAGAAAGAGGAGGAAGAGAGGCGAATAGCAGAGATGGGCCGACCCACCCTGGGAGAACATGTCAAACTGGAGGTGGTCATTGAGGAGTCATATGAGTTCAAGGTACTGTTGGTTTGACCTCTGGTGGGAGAGAAAGAAAGAAAAAAAGTAAGGAGGGAGGGAGGGAGGGAGGGAGGGAGGGAGGGAGGGAGGGAGGGAGGGAGGGAGGGAGGGAGGGAGGGAGGGAGGAAGGAAGGAAGGAAGGAAGGAAGGAAGGGCAAAAAAAACAAAAACTTAAGACAGGAGCCAATGAGACATTTGTACTTTAAAGATGGTGTCTCCCTCTCCGTCAAGCAGACTCAGTTGAAAGCCTGTACGTTAGTTTAATTACTTTCCAGACACAAAAATAACCAGAAGGCATTTAGCCCCAAATCTTCAAAACTGTGTTTTTTTTAAGACGCAACACATGATTTAATTGAAATATTATTTTCTAAACCTGTAAGTAACTTTGATGTTTTTTTTAAGACATTAGCAGGACCAGCTTGTGGTTTTTTGAGGTCCCTAGGCTCATAGTTCTGTCGTCATGTTTCTGTGATTAACACAAAGAGAAAATAAATACATTTTTGGAGCTTGTTTGATGACACAGGGACCTCTAAGATCTGAGGGGTTTGACCAGCAAGCAAGCTTACAGTAATACAATTCAGAATCAGAATCAGGTTTAATTGCTGTGACAGAGAAGAGCAACATAGAACATATATAGGAGTAAAAATAAACATGTACAAAGTGGAAAGTGGGCACTAGATATACGATATAATGAGTTAGTAATCCACATTTGGTTATCCTTAAAAGGTACAAAAATTTGCCTAAATGTGTGTGATTTCCCTCCTACCTTTGATATCCTTGCAGAACACAGTGGATAAGCTTATCAAGAAGACCAATTTGGCTCTGTTAATCGGGACTAACAGCTGGAGGGAGCAGTTTGTGGAAGCCATCACTGTGAATTCTGGTAAGTCAACCCACATGCACTAATACAGACTGCCACACTAACAGCCCACCGGCCCCTCCTGCCTGGTAAACCAAAGTGTATGTTCAATAAACGACACTAATAATCTAGTTTTGATGCCTCGCACATGCCTAGTAGAAGTGTTACTTACATGTACTGTATATTGCATGTCATGTTTAGCATGTTACACAACATGTAAATGAACAGCTAACATTGTTAAATTCTTCCATCCAAACTGCATATTATTGTTGTTAAATGAATACTGTGTATCTATGTTAGGATGAAGCCTGCTGCTGGAATCATTAATAAGAATGTTTCCAACTGTCAACAGGAGACCTCTGTAGCCAATCCTGAAACAATGCAACCTGATTTCTCAGAGTCCGTCAAGTGTGTCTAGTTCAAATCAACGCTTATTATTTCTGAAACTGCTATTGAGGAAGCTTGAAAAACTGATGTAGTTGACAAGCCAGCTATAGCCAATTCACACTGGTTTTACACTCTTCATTTTACTCATATTTTTTTAACATCTAGGCTTCCATAGTCCCACATATTGCTAATAAGATTTATTTTAACTTTTGGAGGTATTGTTTTAATTTATTGGTAAATAAGTGCCTTGCCAACACACATGCAAACAACTTAAGAAATCTAAAGTAATTACCTAAGAGTCACTCGTTTTATTCATAGCCAGCTCATGTCCTGAAGCGTTATGCTACAGCGTTATCCTACAA
The DNA here is from genome assembly GCA_030340665.1 of Neosalanx taihuensis. Taxonomy (NCBI): domain Eukaryota; kingdom Metazoa; phylum Chordata; class Actinopteri; order Osmeriformes; family Salangidae; genus Neosalanx; species Neosalanx taihuensis. The sequence continues at coordinate 7,804,378 of CM059314.1, forward strand.
AAAAACATTTGTGGATATCTGGAACTATTTCTTGCAGGATGACTCACACACACACACACACACACACACACACACACACACACTACCCATGTCACAGTCTCTGAATTCCTGAGTGGAACTGACTGAGCTTGTTAGGGATGGAAGAGCACTGGACAGAAAGCATGGCATCCAAACCCCAACGAAAATTCCACAGAGGCCTGTAATGAGATCATTAAAACTCATGTATCAAATTAGCCACCGGAGAATCTAGCCTGGGTTTTAATCCAGCCTGACTGCCTTCTGAGTCTTTCAGACGCATACACACACTCGCACACTTTCACTCAGACACAAGCAGATAGTACACACAGATAGTCACTCACTGCCAGTCACTTATCCACCCAAATCAATATTTACAAGATTCCTTCGTTTTTCATTGCGCACACACACACTGCAAACATACTTAATATATATGTGTATTTATAAATGCTGGGAACTGTTGTCACTGATGTTCAATCATAACCAAGAAACGCCGATGTGATTTGCTATGATCCACTGTCAATATATTCATAGCTGCATCCGTTTTCTTCCTCCCCCACTCCAATACACGCAGTACTGTAAATACACACAAAGTGATGTGCTCTACACAGTTTCACACAAGTCTCTACGCCAGTTGTCACCAACCCTGGTCCTCGAGGGCCCACTGTCCTGACAGTTTTAGATGTTTCCCTGCTCCAGCACACCTGATTCTAATTAATGGTAATTATGAGGCTTCTACAGAGCTTGATAACAACCCATTCATTAGAATCAGGTGTGCTGGAGCAGGGAAACATCTAAAACTGTCAGGACAGTAGTCCTCAAGGACCAGGGTTGGTGACCCCTGCTCTACGCAAAGTCATTAATGAAATTGAACACGCACACACACTTAAACACACAAGAAAAGAAACATCCACCAAGGGACCCTTTTTCACACAGCTCAACAAAACGTACAACTTGATTTTCACTTTGGCTATTTTAAGCCGGGCTGTCGGTGGCTTTAATGAACCTTCTCATCGATGAATGGTGACAAGGCTTTCTGTCCTGACCTGATGTGATGAAAGATCTCCCTTTCTGTCTGAGTGAATTCATGGCTGAGATCTGATTCTGCTGAAAATGGCTCATGCACAGTGCATGTTTTTTTTCAAATGGGAAGGCTTTTTTACCCATAGTTCGATTTTTCTTCTCTTTTGTCTCTGACACTTTGCTTCCATGCCAGAACATGTCAGGAAAACGATAAAAATCAGTAACTGTCGTGTAGCAGTCCTTCACATATGTATCAATAAGATCATATTTTTAAGTCTGGCTTTTTAACGATAAAAGCAGAATACGCATTTCTATTTTGAAGTTACATTCTATTCTAAAGTGACATGGGTCTGAGGACAAAATACAAAGACATCCATTCCACGGCTAACGGTTTAAATGTCTCTTTGGTTCCCAGGCGACGACAACGAGGACGAGTGCGGCGAGGAGAAGCTCCCGTCATGTTTCGACTACGTCATGCACTTCCTCACCGTGTTCTGGAAGCTTCTTTTCGCCTTCGTCCCGCCCACCGATTACTGGAACGGCTGGGCCTGCTTCGTGGTGTCCATCACTGTGATCGGATTACTGACCGCCGTCATCGGTGACCTGGCATCCCACTTTGGTTGCACCGTGGGCTTGAAGGACTCGGTGACCGCTGTGGTGTTTGTGGCTCTGGGGACCTCAGTACCAGGTTGGTCCTTCATACGCTGCTGGTGTACTGGGTAGAGGGTGGAACAAACTCATGGGATGTGTAGGAAAATCATTTATAAAGAGATTCTTATGGTCTAAACCAAGTTACAGTTAACCCTCCTGTTGTGTTCGTTTGTTGTCACTACTTTTGTGTTCCCGGTCAAAAGTGACCGGCTCATTATAGCTGATTATAATTCCATAATAATACATATATTATCAACTAATGTTGTGTTAGATGTTTTAAGCAACTTAAGTTCTTGTTAATATTACAAGTTTTTAACTTCTGTTTGCCCTTTATGGTCTCTAGGCCTCATTGACCTAAGCACATGCAACTCGTTTTTGAGTGAAAACAGCAAAATTATGGATTATTTTGAATATAACAAGTATCCAGATGACAAATATTGTTCTATTTATGATAGACTACTTTGTATAAAGATCTTACAAGGACATGATTATCATTTTAATGGACTCTGAACAGTTCCAAGCAGGATTTGATGTCATCAACCCAGGAGATGGCCTATCTCATGGGTGTCCAATCCTGGTCCTCGAGGGCCGTTGACCTGAAGGTTTTAGATATTTCCTTGCTACAGCACACCTGATTCAAAAGAAAGGTCATTATCCAGGCTTCCACATAGCTTGATAACAACCAATTTATTAGAATCAGGTGTGTTGGAGCCAGAAATATTCATCTTGTTTTGGGACGGTGAGGCTGTTAGCAAAGCCGAGCCTGGTGACTTTAGAAGACGCACATGCGTCACGGCAATAACTGTACGATAGAATGAGTTCAGCAGATGGATGTATAGGTTAGTATAGCAGACAGAAGACTGGGAGACTGTGGGGAACAGTTCCAAGCAGGATTTGATGTCATCAACCCGGGAGATGGCCTAACTCATGGGTGTCCAATTCTGGTCCTCAAGGGCCACTGTCCTGAAGGTTTTAGATGTTTCCCTGCTCCAGCACACCTGATTCAAATGAAAGGTTATTATCTAGGCTTCCACATAGCTTGATAACAGCCCATTCATTATAATCAGGTGCTGGAGCAGGGAAACATCGAAAACCTTCAGGACAGTGGCCTTCGAGGACCAGGATTGGACACCCATGGCCTATCTGGTTGGCCCTGGTGTCATCCGGATGACATTTTCTGCTGACAGTCAACCTCTCCTCTCAGGTGGTGATGAACCCCAGGACAAACTCCCATTTTGAAACTCCCCACTGACACTCATCAGTGCCAGGGTCAAAGATGTGATCAATAGCCTCACATTTAGAATACCGTTTGGTCATCGTGCTGCCGTAGCATGAATTATCAGCAAATCTAACAGGTTTGGCTCCCATGGGTAAAAGATTGTATTTGGGCATGGTTCCCATGGGTGAAAGATTCTATCTGGGTGTGGTTCCCATGGGTGAAAGATTCAATTTAGGCAAGGGTCTCGTGGGGGTAGCAATGGAAGCCAAGAAGGGGAGTAATGTGTATGTATGTAGTATGTTTGTGCATTTTGGGGGCTGGGAGTGTTAGTGTGTTCATCTGTTGAATGTGTGTGTGCCTGGACAAAATATTATACATATATTTTTTGACTTAACCATTCATTTGAATGACCGGTCATTTTTGACCGGGAACATCATGGGTGTAACAAAGTTAAATAAAACACCCACATTTTTTTGAAATTCTTAACAAATAATCTTGGCTGTTTAGATACCCTGTGTGAACAAAGTCATGAAATCTCATGGCAATCAGAATGAATTCACTGCATTTTTTTTAAGAGAAAACATGTAAATCGGTCACTTTTGACCGGAACACAACAGGAGGGTTAAGTGGAGCTGGCAGATTCATATGGTGGAGATGGACTAATGGTAGAGATCTTAAAGTAAAGGAGAAGTTAAATGCCTTCCTCTAGACTTGGTAACCCAATGGTTGGTTTGAAAAAAACGGAAGGTTTGCGGCTTAAGTTAGTGTCAAGAAATTGTTATGTAAAGACTTTTCTTCGTTGCCTAGGATATTATGTTACTACAATATTTTTACTATGTGTATTGGTATGTCGTTACATGTTAGTTAATGTAACCATACCATAAATGGCGACTAAGAACTGTATTAAATATTTTCTAATGTTTAATCAGAGATCACAGTAGATGATTAAGATTAATGACCCTTTTCCAAAAACATGCTGCATTATAACTATATCCAGGCAATAGTAGATTTTGGAGTAGCTCATTCCAATGTTCCCAATTTTCTTTGTCCTCTATACTTCTGTTTCTCTTTCTCTATCCATACACTCTTTTTTCTCGTCTAGACACATTTGCCAGCAAAGTGTCCGCCATCCAGGACCAGTACGCCGATGCTTCTATAGGCAACGTGACAGGAAGCAACGCCGTCAACGTCTTCCTGGGCATCGGCGTGGCGTGGTCCATCGCTGCCATCTACCACGCGTCACAGGGCCAGACGTTCAAGGTGAACCCCGGCACTCTGGCGTTCTCCGTCACCCTTTTCACCATCTTCGCTTTCGTGTGCGTGGGCGTGCTCATGTACCGGCGCCGACCTGAGATCGGCGGCGAGCTGGGCGGGCCTCGCATCCCCAAGATCCTGACCACTACGCTATTTTTCAGTCTGTGGCTGATGTATATTGTTTTATCTTCGTTGGAAGCCTACTGCCATATTAAGGGCTTCTAAAACCTACCCAGTTGGCTTGGAAAAAAATGTCCGAAGGCCACTTTGACTTGGAAACACATCATCCAAGGTATCTTCAATGCTGACTACTACCATGAGAAACTTCTAAACGATTCAGCGCGATGTTGTGTTCTCTGGATCACCTTGCCCACATCCATGGGTACTATCCCTTCATTAGGATATGTTTTCAGCTTTTTTATTTAACCGTTCATTGGTCTCTGAGTGAGATTACATTCACCACGATTACAAACTTTCCTGAAGCATCTATACTATAAATATAATCCCTTTAATCCAAGTGTTCTGAAGCAGAGAGGTCTTACACTATACAGAGCCATATGTTGACCATAACTATGTGGAATCTGATTCTATCGATGAGTGCCTCCGTATTGTTAACCTCTTCATAGCTCATATCTGAGACCTCTGACTTGTTAAGATCATGCAAGTCTGCTAATCGTCCAGCTAAGAAACCCAGCCTAAAGAGACTTGCTTTTTGCCTACTGCAACTATTCATGCCTCATCAGAGACCTGTCCATACTCCATTGCCATTTCAGTCTTTGTGCGTGCAATAATATCCAATTAAATTTAGTAAATATCTTAGTCTAGGAGTAAATTAATCAATTTTGTATCATGTTTATTTACATTTACATTCATTCATTTAGCAGACGCTTTTATCCAAAGCGACTTACAAGAGAGAGCTTTTACAAGAATTAGAGCATATACAATAACAATTCTACAACAGAAATGATTTGCATGTAATGAGGTGAGGGTTCCAGGTAAGGTCTGTGGAACCTGGCCCCTGGTTGGGTTAAGGGATGTAGCACTCCGTACTTGAAACCTGCACTGGGACTAAGGCAACAGTACTGACCAACAGTATTTTTAACATGAGCAAGGTCTCACCTCAATCAAGGAACGCAAAATATGGGAAGAAAATCTCCTCTGGAAATCCAGATGCTTCTATGTGCTTGTCCATTAGCTACTTAGTTGTGCCAGAACCCAAAAAAACAGCTATTTTTATTAATGACTCAGCTGTGAATTAGACTGTAGACTCTATACCCCAAATGTAATTTTGTTTAAAAGGGGGTAAAAAGTGTGTTTGAGGTGGAGAACTTTGAAATGAGCCTTAAAAGGGTTTTGGACGGTTACCAGGATTACTAAGGGAAATTAGGAAAAACAAGAAATTATGGGATTGTGTTTTTTTCAGATATTTTGGGGGGCAGGTTTGAATGAAAGTAAAGTATTTTTGGGTGATTAATTCTTAGATGTACAGTACTTCTCAGAAGTAAACTTTAAGGAAATTACTCATTTCATGACAACAGTCGATAAGGATCCTGGCTGTAAATTAAATGTTAGTGACATGCTATTTTCTGTCCTTTTGTAATGTAAGTTCATTAGCAAAACACCAGTGTGTCAACATTTACCCTCTAGATAATTAGCAACAACCATATTACACGATAGTTGAGTTAAAAACTAGCTAGACCTTATTTTCCTGTTTTTGTTAGATGTGTTTAAGGTTCAAATTAAACCAAACAGATAACCAAACTACTATACATGTCACACCATTTTTTATTTGTGTGTTTTGTGATGTTCTTTGAAGGTTTAAAAAAAAACATTTGCATCAAAATTAAAGTCAAATCGCTTTCAACTATGTATTGAGGTTGGTGTTTGCAACAATTCTCACTTGTACAACTGTTGCAAGCACAGTGTGTTTGTGTTGTTGTTGTTGTGTTTTCTGCGACGTGTCATCTATTATTTGTGCAAGGATGAAAAGATTATTGTATATAATACAACTGGTCTGAAGTGCTCTGCCAAGGTTGTGTGTGACCTGTAAACATTAGTTGAATACAGTGCTAACCCCAGTCACTGTTTTAGGAAAGTGAGTCAGACAAATAAGCACTTTTAACTTCTTAAAAGTCCCCCAAGTCGAGTCATGGAGAAGGACATTTTAGAATAAACATTTGAATCAGACTTCGTATTGAGTTTTTTGGGGAACAGACACAATGTAAAAGGTACATTTCATATTAGCATTGCAAGGTTGTTCTCGTATGTATCTTGGCTGTGTGGAAATGCCAACTTAAGAGAAACATATCAACTTGTCTGTTTGTCCGTTGTTTCAACATGATTCTGTAGACCTCAATGTTAGACGATGGGATTTCCCATTGGCCAATTTACTTGCAGTTTTTGGTCACTAAAGCACAGCTAATGTTGCCTTGTCTTCAGTGGATAACTTGTTTAAGACATACAACTTACAGCTGTCAACTCACATGTTTTGTTTAGAGATGTTTTTTTCTTTCAATTTTATTTTGTCATATTTCATTTTCATGGTTAGTTTTCATTCATGGGTTTTGTCAGATCTTATTTTGAAATTATCAGTGTTCCTGGTCCTTATTGAGACCCTTTAGTTTTCATGCTACTTTTGTAAACGGAATTTCATCAAACCTACACTGCAAGAAAATTATGTTTCATGAATTATGGATGTACAAAAAGCATGTTACTGTGATGAAATCTACTTCTAAGTTATCCAGGGATATTGATGTTATTTTATTTGCGTTTGATTGTATTTAGACTTGTTATATTTATTTTTCACACCAGGCACAAAATGATAAGAAAAAACAGAGTTCCGAACACAATGTTTTCTTTTGTCATTGCTTTTTAGAGTGACGTCACATCTGCTGCCACATTGTTTTGATTCATTCAGTCTTCAGTTTGTCATCCATGGTTTGTGCGTTTGTATGTACTGTGCCAGCCAATCAGGGCAGTGCAAACCATTTGTTATCATTAGAAAGACAAATGTCTCTCTTGATTTGACCAGATTTTAGGTTTTGAATGAATTTGCTGTTGAACTATATTTGAATGTCTTGATTTTTTTTTCTTGAGCACGCAAAAAAAGAAAAGAGGCACCTCAATTGAGATGGTCAGACTTGGCTCCATTTCTGTCACTGAAAATAAAGTTTCTTTTTTGAAACCTCCAAACAAGTGTCTGAATAAGTGTCAGTTTGAGTGGTGTTGGTTAAAGAAACTGTGTGCCTCGTCCACTGTGGAGATGAGCAGTACATTGGCTCCATCCTCTGGCAGATATATAGTTTATTCTTAGCACTTTTAACAACCAATTGTCTTTAGCAAAAATGCTAAATGCTAGATGCTTAAACCAAATATATGTTGGAATTATGAAAAACAAAGACTTATATTGAGTGAATTTAGTATATTTAGTATATAATTTTTGTATTACGTCTTCCCCTTCACAAACTAAGTTATTAAACAGAAAGAAACAGAAGATAAATTAAATTTCCGGTGCTGAATTTTTATGTGAGGTTAAATCCTGGTCCAAAGGTTGTTTTTCTCCAGCCCTGCTTTACTGTCTTCCATCTCACAGCCCATCAAAGGAACCGTGTGAACAAACCTCTGCAGAACATTCTGGAACCTCTCCTCATGCTTGGATGAGTGGTACCTCCCCAAGTCCCTCCACATGCTGGAAGACTGGACCTGCCTGTGGGGTGGAGAGGGCACTATTTGCCAGGGAAAGTATGGCCAGATTGTTTCTGCTGGGTAGGCTGCCATCTCACTGAAGGAGATCCAGGGTCTTTTGGGGTGACCAGACCTCCAGGCTTCAGCAGATCTTGGCATCGATTCATCCCTGAAGCTGTCAACAGACAAACTGGACTGTTGGTTGATCCATCACCAGGAAATCCTGGACCTTATTTTTGCTGTGTCACTCACCCTCTTCTGCTGTAGTCTTCGCCATAAACAGGTGTTGAACTGGCTGCTCTCCTTATTTGTTTGTAAATGTTGGAGGGATGTGTCATGTTAGCAGAGCGAGTGTAACACTAAATGTTTATGTTTGAAAAGGTTCCCCTTGTTCATGGTGAATAAGAATTTAGAAGAAGCACCTTGGAAACCGGCAGCATCATTTTCATAATATAATAATTTGCATATACAGACACAAGATACTGAATGAATAAACAATCAAAATAATAAATGTTTCGAAACAGTGCTCTGGTAATATGGGGCCAATTGTCCTGTTTTGATAGTAGATGACTGTGTGGAAGCGTTATTGAGGAACAAAATGTTTTTTTTCCTTTAGCTGGTATAAAAAGGTACCAGGTTCAATCCAGCAGCTTTCAGCTGAATTCATGACACTGATCACATTCTGTTGACGGTTCAATAAATGTGTTGCATTTTCTGGCCAACAGGTGGCACTGCGTTGCAGCTGCAAATCTTGATTCCAAACACAACTTCTTTGAAACTATGGATAGTGGTCATTTTATTAACACAAAGAGGAACTAAAAGACATCAGTCAGAACAGAGTAGTAACTCAGTCTTTATCTCTAATAACTTATAACATTTCAAGTTCAAGCACATGTAGAGATCAATAAATACAAAATTACATTTGACTGAATTCATGTAGTGTAATGGTAAATATCTTCTTGGTGATTGATCTTAATCTTAAAACCCCACTTAGTGAAAAAAGCAGCAGGGCATTAGACTGTAGGAAAACAATACACGATATGCTTCCCTGTATCTTGTATTTATAATATTTAAATTGTTCCTCTTTGTAACATCTTTGAGTGCTGTGCTGTGCTGTACCTTTTCACCATTGCAGTAATAATAATGGATTATCTTAATTAGATTATTATTACATTTATTTAGCTGTTTTTAAAAGCAACCTATTGACGTTGCATTTGGAAAGTATTCAAAGCGCTTCAGCTTTTCCACATGTTGTATATGTTATACCAAAATTGATAACATTTATCACATTTTACACATAATACACTATTACGATAACATGAAAACTAATGTGCAAATCTCCGTCTATCCATTATTAACTGTTTATCCGGAGGCATGGGGGAACCAGTTCTAGTAAGGGGCCCCAAACTTATCAATCCCAAGCCACCTTAGACAACTTTGACTAGGGGACCTCAAGGCCTCATCCCAGCTGGACGTGTCTGGAACACCACCCTAGGTAGGGGTCCAGTGGGTAGCCTTACCAAATGCCCAAACCACCTCAATTGACTACACAACAACAGCGACTTTGGGCTCCTCACGAATGACTGAGCTCCCTCACCCTGTCTCTAAGGGAGATGGCACCCACCCTCCTGCGGAAACCCATTTTGTACTCACAACCTAGCTCTTTTGGATATCACCCAAACCCCATGACCTTAGGTGAGGGCAGCAACGTGGGGGAAGTTTAGCCCAAACCAAAACCCTCCTTATAGAGTCCTACAGTTAACAGGGTATGTCAGAGCACAAACCAAGCTATGAAATCCAAGAAACTGTCTGTATACCACTAAGACAGGATTGGTACCAAACCAAAGTTATGGCTTTATAAGAACGGCACAATACTGGCATTGAGGACAAAAAACGGGTGCTTTTGTAGGCCAAAACAGCCATTTGAACCACAGCAATAAAGGCTGAATGCTTCTGTGTCTTCAATAAAAGTGGATCTGCGTGTGATGTCACGCCCGTGCTTTTCTACACGAGGTCAGTGTTTGTAGAATTCACCCTTTTACCTTCAACACAAGTTTGACAAAAGGCACCGGAAGGACTCTCAGACCATGAAAAAACAAATTCTCTGGTCTGGTGACACTAAGATTGAACTGTTTGGCCTGAATGCCAAGCATCATGTCTGGAGGAAACAAAGCTTTGTGCATCACCTGGCCAACACCATCCATACAGTGAAGTATGACGGTTACAGCATCAGGTTGTGGGTGTGTGTGTGTGTGAATGTTGTTGCGTTCCCTAGCCAGTCTTGACACATTACACTGTGAGGCACCCTCAATGCACCCCTGCTCAGGAATCAATTCACTTGTACAGGCCCGTCTGAAGTTTCCCAAGAAAGATCTGAATCATTCAGGTGAGCTGGGTGAAGGTTTTGTGGTCAAATGAGACCAGATCTGGCTTGATAATTCAGTTGACTCTATATTTTAGTAGATATTTGCATGCAACGTTACTTTAGTATTCAAAACAAAGTACAGGACAAGGTTCAACATTGACACATGGTTGTTGATTGTTTTTTAATTTACATTTCAATATTACGCAGGATGACAATACTTCATATTTTAGAGGGGTTTGCCATGAACGCTGCCCAGATTGCCACCTAGCATACAATGTCAGCCATCTAAAGGATGACACCTGGTCTGGGTGGCATCACAGGCATCAGCTTTGCACCACCGCCACAATCACATGTTCCTTTAGTGCAATACGGAGCATTGGCACAACATGGACCAATACATACTTCCTGTGCCCTCTTCATACATTGCGTGTGCCAGGCAAAATTGTTTAGATCATCCATAAATGTCTGTGACACATTCCAGAGTTAAGGTCCTTGGTCTCTTTGCCAGCGTATTCCTATGAGTGGGTGTATAACCATCTTCTTTATTAAAAAAAAAAAAAAGAGGAAAAGAAATCACTTTTAAAATCTTGATTAACATCCCTCCGCTCGTTCATAGTGTTGATATTTTTGGGTTCACAACCCACGTCTGATTATGTCTATAAGCAGAGAGTAAAACATCAAAAACTGAGTGTTCTATGGTCAGTAACAGTTCCAAGCTCCAGGGAAAAATGGTCCAGAGAGAAATAAAAGCAGAAATCCTCCAATACTGTAGTAATCCACGTGATATAAACATCATCAATATAACAGTCTCACACATTTGTATAGTCAAGATTGTAGTTTGTCTCAGTTGAGAGGAGATTTTTAGGCTTGGCAAACCTTTTCTGTATCTATTGCAAGGATCATGCACCCCATGATCAGGCAAATTATTTAAATCCCCAAAAGTGAATTTATGTGCCTATGCAATGTAGCGTTTTACAAAGTTTTACCAAACATCCAATTACAATTCTTATGTTTTAATCATTTCAAATAAGTGTTTAGATATGTTGCGGATACAAATATGTATGTATCTGACACCTGTGGTTAACCTGCATGTTTTTATTAGCATGTTATGTAGTGTGTGCTTAGGTAGTGTGTGTGTGTGTGTGTGTGTATGTGTGCAAGTGCCTGTATAAAAAAAGCAAGGCAGTGTGTGTGTGTATGTGTGTGTGTGTGTGTGTGTGTGTGTGTGTGTCTGTGTGTGTGTGTGTGTCTGTGTGTGTGTGTGTCTGTGTGTGTGTGTGTGTGTGTGTGTGTGTGTAGGTGTGTCTGAGCAAACACAGACGTACAACGAACAAACGACAAGTCATTACATCGTCACTTTGCATAACACCTGAAGAAGTGAAAGGAGAGTGATCCAAAACTCAGCCCGTGATAAAAGACACGCCCACGTGTCGACTGTAACGCTTCTTATGTTTCCATCAGGCGTCTCAGCGCGTCAACAACACCCCCCAGAAAAAAACACAAATAAGCAAACGTTTGTTCGTGTTGTAACCATCAATGGGCATAGTTTCTCCTCCAGGACCATGGGACCAGCTCACACTGAGGACCAGCTCACACTGAGGACTCACGGGCCGTTTTGGAGCGCAGGGCCTTGGCTCTGTTAACAAAAGGATAGGTGGTGCAGATGCAGCCTGACGCCACAGTGAAGCCCAGACTCGCCCATGCACAGAAAATGGACCAGCCGTAGCCGTGGTCCACGTCCCCGGGAAGCCCATAGATGAAGGGAGGGTTCCTGGAGAGGTCGTAGGAGACGCTGGCTGCATAAGTACACAGGGAAATGGTGCAGAAGATACCTGGGAGGAAGAAGTGATCAGGGTTTACTGTTGTTTGTTTGTTTGTTTACAAGTTTACAAAACGTTCTAGGAAATGCTTATGAAAAAGTTTGAGATTCATTATGTGGTACAAACACACTCTTGGAGAGGGTGACAACATCGACACACACACACACACACACACACACACACACACACACACACTGCCTTTCACTGTCCACCAATTGTCTTTTATATTGTTTATATGTTTATATTTTAACTGCAGGTGGTTGGTAAAAATGTATAATGCATGTTCACATTTTGAACATAACATTCATTTGAAAGAACATTTATCATGTAATGTGTACATATTATAAGAAAATCTGTATGAAAACAAAGGAGAAACCTTCTGCACCTTTGTCTCGGAAAGATGAATGAACAGAAGTCAAGAAAAGGGATGTTAAAAGTACAAAGGAGCCCTGAAACCAGTCAATAATCGCTGAACAAGAAAAGACAAGACAGGACTCAGAAAATAGACATAGAACCACATAAAGTGGCTTATTTACTCTCACCCACTCAAACACCTACAGTCACAAACTATCTATTTTCCCCCACACACACGCACACACACACACAAACACACACACACCCACACCCCACCCACACACACACACACACACACACACACACAAACACACACACCCCCCCCCCACCCCCGCCCCCCCCCCCCCCCACACACACACACACACACACACACACATGGGCTGGTGGTAGCTAGTTGGCAGGCACGTACCAGCCATGAGGAAGAGCAGACCAGAGACGTGCTGGGTGAGGCTTTCCTCCCAGAAGAACCCCACTGTGGCCACGATGCTTCCACACAGCAACACGGCCGCTGACATCCCCAGGAACCCTGCCGTGATCCGCCGCAGATCTGACGAAGGGATTCACACATGAGCGCACAAACACGCTCATGTACGCGCGCACACACACAACCTCTGCACACCACAACAACACACGCGCACACACCCAAACGCGCACACGTTTCGCACAGCAATCCCCACGTGTGCGTTCCCGCATCCTCGACACGCATGCAAAAACTCGCACATATATGTGTATTCACGGACATGCACAGACTTCTCAAACACGCCCACGCCTGTTGTAGAACACACTTGTACACAAAAAAATACATGTTCATAAACACACAGACATATCTGAGGACAGGAAATACACACAGCGTTCCCATGACAACCATCCGGTGGTAACCTGCCAGACAATCACTCAACAGGAATCACATTACATGTATTCATTGAGAAGACCATTTTATCTAAAGCGACTTCCAAGAGAGAGCTTTACAGAATTGCATTGGTCACTGATCATAACAAAGAGATGGTCCCCAAACATTGCAGGTAGTCAGAAGATGAAGCATGCATTGTGGGAAACTAAACAAGTGCCAAAGGGAAGAACCACAAGAGCACTCAGTTAAACAAGTTATAATTAAATGGCATGCATCTCAAACATGCTAGAGTTTAACTGTAGGAAAGCAAGTCATAATAAAATACCTTGCAGCGAGTACAATAATTTAAAAAACGATTACAACTGGCCAATAAGAGCAACAAGTCCCTCAAAAACAGTCATTGTGATGCTGGAGGAAACTAACATTAGGTCCAGCACATCATTCCTAAGTACCGTTGTAATAATAACGAATATTTGTAACATGCTGAGGGAATGCTTGTGTGCTGGTCATGTTTTAGGTCTTGCTTGTGTCATCAAAGATTTATTTAGGTAAACTAGCATTATCAATGTGTTGTTATATCCAATTGTCTTTCTGATTTTCTCTGCAGCTAAACATTTATGTACGCCACAGTGACATAGAGAATGTGTTACAACATACATGAAGATAGGGGAATTGATTTCCCTTACACAGCATTTTCAAACTTCTCAGTCCTCATTCAACCATTCACACACACACACACACACACACACACACACACACACCACACACACACACACACACACACACTGCTGGCCTGTTGATTTGGAAGCATTTTCAGGTTCAGTGATTTCCTCAAGGACTCTTCAACACATGGACAGGTGGATTGAACCATCAGTGATCAGTGAATGATTCGCTCCACCTCTTCAGTACTGCTGCAGAGCTGGACTTTTGTTAGCATATTTAGCACACAGGCAGTCATCTCATAATTTAGGCTCAAAAGGGTAGAGGCAAGGCAAATGTTGTTCAAGTGAGATATTGTTCATATGTAAATATCAACCATATTTGGGGGTACGGAGGTTGATATCTATATTAACAATGGTTCAAACTTCAGCAGTTGACAACGAGGAAAACAATAATATAACTCTTGAAAGCGCACTAACACTAGTCTGACTTTGATAAATGCTCCATTCCTGTGCTGCAATGAGGGAATCTGGAGAGTTAATGACTTCCTTCTTTGAGATGCCATATGACTTTCTACCAGGGAACAAATCTTGGGCTTGTGTTGTAAGCCACGTTTCAAGGGTCAGACCCTGAAGAGGAAATGCTGGCGTTGAAAGGTTAACTTTACATATTCATTGGACTGTGGGAAGGTAGCACCTTATTGTGAATCATGTAAGTCACTGTGCTTGTCAAAAGTCTCCATGATGTGAATTTAAATGAAGATGGACTTGGTTGGTTTGAGTGTGGAAATGATTACTTAACATGCAAGAGAGCCTGAGGTAGAAACATTGTCATATTAAGGAAGGCTGTATACATCAACACATATTGGTATTCTTCCAATGGGATTCTGGTGTAACTTAACTCCCATATTTCAAAACAAATGAGGCTGACAGACAGAAACAGTTGAAGTGTATTAGTTGATTTGAACCCATATTCAGTGATGTGCTAAAAGTGTAGAATGATTATCGTATATGTCACAAACCCAACCAATCAGCAAATTGGCTGTGTTTGAAGACTCATACTCCTGCAATTGTTAATCCTGATATAATATTTATTCGAGTAATCCTACAGCTGATGATAAGAATCTAATTCTTCTTGAAATGTAGTTTCTGATCCCCAAAAGCTGCTTACCTTGGAGCAACAGACAGGAAAAAAAACATGTTTTCCACAATTTTTCAAAAGGATGAATGCTGACAAAATACGTGTATCACAAACCTGACAACACAGAGGCCATTCAAGTGTTTAACTCACAGATGGTTCTGGGAAATATGGAGTCAGTGATACTTACGTAAAAGATGCCATTCGTCTTGCTGAATGGTCCGTGTCAGGTTAAGAGGGATGTTTCTGAGCCGTATTGGCTGTGAAAAATGATACTTGACAGTTGTACATCGATCTGCGATACCTGTTAAAACATCAGTTTTAGGGCAATTTTAGAGAGGTTCAAAAGAAACAGGTTTCTCATGGGCTATCTGCTGGTTCTTGCTAAGTCTGTTTATAGTTTACATTTAACAGACACTCTTATCTAAATTACAGGGACATTCCCCCTGAGACAAGCAGGTGGAAGTGCCTTGCCCAAGGACACAACATCATGTTGGCACAGCCAGGATTTGAACCCTGCAACCTTCTGATTACTAACCCGATTCCCTCAATGCTCAGCCACTACTTCCGAAGCATGTCACAATAATGTGAGGGATAGTGCTTTGTTTTAATATCTGAACATTTTGTGAAATATAAAATGATTGATAAAATATGATAACCTGTATATTATGTTTCATTCAATCGTTAGATTATTTAAATTATCATACTGTATGGCAAGGCTCTGAACAAAGGAAGCTCAAATTGAGTGGCACCCCAGCATACATTTTTAATAGATTCCCTTTTCACTTGAATGGTGGCATTTCAGTCCTGCAAAGAGGCTACCTTTATACTGTATGCAAAGGGTAAAACGGTGACATTTACTTGGCTTTCAATAAACAGAAACATCTTGTCTGTTCTTGACCATCACTACTGCTGGTCCGTAAAGGTTTGTGAGAGATATTTGTACCATTGGACTTATCTAATTGCGGTGCTGTTTAACATTATTTAATGCTTAATGCTCTAATACGTCTCAGGTTTTCGTCGTTTGTGTTGTGGTAGGTAAAGCGAGGAGTTGCCTGCTGAATCAGCATTTCATGGAGGTTTCCAGTCTAAGTCAATACATTATAGACCCTCTATATCCCAAAGCTGCTGTAAGACGAGTGTAAAGGCAGCAGCCTCATAGATACCAAGAGAGAGAGATAGAGAGAGGGAGAGAGAGAGAGAGAGAGAGAGGGAGAGAGAGAGAGAGAGAGAGAGAGAGGGAGAGAGAGGGAGGGAGGGAGAGAGAGGGAGAGAGGGAGAGCGATAGATAGAGAGAGATGGAGAGATGGAGAGAGAGAGAGAGACAGAGAGAGAGAGAGAGAGAGAGAGAGCCTGTCTGGATGCTTCCATGTTCTCTATTTTATACTGACTAGCATGAAAATACAAGTGAAGTTCCATTTTGGTGGGAACGAACCCCGACTGTGACCTTCTGTCATTATTTCCGCCTGTTTTAAGGCTTGCATCTGTTGAGAAATCAGCACTGCAAAAAGAGACAAACAACTCCAAATCTTCAGCCTGTCTATCATCAGTGGACAGGCTGTTCTTGACATGATCCGTTCATCATCAGTGGACAGGCTGTTCTTGACATGATCTCTCCATCATCAGTGGACAGGCTGTTCTTGACATGACCTCTCCATCATCAGTGGACAGGCTGTTCTTGACATGATCCCTCCATCATCAGTGGACAGGCTGTTCTTGACATGATCCCTCCATCATCAGTGGACAGGCTGTTCTTGACATGATCCGTTCATCATCAGTGGACAGGCTGTTCTTGACATGACCTCTCCATCATCAGTGGACAGGCTGTTCTTGACATGATCCCTCCATCATCAGTGGACAGGCTGTTCTTGACATGATCCCTCCATCATCAGTGGACAGGCTGTTCTTGACATGATCTCTCCATCATCAGTGGACAGGCTGTTCTTGACATGACCTCTCCATCATCAGTGGACAGGCTGTTCTTGACATGACCTCTCCATCATCAGTGGACAGGCTGTTCTTGACATGATCCCTCCATCATCAGTGGACAGGCTGTTCTTGACATGATCCGTTCATCATCAGTGGACAGGCTGTTCTTGTCATGATCTCTCCATCATCAGTGGACAGGCTGTTCTTGACATGATCTCTCCATCATCAGTGGACAGGCTGTTCTTGACATGATCCGTTCATCATCAGTGGACAGGCTGTTCTTGACATGATCTCTCCATCATCAGTGGACAGGCTGTTCTTGACATGATCCGTTCATCATCAGTGGACAGGCTGTTCTTGACATGACCTCTCCATCATCAGTGGACAGGCTGTTCTTGGCATGACCTCTCCATCATCAGTGGACAGGCTGTTCTTGACATGATCCCTCCATCATCAGTGGACAGGCTGTTCTTGACATGATCCGTTCATCATCAGTGGACAGGCTGTTCTTGTCATGATCTCTCCATCATCAGTGGACAGGCTGTTCTTGACATGATCTCTCCATCATCAGTGGACAGGCTGTTCTTGACATGATCCGTTCATCATCAGTGGACAGGCTGTTCTTGACATGATCTCTCCATCATCAGTGGACAGGCTGTTCTTGACATGATCTCTCCATCATCAGTGGACAGGCTGTTCTTGACATGATCTCTCCATCATCAGTGGACAGGCTGTTCTTCACATGATCCGTTCATCATCAGTGGACAGGCTGTTCTTGACATGATCCGTTCATCATCAGTGGACAGGCTGTTCTTGACATGATCCCCCCATCATCAGTGGACAGGCTGTTCTTGACATGATCTCTCCATCATCAGTGGACAGGCTGTTCTTGACATGATCCCCCCATCATCAGTGGACAGGCTGTTCTTGACATGATCCCCCCATCATCAGTGGACAGGCTGTTCTTGACATGACCTCTCCATCATCAGTGGACAGGCTGGTCTGAGAAGGGAGCGCGCGGCGCACCTATGTTTGATCTCGTGCAGGAGAGCGCTGAGCGTCTTTCGCTCACTGTCATAAGGTTGAGTGATTTACAGCGTCGCTTCTCCTGCGAGTCTGCATGAATTATGAGTAGCTATCAGCCTCCAGTCATAAAGTCAGGGAAATGCTCTTACAGAAACATTCTTCTGCCACCTTGACAAATCTGTTGCCTGTGCGTAAAAGTCAGACGGTGAGGCGCTTTTTAATAATTGAGGTAAGCTTGGTGTCAAATTAATCAACGTGGACAGAAATCAAAAGGTGGCCGTTGAAGGTCGAAGTCAGCCTTCACGTGACAGCGTAGCTGTTTAGAATGCACTGTGGCAGGTATTACCTCGCCTTTTAACCCACGAGTTAATCTCGTCGACATTAATCTTGATAGACTAGTGTGTCCACTCAGGATGTTTAATCCTATTCGATTTTCGTGTTTCAACCTTGAACACACTTTGCATTGCTTGAATTGCATCGCCCCGCCATACACATCTATGTGCCGCGATATAGGCAGACGTGCATGTTAACAAAGGACAGCTGTGATATGACAGCTTGACATGGGACGGTGTGCGCGTGGCCTCAGATACATTCCATTGTTTATCTAAAATGCTCGTGATCGCTATGTGTGCTACACGCAGTCTTACCGTGTATAGTTGCAACTGTTTAAGGATGTATTTTTTATTTTTTTAAATCATGCATTGCATAATTACAAGCCATACCAAGCCTATTTTGATGCAATGTACGTAAATGGAGTGGACAGCAGCATTACGTTGTAACTGGGGTATATATGTTATGTCTAATGTTGTCCAGTAACATCCTGTTTTGGTAAAGTAAGTCATCCTTTTTGTTTCATACTTTTTTTAGACTTCAGAGGGAAACTCTCTTACCCTTTGATATGAGTTTGTCGATATCCCTGTCCATGCCTTCGAAGAAACATTTCCTCCAGAGTCCAGAATATGTAGAGAATAAGGGACGGCCACACTCCGTCTCCAGGATCCCCATCCCCAGGATGGCTCTCCAGTTCTCCAGCAGCTCCTCCTCTCGACTCCCCACATGGATGGGCTTCATAAGGGCCAGATTCCGCTTGGAGTTCCCCTTATCCATCAGTGGCAGGTGGTAGATGGGCATGTCTCGGTTTTTCTGGTCGTTTGAATCCGATCCATACCGGTCACAGTTTTCTTTATGTCTTCTGGTGTCTGTCTCGTACCAGTGGTCCGTGAAGATCGCAGTGACCAATAACAATAAGGACAAAACACTCATAGACAAGCTTAACGCCGTTATAAACGATTGTTTTTCCATGTTTCGAGCATCAGACCTCGATACTGTGCAGAGAGTGTCTAGTCGTCTTGATGTCTGGATGGTCTTCCCTGCACCTGATATTCCAGTTAAGCATGTTCATCCATCCTCCGACCCGCAGATGTTGCCCGCCGTCCAGAGCGCATCATCAAGTCTGGTTCACACCGCCACTTCAAGGGTGCTGAGGCTGAAGAGAGGCTGAAGAGAGGCTGAAGAGAGGCTGAAGCACAGGTGGAGGGGGGATCCGTCTGTACGATGGGTGTGGACTCCCAGCCAGGCTGTCTGTGTTTACCTGAACATGCTCAGCCCCTCTGTCTCTCTCCCCACTCCTCTACCAATCATCTTCACCTCAGCGTAGCCACCCTGGAAGTGTCCTTTTCTCCCCTGTGCCTCAGGGTAAAAGCTAGACTCCTCCTATGATCATCACCCGGCGGAGAGACGGCGTGAGAGGGGAGGATAGATGTAAAGACATCCCCTCCTCTCCATCATGATAGATGCCTTTCGCTGTTTCTCTGTCTGCCAAATGGTTTCAGCACATATGAACCAGCAGCCAGATGGAATCCGAAGCGTTTTAGTTTTAGGATTTGCGTACTGTTATTTTCTTTCCGAATCGACTTTTTCTTTTGAATAATTTAGCAGTTATTCCCCCATTTGTGAAACCCGTGCACGAATGTTTTGCTTCTTCCTTTATTTCTCTATCTCTCTCTCTCTCTTTCTATCTGTCTCTCTCTCTCTGTCTCTCTCTCTCTCTCTCTCTTTCTCTCTGTCTCTCTCCGTCTCTCTCTCTCTGTCTCTCTCTCTCTTTCTCTCTGTCTCTCTCTCTCTGTCTCTCTCTCTCTCTCTCTTTCTCTCTGTCTCTCTCTCTGTCTCTCTCTCTGTCTCTCTCTCTTTCTCTCTGTCTCTCTCTCTGTCTCTCTCTCTCTGTCTCTTTTTCTTTCTATCTATCTATCTATCTATCTATCTATCTATCTCTCTCTCTCTCTCTCTTTCTCTCTTTCTCTGTCTCTCTGTCTCTCTGTCTCTCTGTCTCTGTCTCTCTTTCTCTGTCTCTCTGTCTCTCTCTCTCCGTCTCTCTCTCTCTCTCTGTCTCTGTCTCTCTCTCTCCGTCTCTCTCTCTCTCTCTGTCTCTTTCTCTGTGTCTCTCTCTGTCTCTGTCTCTCTGTCTGTCTCTTTCTTTTTCTTTCTCTGTGACTCTCTCTGTCTTTCTCTCTCTCTGTCTCTCTCTCTGTCTTTCTGTCTGTCTCTCTTTCTCTGTCTGTCTGTCTCTCTCTCTCTGTCTGTCGCTCTCTCTCTCTCCATCTCGCTATCTCTCTCACCCCCCCCCCCCACACACACACACACAGGCCCTCTGCATTATTCATATGTTTATGGTCATTGCTAAATGAGAGGGTAAAAAGGATTCATGGGTGTTTATACTCTTTCTGACCAGTCACTGGTGTAACAGCTCTGGTATAACAGACTGTGCCTGGGCTGACTTGTTACTAAATAATTGCCACCTCGTAGTGTTCAAATGGATTTGAGGGGGTTTATTGGGTTGGTTTGATCTGCGCCTTTGCCAGCTCTTATAATGGGCCATTAAATCCACCGTCTGCATATGTGCCTAGTATTTGTAAAAAGGCATGCATGTGAGGTGATTACAATAATGATGTAACCCACTGCATGGTGTGGACTCCATCAGTTCAATTTGTAGGCTAGGCAATGTATTCTAACACTAAAATCATGTTGTTTTACTGATAAATATGATTTATTCATAATACAGCACACAACCAAAACCAACCAAAAGCACACACTTCAATGTCAAAAGCAATATCCTCCTTTTTAATGTTGCCTAAGGTTGAAAATTCAACCTTAATTCAACACAGTGTGTGTGTAGGCATAACTTAATGAGTTAATCCTGAAACAAGTTATTGAATGAATTATCAACCTTCGTAGCATTAAAATATAATTTATGATATTGGTCATGAAGAGTGAGTATGGGGGGGGGGGGGGGGGGGGGTCATTGTTGTTGGATAACAACGGGAGTCAGATGGCTCAACGGTTAAGGCGTTGGCTTCATGAACGGAAGGTTGTGAAATCGAGCCCCCGCTGTGACTATATGACTTTGTGTCCTTGGGCAAAGCACACTTCACCCTACTTGCCTCAGGGAGAATGTCCCTGTACTTACTGTATTGGACTGCTGGATAAAAGCGTCTGCTAAATGAATAAATGGATTAAACAAACCTTATTGGTAGGTCAACACAACACCAAAAAAATTATAAACATAGACCAGCCTATCTCAACCAATTCCACGATATGAACGTCATATGTTGCAAAAACATACATATACAGAAACATATAGCGTTGCCAGAAAGTAATAAAAACAAGTGTTTGCTCAAAGTGCCACCTGTTACAGTTACAGGAGGCATATTGACATGATTAAACGGAAACGGGTAAAAAGGGGGCGACTCTGGTTTGGCAAAGACATCTGAACGTTATCAAAGATGATGTAGTGCAGTAGGCCTATAACTATGAAATAAGCAACAATAACAATGTTGTGTTCGTCTCAATTGAACCTCACTACCGTGTCACACACTATGGGACACCAGATTAAACTCCAATTTGTTTGTATGAATATTATTTATTTGAATATTAGTGAGCAAAGTTGCTCTTCATCATACTCAGTGCCCCCCCCCCCATCCCTCGCCCCCCCTCCGCCATTCCTCACATTCCCCTCTTGGAGAACCCAGCTGGCTACGGCGCATGCGTACAGCGTGGAGGAGGCCATGTTAAAGTTACAGTGAAGTCAGCCTTGATTTTTTTTTCTTTCTGACTACGCATGTTTATATTGTTTGTTTCCCGTTTTTGGAGTCAGAGTCCCAACAAACATAGCGACTGGATCAAGAAACTGGAGTTCTTAAAATGAATTCCAGTTTCGACCTTTCGAGGCGAAATCCGCAAGAGGATTTCGAGCTCATCCAGAGAATTGGCAGCGGGACGTACGGAGATGTGTACAAGGTAAAACCCAAGACTTTCAGCTCGATCCCGTGTCATTTCTGCCTAAACAACATCATTCATAAATCATACGTCAATATGGAATATAACACGACCCATTGCGCTGGTTACAAAGTGACAGATGCATTCTGCTATCGCTGTGAAAGACAAAGAACTTGTCAACTGCGATTGTTGTTCAATCTGGAATGAGGATATGTGTTGATTTGACACAACAACATCTTTCTGCTACCTTAAATCACCATAATGCTGTTTAAACAGTTTATATACAGCTCTGGTAGGGAACAAGGGTAAAGTAGAGCCAGTCCCCCATCAAGAACGGGATAAAAGCCAGACTAGGGAAAAGGTGAGAAGGTGACTGTTTCTACTGTCGCATCCAGTCTGGGATCACCTGCAATCACTTCCTAGGCCAAAGAAAAGGACACAGTCACGTTTAAGAGTTTTCAAACATGTGTACAACCCTGCTGATCAAGACTAAAACTTCAAATAAGGCCCATGGTCTGTTCTTCCCCTATATTTTGGGCAGGAAAACGGCTTTTTTTTGGCCTAGTTGCTATTTTTTGTCGCTACATCTTTTATGACATATAAAAGCCCTCCTTTTCAAGTTGTGTCTTTACACTGTGACCCTGTGTTTATGAGAAATAATATAGCAAAACAATGCACCTTCCTCTTGAAGTAGAAATGTGTTGGAGTATACTGACAAATAGGACTAAAGTATCTCACCTGAAAGTGATGACCAATGCAATGCAATAGGTAGTGCAACCATTAAAAGCCCTCTGAGGCAATCATGCTGGCCTCTTTTGCAGGACAAGTTCCTAGACAGGCATAAAGCAACATGAACATCCAGTT